>PVKZ01000662.1:0-474506 GCA_004027375.1 Macroglossus sobrinus | reverse complement strand
GAAACAGTATGACTTAGATCACATTACTTACCTCAGCAGAATGAGAAGTATTCCAACTGACCTTGTCTGAGCCACATGCCCAAAGATATAAGCTTTGTCGCTAGAAGAAAATGTGATAGAAATTGGCCAGTAATCTGACTGCTGTACTTGGCAGCTAAAAACAATAGCTAGCACTTGCATTATGTGAAAAGCTGAGTAAGATTTATTTCTCAACTCTGGGCATATATTCACTGATTCAGAGCCCCATCTGTGCTTCTTTGTACTCTCAGGCAAGCCCTTAAGGAAAGAGAAAAAAGACCGTTTCCTAAGCTTGAATACTAGCACTAAGAAGGGCATCCAAATATTTGTGAATGAAGGAATAAATGAAAATCCTGAATGCATTATTTCCCAGACTTTTCCCATCATCTACTTTGTTGACCTGCTCTTTTTTTTCAAGCAGTGAAGAAACTATTACCTACAGCAGGGGATACAGGTAAGAAGAGTGGTCTTGTCTGCCCTGATTCTTGACTGGATAATAGGCGACAAGGGTTAAGGGATACAATTCATTTTCAATAACATGAATTTGAACCATTTAATTCCTATAAGTTTGCAAAGTAAGAATCCAAGATTTTGGATTTTTAAATGTGTTAATCAGTCAGTATGAGTGTGATCAAGTTTAAACTGCATATAGGATGTGAATTGACTTCTAATATTTACCATTTTATTTTAAAAAAGGAAAATTTTTAAGAGGGTAAAAGAGTTTGTAGCTGTAATATAATTACAACCGTTAAAAGGATTGCTTACCACAGAGCCCTAATTACCATGCAGGGCAGTAACAATTATGCTGTATCATTAAGTATGTGTCAGATTTACTTTGCAACTTTTTTTTCTTTCCAGCTTTATTGAGATACAATTGATATATAACATTATATTAGTTAAAGGTATACAACGTAATTATTTGACATACCTATGTATTGTGAAATGCTTACCACAATGGTTTAGTAACATCTATCACCACACAGTTAAAAATTTTTTCTTGTAATAAGAACTTTAAGATCTACTCTCTTAGCAACTTTCAACTTTCAAATATGTAAGGCCAGTAGTGTTAACTACAGTCACCATGGTGTACATTACTTCTCCAGAACTTACTTATCTCATAACTGGAAGTTAGTACTTTTCTACCACCTTCAACCATTTCTCCCTCCTCATTGGGGCTATCAGTCTGTAATTTTTTTTTCTTGTGATATCCTTGCCTGGTTTTGGTATCAGGGTAATGCTGCTCAATAAAATGAGTTTGGAAGGGTTCCTTCCTCTTATTTTTTGGAAGAGTTTGAGAAGGATTGGTATTAATTCTTCTTTAAATGTTTGGTAGAATTCAACAGTGAAGGCATCTGGTCCTAACTTTTTGTGTTGAGAGGTTTTTGATTACTGATTCAGTCTCCTTACTTGTAATTGGTTTGTTCACATTTTCTATTTCTTCATAATTTAGTCTTGGTAGCTATAATGTTTCTAGGAATTTATCCATTTTTTCTAGAATATCCAATTTGTTGCTGTATAATTGTTCCTAATAGTTCCTTATGATCTTCTGTATTTTTGCAATATCAATCTTAATATTTCCTCTTTAATTTCTGATTTTATTTAAGTTCTCTTTTTTCTTGGTGAGTCTAGATAAAGGTTTGTTGATTTTGCTTATATTTTTTAAAAAAATAGCTTTTAGTTTTACTGATATTTTCTATTGCCTTTTTAGTCTTTATTTCATTTATTTTTGCCTTGATCTTTGTTATTTTCTTTCATCCACTAACTGGGTTTTGTTTGTTCTTTTTCTAGTTTCTTGAGTTTTAAAGTTAGCTTGCTTATTTTAGATATTTCTTGTTTCTTAATGTAGGTGTGTATCACTATGAACTTCCCTCTAAGAGCTGCTTTTGCTGCATCCCATATGTTTTGGTATGTTTTATTTACATCTTCATTTGTCTCAAGATATATTTTCATTTCTCTTTTGGTCTCTGCTTTGACACATTGGTTGTCTAATAGCCTGTTAATCTCTGCATATTTGAGTGTTTTCTAGTTTTCTTCTTGTAACTGAAGCTGAGACAAGGAAGAAGTATATATTTATGTCAATGTTACATTAACCTTTTAAGTTACCATTTCTTGTTCTCTTTATCTGTTCCTATGTATTCATGTTATCATTTAGTATTATTCCTTTCTTTAATACAGCATGCTCCCACCACCTTCTTTGTTCTACTTTAGAAAAATATATGAGCTATCTATATGTCATATAACTAACTATATAACTATATATAATATACATATCTTACATACTTGCTCCTTATTTTTGTTAAGAGAAGAAATGTACTTTTATGCTGTCTTTTTTAATTATGTAATTATCTTTTATAATACAATATATATAACCCATAATTGGTTTATTTTGTGGATTAGAATTGCAGTCTGGGTTACTTTGTTCAAACTGAAGAACTTTCTTCAGTTTTTCTTGTAAGGTAAAATTCCTAGCAACAGTCCCCTCCTCCATCCCCCCGTTAATAAAATTTTATTTCAGCACTTTGAATATGTCAGTCCACTGCTACATATAATTCATTGTTTCCGATAAGAAATCAGTTGTTTTACACTGCAGTTTCCTTGTTTGGATGAATAATTTTTCTCTTACTGCTTCCAGATTTTCTATCTTTAGCTTTCAGCATTTTGCTATAACTACATAGTGTCTGTGAATGGATCCCCTTGTATTTATCCTACTTGGAATTGGTTCAGCTACTGAGTTGTATAGAATAATATTTTTCATTATATTTAGGATGTTTTCAGGCATTTTCTTTTGAACATTTTTCTTTGTTCCCTTTTCTTCTTCTGGCACTCTCATTTTGTTTATGTTAGTGTGCTTAATTGTGTCCCACAATTCCTTAAGCCTCTATTTATCTTCATTCTTTTTTTCCTTTCTATTCTTTGGATTATATTATTTCTATTGATCTGTCTTAAAGTTTGCTGACTTTTCCATTTGTTTCTTCAAATCTATTGACTCTCTTTATTGAAGTTTTTTCATTTCAGTTGTTATAATTTACAATACCAAAATTTCCATTTGATACTTTATAGAAACATGGTTTCTATCTCTTATTTATATACTCTATTAGGTGGGGCATTATTATTATATCTTCCTTTACTTCTTTCAACTTGGTTTCCTGAAGGTAGGTTGTATGCTTCTAAGAATTTACCCATTATTTCTAGGTTGTCCAATTTGTTAGTATATAATAATTCATTTAGTCCTTTATGATCTTTTTTATTTCTATAGCATAATATCCTTTTTGGTTTCTCATTTTATTTTAACGTTTTATCTTTTTTCATAGTTTCTTCTAAGTCTTTGGACACATTTGCAATAGCTAACTTTAATTAAATTCAATTTGGTGAATACAGCTTGTCCTTCTTATAGGCAGTTTCTGTTGCCTGCTTTTTCCCGTGTAAGTCACATTCTCCTGTTCCTTTACATGTCTTGTAAAAAATTTTGTTAAAAACTGTAAAATTTAGATAATAGGTGGTAGCAACTCTGGATACCTATCATCCCTTCTCCCCCCACCCTAATTCCATGAATGTTTATATCATTTGTTTGCTTAATGACTTAACAGACTATTTCAGTGAAGTCTCTTTCCCCTACAGTGTGAACCCTCTGATGTTGCTATGCGGAGGATGCGGCCTTGGGCAGATTCACATTCCCTGAGATGACAGTGGTTTTAGCAGGGCACTCTCTTTGACTATCTCTTTTTTGAAGTTTAACTTTGCCAGTTTCCAATTGATTGCTCCATAATATTTTCTAATGCCTTGGGGGCATAAATTGCTCTACAGTATGACCAAATAAAATTCAGGTTCTTTTTCAGGAATACTTTCTGAAGTCAGTACTTAAAGTGTGTTCTTACTCCAGGAAGGCTCTTCTTAACTACTTCGTTCCCTGATTTTCTCTGATAAACTAGCTTGCCTATAGTTTAGCTTGTATCTCTCATGAGGCAACCAGCTTCCTCTTAACCTTACCAACAAATCTTCCATATTTTGAGAGTATTCTTAGGCTTAAACTTCCCAGAGTCTGCTTCAAATAAAGTGATTTCCTTTGGAAATAGCTTTGGAACTCTTTGTTTTATGTCCTGAGTTTCCCTCTGGTCAAAAAATATCTGAGTCTTGGCTCCCGGAGCTGGGATCGGGAGTGGCATGCTCCTATCTGAGTGATATCCCTGCTTTAGGAGTAAGTCAATAGCCTCTATTTTTAGTTTGCCTCTTGTATCATGGAACCTCGATGCTATGAATGAGCTAGGGTAATGACCCTTTGGGATTCAGTATTTTCAATGTGTTGTGCATGAATAGAGCCTCCTTCTCTATGATCGGGTCTGGATGAAAGAAGAGAGAACCTTTTGCCCACACTTGTATGGAATTTAAACTTCATAGAACATAGCTGGGGTGAGTGTGAGAAATTCAAGTGTCTGGACTCTTCTGAGAAAATGCCAGAGTACTAGAATGGGAGCCATAAGTACTGGGAGCCCTGTGTTCTTTCTGAGCATAGCTGGAATGGAATCTCTCCCTTCTGGTAAGGTGGGGAGAAGAGGGTGCATCTCGTGTTGTAAATGCCACGGGCTCCCACTGATTTTACTTTTAGTGTTTTTTTTAATACATGTGTTTTTGTTTGCTATATGTTTGTGGGACAATTCCTAAACACTTTAAATGGTTTTATTAAAATATAATTTTGACCAGTTATGCTTGTTTCACATGAGAGCTGATCCATGGAATCTGCCTTTCAGAAAGTGGGAGGTACAAGGTGTTCTTGCAAAATTCTGTCTACATTCTGCTGCATGTTCTTGCATATATTCAATAATAGAAATAATGGAGTTAAAAGTAAATTTCTATACATTAGAAAATTTCAATTTAAGAACCAGGAAGACATGAGAGTTATAGAAAGAACATGCGATTGAAGTTATTATCTTTTATGGCTTACCTAATTGGCTATAAAATGATGTTAACACAGTCACAATGCCAATTTGCTGGAACCTGGAGAATGGATGAATGGGAAGCCGAATAAACATATTGTTTCTTTTTGGAGTGATGAAAATGCTTTAGATCTAGATGGGGTGACAATTGCACATCATTGAGAATATATTAGATACTACTGAATTGTATACTTTATGATGGATAAAAAGGTGAATTTTATGTTATATGAATTTTACATCAATGATTAAAAAAAAATTGTTACCCAGATTTGGCCCAGAGACCACAGTTTGCTATTAATTTAATTCTTACATACTTAATAGGAAATGCTGTTATTATTTACATTTGAAACATGTTACATTTAAAAATATATTAAGTAACTTATGTGAAGAATAAAATCATTGTGGAAATTTTTCAGTGCATTTAAATGATAATGGTTAATGCAAATTATATTTTCCTATATAGCAATTATTTTCGGTGCTTTACAATGTTAACACATTCATCCTTCAACAATCCCTGAGGTAGTTAATACTATTGGTTTATTTACATTTCACTGGTGGGGAAACTGAGGCATAGTGAGGCTAAGTAACTTGCCCAACCCCACATAACTTTGTAGTGGTTTTGCAGGAACCTGAATCCAGGCTACCTAGGTCCAGAGTGCAATCTGTCACCATACTATGATGACTCTCTTTCTGGGTTGTCATCTACAAAATGGAAGTAACATTTATAGGTTCCCATTTATTACAAGTAAGCTATATATAAAGGCATAATTAAAATATGTAGAAATATTGTTCCTGTTATCTATTACTACATAAAAACTGACCTTAATGTAGTGGCTGATGACAACAATACTCATTTTGTTTTTATCTCTTATAGTTCTGGGTGTTGGCAGGGCTCAAGGTTTCTCAGGTAAATTATAGTCATATGGTGGCTGGGGCTATAGTCATCTGAAGGACATATCTAGTGATTGGTTTAAGAAGACTCAAACTGCTGGGGACAAGAACAACTCAGACTTCTTAAGCAAATCTATATCTCTCTCTACCAAATGGTCTGTATGTCTTGGATACTTTGGCTACAGTAAAGGGCTTCATAGTGAGTAGAAGGCAGAGAGAAAGAGAGAGAGAGAGAAATGGAGCAGGGGAGAGGGAGGGAGAGAAGAAAAGAGAGAGAATGTGTTGCATTTTGTAACAGCTTTGGAAGTTAAACTATAACACTTGTACTACTGCATTCTCTTTGTCAGACATCAACAAGACTTACTGAAGTTCAAGAGAGGGAATATTACTTCATGGGAGGGATGTCAAAGTATTTGTAGTCATGCCTTAAAATCACCAGAAATGTAAGTGTTGAAGTAAGAAAGCAGAGATCCCTAAGCTTTTGTAAAATTCATTGAATAGTGACATTAAAGCCACGATAAAGCCATTAAATTTATGAGTTAACATCTTTAAAACTATCGAAATTGTAAATACATGGTGTAATATATTATTTATATAAATATGTCCTTTAAAAAGGCTCCAACTGATATATTAGTATACCAGATTTCTAGTCAGTTCAAGTGTTATGTATGAAACATACATTAATAACATGATATCACAATCTTAGAATTTGATGTCTTGAATCAATATGTTTATTTCACTAATTATTTTTAAACCAAGTAATAAATGAAAACATTATTGTAAAAGGTCAAATAATAGACATAATAGAATAAAAATTTTAATTCTCATCTTTGGTGATACTGTGTCTTTTTGAAAGAAGTGGACATATATATGTTCTCAAACATTTGGAGAGAATGAAAATTCAATTAAGTCCCTTTAGAGAACAGGTTCTATAGTTTTTTAATCTACAATTGAGACCTTACGTCCATTATCAAAAGCTGAATCTGAGAGTGAAAACAACCAGGTGAATATTTTTAAAGGCCATGAGGATAAGAGAATTAGGTAATGAAATCAAAGAACTCAATTTATAAGAGGAAGCAGTTAGTAGTTGATACATTTATAGTCTGACAAACATTGCACTGGGAAATAAGATAAACTATATGAAAGCAAATGACTTTCCATGTCTCTAGGTAAGAAGTGATGCTGAGGTTGAATGCACAGTAAATGCCAAGCACCATTAGTGGTCTCCCAAATAAAATGGAAGGGTGAGGTTTTTTAAGCATTTCCAATGATTGAACAGTTTCCATAGAAAATGTGAAAACTACAAAATTCTGCACCGAAATAAAGTTAAAATATTCTGAGTATCTGCAAAATAGTGTGGTTAGTATGAGTAGACATTGTTCTTCTGTCCATACATGTTTGATACACAGTTAAACTCAGTGATTTTTTTTGTATTACTTGTGATAGAACAGTAAATTTCAATATAAACCCCATATAGTTTATTTTCAATTTTTCCCAGTTTTTTTTTTCTTTTTGAAATAAATTATTTATAACTCTTAAGCAGGTAGTAAATCACTAGACTACAAATTTTGGTCTGAGAAGCTAAGTTGTGAATAATTATTTTAGTCACAGAAAGGACCCTTAATCACAACTTCTTACTAGAATAAACCAAGGAGTCCCACCTATGATGCATCCCGTTTTCAGGCCTCATATACACCTATTCCCTCTTTTCCTTCTTTCTGTTTAAGCAAACTTCTGGCAACAAAACAGACATTATTTGATGACAAATATAACAGTTGCCACACAGGCCAGGAAGAACCCAGTCACATCCAAAGAGTGGTACTGGAACCAGGTGAGGTCATCATCGCTGGCTGGCCGCAGATGTTTGGCTTTTTTGTGGCACATGACCGACTGGATCCAGAAAAACTGCTTGATCCAGGGCTTTCACTGGCTGATCATCATCAGTTCTTGATAATTTCACAGCATTCTCTATATTCTAAAGGAGAAACGCAAAAGATACCAACACCAAAGGAAATTAATTTGCCTAAGCAATTCAAACTGATGAAAGAAATGCCTCCTCGCCTATCTCTGGGCTGCTACTCTTTTCTTCATAAATCTATTTTCCACTCAGTAGCCAAAATAAATTTTTCGAAACACATCAGATTATGATACTCACTGCTCAAAATTTTCATCTGGCTTCTCATCAATTTAAAATAAGATAAAATCTATTCTTTGCCCTACGGGACATTACATAAATTGACCCCTGGAAACTTCTATCACTTTGTCCCATGCATACTCTATTAGAGTCACATTGGTCTTCTAACTGTTCATTGAAGCTGCCAAATGTGTTTTCACTTTTGTACTTTATACCCTCTTTGTCCCTCTCCTGGAGCAATCTTCCCTGAGATAGCCCAAGGCTTGCTTCTACTTGTTGATGGAGGCCTTGGCTTCAGTGTCACATCTCAGAGAGGCTTTTCCTGGCCACATTATGATGGCATCCCTAGGCATTTCTTTTATGTTTTGGGTTTTTTGTTTTTTGGGTTTTTTTTTTTACTATCTGATTCCTAGTATTTCTAAATACATTTTAAAAATATACCTTCAATTTATGTATGAAATACATTTTTAAAATGTGATTAGTTCAAAATTTCAGAATTATAAAGAAAATTATCATGAAAGGGACATACCAGTGTACCCACTATCCAGATATTGATATAGGATTCCAGAAGTTACATAAAAGTACCCTACTCCTGGACCATTTCACTGCTCCCTTTCCCAAATCAACTACTATTTTGACCTTTAGTACCATAAAATATTTTCTCTTGTTTATATATTGTAATTATATATTATATACTTATTTGTTTTTGTCTTTTCCAAAGCATTTGTTGGTTAATTCCTTTGCTACATAGTATTTCATTATATGACAAGACTACAAATTATCTCTTTGTTTTGTGTTTGATGGACATTTAGATTGTTAATTATTTTTTGGCTGTTACTACTAATGCTGTTATAAACATTCTTGTATATGTCTTTTGGTTTACATTATTATGCATTTCTGTTGTGTAGATATCTAGAAGTAGATTTGATGAGAAGGTTTATGTACGATTATAATTTCCTTGTTGACTGAATTATTTTAAAATGTATTGCTTAATTTTCAAAATTTAGAGAATTTTTAATTATCTTTTTTAATGATTTCTAACTTAATTTTTGTTTAGCTACACAGTATACTCTTTATGATATGAAAATTTTCAAGTACTACATCTTGATTTCTGCTATAGCTTATATGGCCAATCCCATTAGTAATTCCATATGCTCTTGAAAAATATCTTTTCTCATTGTTTTATAGATGATATATAGATAGATAAAGTTGATTACACTTTAAACCTGTGTTCTTCTAATCTTTTTTGTACCTATTCATTATTTTATCACCTTTTTCTATATTATTGAGAAGGGTCTTTATAAATGTTCTACTGTGATTATAAATTTGTATATTTTGCTTTTTCTTTTTGTATGCTTTTACTTTGTTTATTTTGGAGGATTTATTAGTAGGTGTTACCAATTAATAATTTGTGTTGTTTTAAAAGATGAACCTATTTATCATTATGAAACAGTTATCTTTGTTTTTATTTCTTCATGTGTGCTTGTGTGTATCCTTTAATTTATTGTTATAATTACACATGATTTTCAACTTTTGCCTTTTAACCTCTGTACTAGCTTTAGAGTTGGTTGATCCACTGCTTTTACTAAGTGTTTGCCTTTGTCAGTGAGAATTATTTTCTTTACTTTATTTTCTTATTCATATTTTTGGTCTTTTATTTTTTTCCTTAAAGGAGTTCTTTTAACCTTTCTTGTAATACTGATTTAGTGGTGATGAATTCCTTAGCTTTTTTTTGTCTAGGAGACTATTTATCTCTCCTATTCTAAATGATAGCCTTGCTGAGTAGACTTATCTTGATTATATGTCCTTACTTTTCATTATTTTGAATATTTTGTGCTGATCCCTTCTGGCCTACAAAGATTCTGTTGAGAAATCAGCTGACAGTCTTATGGGAATTCCCTTTAGGTAACTAACTGCTTTTATCTTTTAAAATTCTCTTAGATTTAACATTTGATGTTTTAATGATGTTCTGTCCTGGTGTGGGCCACTTTGGGTTCATCTTCTGTAGGACTCTCTTTGCTTCCTGAACGTCTATGTCTATTTCCTTCACCAGGTTGGAAGGTTTTCAGTCATTATTTCTTCAAATAGGTTTTCAATCTCTTGCACTCTCTCTTCTCCTTCTAGTACCCCTATGATGAGAATGTTGTTATGCTTGATGTTGTCCTGCAAGGCCCTTAAACTAACTTCATTTTTTAAAATTCTTTGTTCTTATTGGTAGAATGGTTCCTGTTGCCTTGTCTTCCAAATTTCTGATTCATCCTCGCCTTCATCTAGTCTTCTATTGATTTCCTCTATTACTCATTGCAGTTATTGTATTCTTTATTTGTAACTTTGTTATGATTTCTATCTCTTTTTAATGTTTTCTGTCTCTCTTTGCTAAAGTTCTCACTAAGTTCATCTACTCTTCCCCTAAGTTCATTGAGCATCCTTATAAGCAGTGTATTGAACTTTACATCTGGTAAATGGTTTACCTCTATTGCTTGCCTCCATTTTGTTTAGTTCATTTTATGGAGTTTTGTCCTGTTCTTTCATTTAGGACATATTTCTTTGTCTCCTCATTTTGGCTGCCTCCTTGTGTTTCTTTCTGTGCATTGGGTAGCTCTCCTACATCTCTCAGTCTTGGCAAAGAGATCTTCTATAGTGTTTTGTGAGGCCTAATGGCAAGGACTCCTTTTTCACCTGAGTTAGTGCTCCAGGGATGTCCATTGTGTGGGTTGTGTATGAAAGCTGGCCATGATTACAGTGGGCAGGCTCTTGTGCAAAGAATTATCCCACAGAATGGGGATCTCTTTTATGGGGCTTTGGTGCCAGCCAAGTCCACCCTTCAGGTGTGTCATTTCTGGAACTGGTTGGTTGGTGCTCTAGTATGACCTAAAACCAGGCTGAGTGTGTTGGTTCTGGAGCCTCTAAGGAGGGTCTTCAGTGTGGGCCAAAGTTTGCTACCATTTGTGCCAGCTTTGGGCCACATGGTAGGAACTACAAGGTGATCTACAGTTGGTTGCCACTTGTGCTGGGCTTGGCGGTGCTTTATAGAGGCTCTTCTGTGAACTGAGTCTGGCTGTCACTAATGTAGGGCTAGAGACCCTTGGGTGGGCACCATAGTGTGAGCTGAGGCCAACCACCACTTGTACCAGGCTTGGGGCCACCTGATTGGAATTACAATGCAAGTTGAGACCAGTCATCACTTGTGCCAGGCTTGGAACCACTTAGCAAGAGGTAGTAGACACACCAAGGCTAGCTGCTTCTTGTTTGGAGTTTGTGGATCTTTGAGAGATTTTAGAAAAACTGGAAGCACAAGTCAAAGCTGGCCATTCGTGTGGAAAAAACACGGAAAGTGGCTCAGCCCAGGCATACGAGATGAGTAGAGCAGAGTCTCAGGGAATCACCAAGGTGGGACAAAGAGTGTTAACCAAGTTAATGGAGAACTCAAATTTGGTGCCTGATTCCACCTGCCAGCTAGGTGTGGTGAGGGCTCAACAAAGGGGCAATGACACTGTCACACTTCTGTTCTCAGAGAGAGCTGCCCTCACCCATACTCCTCCAGCCTTCACCCTAAAGCTAGTCAGTTTAGTTCCTCCCTATATGTCCCCAGTGCTTTTCAAGCTGCTGCCCCTGCACTGGAGCCCAAAGTGAGTGAGTCCATGAGTGTGTGAGTTTATGCATGGTCCCATTAAGACCAACAGCCCTCTCTCACACAGCTGCATTCCCCACTGGTTTTCACAGCCAGATATTGAAGGGACTCCTCTTCCTGGCACTGGTGCCCCAAGATGGGACTCTGTTGTGTGGCTGGCACCTCTTTCTCCTGATGAAGGGACCTCTGCTTTCCCAATTCTTAACTGCCACATCATGACCTGCCTGTCTTACGTCTCTACCCCTTCTACCGGTCTCATTGGGGCTTCTTCTTTATATCCTTAGTTATAGGACTTCTGTTCAGCTAGTCCAGATGGTTCTCAGTGATGGCTTTTGTATAATTTAGTTGTAATTTTGATGTGATTGTGAGAGTAGTTGAGCACAGCTTTTACCTGCTGCACCGATTGACTTGAAGTCCACAATTTTCTTAGTAACATTTTCTTTTCTCTAGCTTACTTTATTGTAAATAAAACAGTATATAATACGTATAACATATAAAATATGTTTTAATCACTGTTTATGTTACCAGTAAGGCTTCTAGTCAATAGAAAGCTGTTAGTAAAGTTTTTGAGGAGTAAAAAGTTATAGGTGGATTTTTCTGTGGGGAGGAGCATGTTTGGTTCCCCTAACCCCTATATTTTTCAAAGGTCGACTGTATAAAGCTCCTGGTGAAGTTTAGTTAGCCTAGAATTGTTTTAGAATTACTCAGGCTTTCAGTCCCAGATCCTTGCCAATTTAAATAAATTTATTACCTTCTGGGTTAAAGTAATTTCCATTGCTAAATGTACTCACTTACCAAATATACAAATGTAGAGCAGCCAAAGTTTTCTGAATATCTCATCAAGACCACATACTCATCTTTTTTTCTGTCCTATTTTAAATTTATTTTCTCTCAGAAAAACTGTGATTTAGTCCCTCTAATAAAGAGTATACTTTCTCATCCCAATCTTTGTTGTAAAGGTTTTTTTCAAGTATTTTTTTACATAACAAAGAAAAGAGGAAAATTTTTTCAAACTTTGACCTTGTAAACTCTACATTGTCCAGAAAATTTTTCGAAAGTACAAATTCACTCTGGTGACATTAGTTTCATGTGAAGTGCACTATAATTTTCTGTTACTACCATTGTATGTCCTGATAAGCCATGGAAGTCCAGTAACCTATAGCAATGTTTACAGTTACCTGTGTTTGATGTTTTGTCTCTGTAGTTCTCTGCCAATAGTCTTCAACCATGCTATGGAAGATGGTTCTCTATAATCCTATAGTAAACAGTCTCTCTCGTGTAGATTAACCACTCATAGACTAGTTATTCTGACTCTGTGATATTCTTATAAAGGTAACACATGCTTATCAAAACAACATCTGGAAAAGTATGGAAAACAATAAAAAAGGAAGTAAGATTTACCCCAACTCTTCATCTAGGTGTATCCTAAGTGTGAGATTTATATGCACTTTTGCACATCTTGATTTATTTTTCTCTGTATAGATTTATAGGAGTATATTGTAAAGTCAGAGTCTATAAGAATTTTAAGAATCTTATTGCAATTTGCCAAATTCTTATTTCTTAAAAAGGAAGTACAGATATCGTCCAAGGTCCTAATTATTAATTCAAAGCAAAAATTTTAGGGGAACAATTTATTGTATATAATAAAGAATAAGGACTGGTTTTATAAATCATTGACTTAGATTCGAGTCTTCTTTTTGCAACTTAGTAACAACAGCTACTATTACTAAGTATTATGATTATACTTCTATTTATCCTTCTCTTTGCACTTCTCTTTTTTCACTCATGTGACAGTGGTTTAGAATGAACAGAACTTTCCTAATCTTACCTCAGTCCTTACTCCTATGAAAGTTTTCAAATGTGGCCTAAAAATTTGCAATAAAAAAAAATATTGCTATTAACCATTGAATAAGATCTGTTTTATGTTGCTGCCAATCAAATGGTAGATAAAAAGAATCTCTTAATAAATCATTTAATAGTTCAGTAAAGGATGCTGGCTCTATTTGTTTTAAAAGTATAATATCAACTTAAAACATATAGACTCTCTCATAAGGAATATTATCCTATATGCCAACAGAATTATTTTATAAGTTTAACTATGAAAAATTTTCAGATGTGTCAGAAATTATTTGGTTTTTATTTAATAAATATATTTATTAACAAATATATTTATTTAATAGATATATTTATTAAATAAATTTATTTATTTATTAAATATTTAATAAATATTTATTTAATAAATATATAATATTTAATAAATATTTATTTAATAAATATATAATATTTAATAATACATATTTAATAATATTTTATTGGGGTATTATTGTATTGATAATATTTTATTAATATTTACTATTTAAAATATTAAATATGTAATATTTGATAATATTATATATTCAGTGTACATTTTCTCTTTGATCATTTCGATAGGCATCTATGATGGTGAGAACCATGTTCACTAAGGGTCTTTACTGAAATTTTGTATGAGCTTGGTGGAGAACACCTGCTATAATAAATGAACTTTTTTTATGTTCTAGATGTCAAACCCTGGAATCTCAAATGAGAAATTATTTAAATGCTGTGGTGAAGGCAAGTAAACACTGAATTTAGCTGCCAATATCATTAGGGCACACATTCATATTGTTAAGGAATGGTCTTCCCCTTAAGTAAAAAGACTGGTGAGGAGCCTCAACCCTTACAAAAAAAAATTTAGCAGATGTTTTGTTAGAATCAACAAGAATGGGAAGCCAAAGATGTCAGAACTATCACTTCATGACTTCTCTGGACAAGTTCATCCAAGATTGTCTTTATGTTGATCCAATTGCTATATTCTGGGAGCCACACCAGCACCTTTCCACAATGCCCTGGACTAAAATAACAACTCAGGTGTAGGAGCAGAAGAACTGAAATTTATTTTATAGACATCTTGGTGAACACAATACTTCTTTTCAGATTGCTGATCCCTTTTACCATTACTCATGCTCTCATATCCAAAGAGAAATCAATCAGAATGGTAAAAATGTAACTCCTATACCTCAACGCATAACCACAGAACCAGCTCAAACTGGTCCTATCCTGTTTCTAACAAGACTCAGAACAAAAATTTAAACCTTGGATACACTACTTCCAGTAACATTTGTACACCTTTAATTGCTTCCCCCTGTGGAACCAAAGGACTAGGAAATGACCAGAACCTAAACACTGAAACCCTTTTAGAAGTGAAGGGTCCATGGTCCAGGAAGATTAGGTGCTGAAACCCCTTAAACCTACCCTTAACCCTGGATCAGGGAGATAGATTTGAGCCTTGCTTCCTGTCTCCTTGCCAGTCAACTGGCAAATTAAAACTTTTTTTGTTTTGTTTTGATTTGTTGTCTTAAAAGCCCATATCATAGCAATGGCTTCTAGGCATGTCAGGCAGTCATCCCTTACCTGGTAACAGTTTTGGGAACCATGAAGGGATTTCAGTCTTGTGACTACCTGCCCAAGGCACTGTAGCACCTGGTGGATGTTGGCTCCTGCAACCAGTCTGGGTTAGAGTCATGTTTTGTATGTCTTTGCCTATGTTTGTCTATGTCTGATTGTTTTATCTGTTAAGAATTGGTTAATAAAGTTTAACTATTGGATGAATGTAGCAAGACTTTATTTAATCTGCTCCATGTCATTTTGCTCCAATCATCCTGATAAACCTTTCAAAATCAGCAATGTTAATAGAATACCTGACTACTGTCCTTTGGTATATTTTTCAAAATTGGCCAATATTTAGCAATGAGCTTATGACTAAGAGAAAAATGGTTTTCTCTTGTAACATCACTTGGCATCAATATTGGTTGGAGTCAGAGGAGAAATGTCCCAAAAATGGGTCCTTCAACCAAAATTATTGATCAGAAGGAAAATCCCCGGAAAAAAACTGTCTTGCCTGAACCAGAACCAAATGATGATCTTGATTTACTACATCTAGCTCCTTCTTCAGCTCTTTGCATGATTCCCCTGCCATATGACATGGGAATTGCTACAAGTAGTGCCAAGGCTTTCACCAACAATCTTCCTAGTGCCACAGGTCGAGCCCTGTACCCTTCCTTGCCAGATAGTCAGAAAGGAATGGTCTCCCCTCCCTATATTTACTGCAGTTTTCAATTCAGCCTGGGGTCTCTGCATCAGGCAGGACAATATTCATTGAGACAAGTCCCTACAGGTCTAGGAGACCAAGATCATCCTAGAAGATTATATATGTGTACTCTCTTTTTTCTGATTTATATAATTGGAAGAATAATATATCATCCTACCAAGATGATCCTAAAAAGATCAAAAGTAGAGGTAAAAGTCATAATTTTCCTGACTCATTATCCTAACTGGGATAACATACAAACCCTCATGAATACCCTCATGAATACCCTCTTCACCTGGGAGGAATGTAGGATGGTATTAGAGAGACCTTGCCTAGAAGCGGAAAGACTCTTATAACCAACAATTCCAGCGGTACAGGCTGTCCCTGGAACAGAACCAGAATGGAACCCCAGTGACCCAGGAGACCAGGCAAAGTTAAACCATTATAAAAAATGGTTGATAGCAGGATTTCACAAAGGGGTCCCAAAACCAAAGAGTTTGAATAATATACAAGGACCCAAGAAGAACCCATTCTCCCTTCCTTGAAAAAGTTTTTGAGGCTTATCAATGGTATAAAGAAAAAAGCTACAAAAACTAGGAGGATTGGGGACACCAATATCTCAATTCATTGACATTGCTTTTAAAGTGTTTAAAACCAAGATAACTTTTATCTGGAAACTTATTCTGGTTTACAGTTCTGAACTTAAAGGACCCCCTCCCTATACTGCATACCCCTAAGTCCTGAATTCTAGGACATTTGCCTTTGAATAGTACAATCTAGAGATTAACGTGAAACAACAAAATTGCGGCATAGTACTTCCACAAGAATTTTTAAATGCCTCCACTATCTTTGGGGAATCCTTAAGAGATCTTTGACTAAATGAAGGAAGGAGTCTTACTCAAATATGTGGATGACATACTTATTACTAGGAAAACTAAGGAAACTTCAGACCAAAATACAATCCTCACTTTAAATTTTCTGGTGGACAAGCATATAAAGTACCCAAGGGAAAGACTATAAAGATGAATCATACCTTGAAAAAGTCAATTGTTAAAATATGTCAAAAAACCAACTTAACTTGGATTAAGGTCTTATCAGTTACTCTGCTTAAGGTAGTCGTAGCCCTGAAAAAGCAAGTTCCAATTGAGCCCTTATGAGATGCTATATGGGAGACCCTTCCTTCCTTAAGACTAAATATTATTGTAATCTTAAAAGTGATCACATTGTAAAAATAATTAGATACTATAAAATATGTTCAGTTTCTAGGTGCTATTGAAACTGCATGGCAAAAAAGTCCAGAGCTCGTGTTTCCTGTGCCACTCAACCAATAGACTGACACAGGAGTTAGGCTATTTAGAATAAGTGTTTATTGTCAGAGCACTGGTGTTCTCAAAAGGCAGTGGGTTAACACCTTCAAAGACTGCTTTGTTCTCTCATTCTGGCTTAGCGTATTTAAGGGAAAATCAGGGCATAATCCCAGGGTCTATATGACAGTTCTGAGGGAGGGTTCGTTCAGCTTCACAGAGCCTTCTGGACTTCTTTTTGGCTATACAATCTTTCTTGTGACATCAGCAACCCAAGAACAAAGATGGGAGATGTCTGTAAAGGATGCCATAAAGATTGTGATCAGCAAGCATTAGGATAGTCACAAGTTTCAGGGCATTTTTCTGAGGCAGGGGACATTCTAAACTTGAGTTAGATTGGAAACACTCTGTTGTCTGATTGAAGAAAGTCCGACCAAAACCTGTTGTCTTCACGACTGTAGACCTGAGGTTCAGTTAATCTTATGTCCTAAGGCTTAATGATTGAAGGAGCAGGATGCAGAGATGGGGGGGAGCAAGTGAGTCACAATGCCATTATCTGGGCAAAACCAGCTTGAATCATAGGGAAAAATATTATATTTAAGAAATGAAGTGTGTATGTGGTTACAAGCTATAGCTATAGAGTAAGAAGAAGTGAGGCCGGGAACACCATGAGGCCCATAATACGGAGTTCCTCATATAAGGTTCTTCTTCACTACTTTATCTGTTCCTCAATACTTAGAAAAATTAATACTACAACCTAGGTGGAATGGAGACTATGAAGTCCTTCTAGTTAGTTACTTTTCAAAAGAAACAGGATGACTGAGACCCCACCTGGCCAGAAAGAGAAGACACAGAGAACTCAAAAGTAAATTGCTTTCACCCACGAGTCTGGACCAATATAAACCTAATTATCTAAATTGCTATTGTTTTGGTTTTAAAATGTGTTTTACTTTCCTGGTTGTGATATTTGCTTGTATAGTCTTGGCATTCTACTTTTTTATGCTTTCTTGAACTCTTCCATACTTATTTTGTCCACTTCTCAGAAGGAAGTAGCTAGAGCAGTTGTCATCCCTCTTTCTCAAGATTGAGGAATGAACAAAGAAAGGGGGAAACTTGTAGCTGTAGAACCAGCTCAAACTGGTTCTATCCTGTTTCTAACAAGACCCAGAAGTAAAGTTTAAACCTTGGATACACCATTTCACCATTTACGAGTAACATTTTTAACACCACTCAAGAGTAACACTTGTAAACCCTTAACTGCTCACCACTGTGGAAACAAAGGACCAGGAAGTGACTGGAACCTGAACGCCAGAACCCTTTCAGAAAGGTCCACTGTCCAGGAAAGTCTGATGCTGAAACCCTGTAAACCCACCTTGAATCCTGGATCAAGGAGACATCGTTGAGCCTTGCCTCCTGTCTCCTTGACAGTTGACTCATCAATATAAAACTTCTTCTCAAAAATTATGTCATAATATTGATTTCTCTCCATGTCAGGCAGAAAGGCCTTGATCAGTAACAAAAGTAAATACATTATATGAATAGAGCATTTGGATGGCTAGTGGAAAAAGCAAAATGCAGATGAATACTTAGGTGATGATGATGATAATGATAAAAAAAATCTCATACAGTTCTTGCCATGCAGTTAGTAGATTTTCACATGAAAACACGCACATGCACAACAGATAAGTATATTACCTATACAATATGATGATTATTTACAATTCATTAAGTGGAAGTGCCTCATTAGAACAGTCTGTATCCTTGTTTTCATGTTGAGTTGGCTGAAGAGGAGGAAGAAGAGGGGTCGCCTTGCTGTCTCAGGGATGGAAGAGGTGGAAAAGGTGAAGGAGGTTAAAGGAGAGGCAGGAGAAGGTGAAACTTTCTCCTTCAGGCACACTAGGTGAAACTTTACAGTAATACACTTAGTTTATATCTGACTTTTATTTTTTTATTTCTATACAGTATCAATCCTTCTTCTATTGTTTTCTTTAGCTTCAGTGCCTGTGTCATAAAAGGGCCCATGCCACAGCAGCACCCTTCTGCCAGATTGTCTAATGTCAATTTGTTTTATAGCACTGCTTCTAATAGGTCTTCTTCCTCATTATCTGGCTCATATGGAGTTCTATTTTTAATTTTTTGAGGAACCTTTATAGTGTTTTTCATGGTGGTTGCACCAAATTCCCAGCCCTGGGAATTTCGAAGCTGCGTTCTGCCTGGATCACAGGCCTGTAACAATTAGGAGTTTCTAAACATGCCCATACATTTGAGACTGGCCATTTCCAGCAGTCCCGCACCCTGTCAAGGGAAGGGAACCATATCAGACTGCAAGGGACAGGGACCTTATGCCTTTGTTCCAAGTAGATTTGAAAAGGAGAGCAAGACACTGACAAGCAAGCAAGCAAACAAACAAACAAAAGCAAATGCAGAGCCTCAGACATGGGACCAGTGTGGATCAGAGACTAAAGGCAGTAGAGGGAGAATGACATGTGTGTAAAGGGCCTCAGCATTTGGGAGAAAGAGACACACGAGGCAGCAGGTGCTAAGAAGCACATGCAGGTGATGAATGTTGGATTAGAAGGCAAAAAAGAAGAAGAAAAAAAACAATGCACAAGGTTCCCTTTTTTTCACATCCTCATCAACACTTGTTATTCCTCGTCATTTTTATATGGGTGTTATAACAGGTGTGAGGTGATATATTGTAGTTTTGATTTTCATTTCCTGATGATTAGTGATGTTGAGCACCTTTTCATGTACCTATTGGCCATTGTTATGTCTCTTTGGAAAAATATCTATTTAGATCTCCTCCCCTTTTTAAAATCAGATTGTTGTTGGTTTTGTTTGTTGTTTTTCCTGTTGAGTTGTGTGAGTTTTTTAACATACTTTGGATGTTAACCCTTTAAAAGATAAAAAGATTGCAAATACTTTCTCCTGCTCTGCAGGTTGTTTTTTTCATTTCATTGATGGTTTTGTTTGTTTGTTTGTTTGTTTGTTTGTTTGCTGTGTAGAAGCTTTTTACTTTGATGTCCCATTTGTTTATATTGCCTCTAATTTAGGTGTCAAATCCAAAAATTATTACCAAGACTGTTGCCAAAGAATTTATCACCTGTGTTTTATTCTAGAGGTTTTATGGCTTGAGATCTTACATTCAAGTTTTTAATCCATTTTGAGTTAGTTTTCGTGTGTGGTATAAAATAGTGGTTCAGTTTCACAATACCATGTATTGAAGAGACTGCCCTTTCCCCATTGTATACAGGCGTACCTCAGAGATATTGCATGTTTAGTTCAAGATCATTATGACAAAGCAAATACCACAATAAAGCAAGTCACACAAACTTTTTAGTTTCCCAGATCACATAAAAGTTATGTTTGCACTATACTGTACAATAGTGTACAAAGTATACAATAACATGTCTAAAAATATATACATTAATTTGAAAATATTTTATTGCTAAAAAATGCTAATCATTATCTGAGCCTTCAGTAAGTCATAATGAATAAAGCTGAGTTCTTACATCATGTATAAAAATTAACTCAATTTGAATCAAATATCTAAATATAGGAGATAGAACTATAAAACTATTAGAAGAAAACATGAGAGTAAATCTTCTTGACCTTGGATTTGACAGTGGTTTTTTGGATATGACACAAAAGCACAATAAACTAAATTAGAAATAATTTGACCTCATTAAAATGAAAAAGAAATCTTGTACAACAAAGTATACTATCAAGAAAGTGAAAAGACAACCTATAGACTGGAGAATATACTTGCAAATCATGTATCTGATAAGGAATTTATATCTGGAATATATAATATACTCCTACTACTTAACAAAAAGACAAACAACACAATTAGAAAACAGATAAAGGTTCCATGATAGCATACCAGTTAAGGTTGCATTGAGCTGCATGTAACAGAAACATTGATAAAAATAGATTAACCAACTTTTTTTTATAAGAATTCCCAAAGTAAGCAGTCTAAAACTAATAAAATAGCTCTATAATGCCATCAGGGATTCAAGTTTCATTGTGCCAGACTGCATGAGATTTTATTCCTTTGAGCACAAAATGTACTCCTATTATGTTTGCACTCCATGCAGGAAAAGGAAAGAAAAGGAAAAAAGACAAAAAGTGATTGCCAGACAAGTTGGCCACCTTTCTGACAGTGTCTAGCCAGTGATTGTTGCTTGCATCTGCTTGGCCAGAACTGGTTCATAGGTCCACTGCTTGTCTGAGGAGGTGAATATTTTTGCTTGATCCATACTAAAATTTGGGTCTGTTTTTAAGAAATAAGAAGAGAATGGATATTTGATAGGCAAGAAGTAGTATCTATATTTAACGTTCACCAACTATATTAACAGTGGTACCTATAAGTAGTGAAATTACGGGTGAGCCTGAATTCTTCTGAACATGTGTGATATCTTTTTAATTAGAAAGAAGCACAATAAAGCTATTTTTATTTGTACGGGAAAACAAAAAGTTTTAAAATTTGTTTTTATAGGCTGCACCAAAATATCTGACATTAAAATGTCTGTTTCAAATGATCATGATGAAATATTCTTACTGAATATATAACTTTGGACATATACTCTCTGAGTCTCAGTTAACTTACCCATAAAATAAGGATATCATAGTCAACTCTCAAAGTTATTGTAAAACTTAAATGAAATAATGTATACAAATATTTAGCATAGTGCTCACTAAATGGTAGTATTTATTAGTAGTACTTAGATATATGGTAGGTGATGTAAAATAGCCATTTTTATTAACTGTATGATTTATTAATTTTACTTAGCTCCATCTTTTATATTAGCTCATTTCCACTGGGCATTTACTATGTAAACAGGAATCATGCTAAATATCTTTATTAAGTCATTTAAACCTCAAAATAACCTATTATTATCTGCATTTTACCAATAACAACAACAACAACAAAAAACTGTGTGTTACATAAGTTAAGGAAACTGCCTAAGATTATATAGCAAGGATGTGGCAAAGCTTGAATTCAGATTCAGTCAGTTTGACTCAAAAGTTTTTATTCTTAACTAGTCTACTACAACACAAATCTGAAATTCTTTTATTTTTAAATTATGAAAACATCATTAGCCTGGTTATAAATCAATTCATCTAAGCAGTTGCTATGGCTATTTTAATTTCTAAGTCTAGCAAAAAAGAATTGTAGAATCAGTTGAATATATTTTGAATGACATCCAAAATTAAAGCCTTGTCACCAAAGCTTTTCCTAACATTACTCTGATTGATAGTGCCACATTAAATAACTCCTAAAATTCAGCTCTAAATTCTCAGAAAAATATGGATTCAAACATTTTATAAATATGTAAAAATGCAAGTTTTTCAAGTTAATTATTTACTCATTACAGCTTGACTGGGTCAGTCTAAAAAACTAGCAATGCCATGAAAAAAATCAATCTGTAACAGAAGAGCAATGTAAATAGATATCCTTTTTCAGATATTGTATTGGCAGAAGTAGCTGTGTCAACTGCTCACACAATTCCATTCATAAATATAAAATTAATAAAATAAAAAGAGAATTATAAAATTTTAGTTTTAAAACTGCTAATTAAAATAATTATTCAAACAATTTATAAGTTATTTTAGCTGAATCTAAAAGAACTACATTAATTGATGAAATACAAAACACAAAATTTTTGATAATTATACAGGAAGTATCTCTCCAAGGCTACTGCATTTACTGATACAAATTAAGTCCAGTAAAAGTTAATGAGCACTTAATATCTTCTTTCTGGCTACTGGAAAAGGCAGAATAGTAAAAGAAATAATTTTTTTAAGTGTTTATGAGGTACAGAGGTACACAGAGGAGGGAAGGATTATGTGTAGAGGTCAATCAGAAAAGCTTTAGGTAGCATATGACAAAATACAGCTTTGCAAGATAAATAGAACTTGTTCAGATGGTTTCCATAAAGAAAAACATTCTAGGCAGAGGGACTAATTGAACAAAAGCACAGAGAGCATAAAAATTTTGAGTAATTGCATGCTCTTCATCACCTCTGAATATGAATTTTGAGGAAAGAAATGACATGAGGGTAAAGCAAATTATTAATGGAAGACCTTATTTGCCATAATTGTAGTTTGAGCTTTATCCAAGGTAAATGGGGAGACATTGAAAGATTTATATCAGTGAAGTAATGTGGTCATCTAGCATTTTTAATCAATCACTTCCATCACTCTGATAGAAGACAATTGTATCATTATGAAATATCTTACTTTGCTTCTGGTAATACATCTTTCATTAAAATCTATTTTGCTATTAGTATAGCTAAGCCAGTTTTATTTTTATTAGAGTTTGCGTGATTTAGACTTTTAACCATTTTTACCTTCAACTTTTCTGCAACCATATTTTTAAAATGTTTTCTTTGCAATGTATAGGTAGGGACTTTGCCCCCATCTAATAATGTAGTCTTTAATTAGAATACTAATCCATTTATGTTTAATGTAATTTTGCTAATATAATATTTGCTTTTCACTTGTCCCATCTTTTCTCTAGTCCTCTTATTTCTTTCTGTTCTTTTGCTCTTTTGAATTAGTCAAGTATTTTTGTTGTTATTGTTCATTTTTCTCCTCCCCATCATTAGCTTATTAGTTATACATTTTTAAACTATTATTTTATGAATTAGTCTAGAGCAAGGTTTTTCAGCCAAGTTATGATTGACATTTTGGATCAAATAATTCTTTATGAGGCTGTTCTGTGTGTATTAGTAGCATCCGTGGCTTCTTCTCACTAGATACCAACAGTACCCTCACCCTCTCAAAGTCGTGACAATCAAAAATGTCTTCAGATATTGTCAGATGTCCTCTGTGGGGCAGAATCTCTCTCTTGAGAATCACTGCTCTGGAGCTGGGCTGTGTGATATGTTAGCTAGTAACCCCATGTGAGTACTTGAAATGTGGCTAGTTCAAACTGAGATGTGCTATAGATGTAAATTACCAGATTTTAAAGACTTGATATGATTTTTTAAAACCTAATTAACTTTTTATTGATTCATAAAATCTTGAAGTATTATGTTAGAAAATATAGTATGAAAACTATTTCACCTGTTTTTCTGTTTTAAAAAAATAACTGCTAGAAATTTAAAAATTACTTATCTGGTTCTCATTTGTGGCTAGCATTATATTTCTGTTGGATGGCACTTCTCTAGAGATTATGGCATACCCCCTTAACTTATTAGAGTCTTATAAATTAATACTTTTGCAAATTACCAGACGATGCAAGAGCTTTAGAAAACTTTCACTCTGTTAACTGCTCCTACCCTCCTTCTGTTCTATTGCTGTCAAGGATTTTAGTTATAGATATTAAAAATGTCATTTGATGTTACTATTATTGTTTTATACACTTAATATTAACCCACATTTGACCCTTTCTGTTTCTATTTACTGCTTCCTGAATTTCCTTGCTTCTAAGATCATTTCTTTTAGACTCTCTTTTTATTTCTTTTAATGCACACTTACTATTGATTAATTCTTTCAACTTTTGTTTTTTCTGGAAGTGTCTTTCATTACAGGTAAATGAATTTTTATATATGCTTATACTTATGTAACCTTGTCCCAGATCCAGCACTCTAGAAGCAATCCCAGCACTTTAAGAGGTTCCATTATGCCTCTCCTAATCTGTATTTCCCTGAAGATAATACTGTCCTGACCTTTATACCATAAATTATTTTGCCTGGTTCTGATTTTTATATAAATGGATTTATACAATGTGTACTGGTATTTTTGCCTGGTTTCCTTTGCACAATACTGTGTCTGTGAGAGTCATTCATTTTGTTGCCTGTAGCAGTTTTCTAAATAATGTTGCATTGTATGAATATGCCACAGTTGGTTTATCTATTATCATATTGATGTATATTTGGATTGTTTCCAGATTACTGAGATTATGAATAAAGCTTTTATGACCATTTTTGTACATGTACTTAGTGAATGAAATTGCTGAGTCATATGGTAATAGATACCACCAAACAAATTTCCAGTCTTATTTTGTCAATTATTCCATGAAAAATTATTTCTTCCAAGTGTTACATTCTTTATAATCTTTCCTCATATAGTTCTAAGTTAACAAAACTAACATTTTGGTAAGTCCATAGGGCAGTTGTTAGTCATACATTTTAATAAAGATTTACATATCTGGAACATAAATAGCACAAAAACTGGAAGGATATAAATGAAACAAAGGCAGCATATATAATTTGAAGCTGGAGTTGATCTGGTTATTACTGGTTTAGAAAGTAGGCTCTGAAGTATGATTACAGGTTATAGAATCTGACCACCAAATTTGTATCCTGGCTTTTCCACTTACTAGTTGTGTAATATGGGGAAAGATGCTTAATTTCTCAAAGCCTCAGTTTTCTTATTGACAAAACAGAAATAAGAGTAGTACCTATTCCTCTGGGTTGCTATGAGAATGAAATGAAATTATGTTTATAAAGTGCTTAGCACACTGTCAAGCATATAACAAAGTATAATTATATGAAAAGGTATATAACTTCAGACCAATTAAATTACACAAAGGTAAAATCAGTATGAACATCCAAACCACTATTAGACTCAAATTTAAAAACCTTCTACCTATGTCTAATGCCAGGGAAAATCTAGTTGCAACATTTTTCACCCCTTTTATCTCCAAAACTGATTCAACTTTGAATGTTACCTTTTGAAAATGAAAATAAGTATATGGCCATGCCACCCTGAACGTGCCTGATCTTGTCTGATCTTGGAAGCTAAGCAGAGCTTGGTTAGTACTTAGATGGGAGACCACCTAAAAATATAAGGTACTGTAGGCATTAAAAAATATATATATATATTTTTATATATATATATATTTATATTTTATATATTTATATACTTCCCACATAGAATGACCATCTTTTTGTCAAAATATGTGAATGGCTATGTTCCTCATTTAATTGCCTTTGCACATGTTATTGAAGTAATATATGCCTTCCAAACTAGGATAAAGTTATATTATCTGAAATGACTTATGTAAAAGTATATACTATATTTTATCAGGTGATGGGCCACAATCAATCATACTGCCAAAAGATCTGAATACTTCTCTTTTTTAAATTCCACATGACTAGAATATTTCTAGGGAATTAATTCACATAAACTAAGAACAAAATTTGTATTTAGACAAGATGATAACTTTACTCTTAAACACAATGAAATTTAATTATTCAAAGAGTAAATGTTTGTTCTTTTGTCCAAAGATGATAAGCAAGTTTATATTCAGTCCTGACTAACTGAAGCATTGACTTCAGCCTCTTCTACCTTCAGAGATTTTTTTTGAACTTTTTTTTCTTACCTTCAATACTGTCTCCATCTGAAGACATGCTTAGTTAATGTGTACTAATGCATTCAGAAAACATTTTTCTTTACTTGTGTGCATGAAAAAGAAGAGACTTGTTTGCTCTATACTTTCATTTTTCTTACATTTTACAGATTGGAAATTTTGAACATGAGATAGCTGCATTGTATTCTAAGACTGAGTTGTAGGTGGTAGAAATGCAATACAAATTATTTGGTGCTCTAAACAAATGTGTTGGCCAAGTAATTACAATGCACAGGTGTGGTACGGGCTTAGACACAAACAAATCAAGGGATTCAAACTGCATCATCACAATCATCACCTTTATCATCTTCACTGTGCCTCTTTCTCTCATCTCTCTGAGGGGGGGAAAAGGGTGTATTAGTTTTTTTGTCTCTGCTTTAACAAATTACCACAACCTTAAAGACTTAAACCAACACAAATGTATTCTGTCAAAGGTCTGGAAGTCAGAAGTCCAAGATAAGTCTTTCAGGGCTAAAATCAAGGTGTGGGCAGGGCTAATTCTTTAATTTCTTCTGGAGTTTCCATGGGATAATCTGCTTCTTGCTGTGATGGTTAGTTTTATGTATCAATGTGACTGGGCCACAGGGTGCCCAAATATTTTATTAAACATTATTCTAGGTATGTCTGGATAGGTGTTTCTGGATGAGATTAACATATGAATCTGTGGATTGAGGAAAGCACATTATCCAGTAGGAGTGGGCCTCATGCACTACTCCGAAGGCTTGAATCAAATAGAAAGCTAAAGTGAAAAAGACTTCACTCTCTTTGCCTGTCTTTGAAATGGACATAAGTCTTTTGCCTTCAAACTTGAACTCAAACTGGAACTTACACCATTTATATTCCTGAGTCTCTCCAGCTTGTCGACTGAAGGTCTTGTGACTTCTCGGCCTCCATAACCATATGAGACAATTCCTTATGATAATTCTCTTTATGTATTTTTTTCTGTTTCTCTGGAGAACCAGACAAATGTACAATGCACTTGCCTCCTCCAGCTTCTAGAGGCTGCCAACATTCCATGCCAATCTCTACTTCCAAGGTCATTTCGCCTTCTACTCATTCTAATTTCCTGCCCTTTCTCTTATAATGACTCTTTTATTTGCAGCAGATTGAAGCAAAATGAAATATCCAAATAATTCAGCATACTATCTCAAGATTTTCACTTAGTAATATCTGCAAAATCCCTTTTACTGCGTAACATATTCACAGGTTCTGAAGATTTAGATTTAGATCAACTTCTTTAGGGGGTCAGCCAACCACAAAAGGTGCCTTCTTCACCAACTCTAGCAGAAAATTCCTAGAAAGAACTCTTATTGGCCCAGCTTGGGTTACAAGCCCATCTCTAAAACTATTACCATGGCCAAAGGGATGTTGAGAATTGGTCAGCCAAGTGGGTGCGCCCACTCCTTCTGAGGGATAGAATGAGCATGTTGTGACAATGGTCCTTCCAGAGTCATAGGAATTGGAGAGGAATGGCTCCCCCAATGAAGTGTTGCCATTACCAGAGAAAAGAGAAGAAATGACAAGAAAAAAAAAATAGGTGTGTACTACATATTACCATTTGAACCTCAGTGTCAACACTCTTTGTTAACAGCAGCAGGATTATTCTTATTTAAAAATTCTATGTATGAGAGTGTGTGCTTGCTTATATGTTTTTGGTTTGGATTTTTTTAAAAAAAAAAAACAGCAGTGAATAAGGTCATGGGATTTAGAGTCAGAAAAACTTGGATTTATAGCGCCTGACTCTACCCTTTCTGGCTGTGTAACATTAGATATGTAATTGAAATTCCCAGATTTTCAGTTTCTCACAACTAAAATAAAGTCGCTTACTATATTGGACATGGATATTTTTCATATCTTCTGATTACCCAGCACATTTTGAAAACACCTTTACTACACTGGAATATTCCCAGTTTCAAAAGTCCTGTTTCCACAAGGTAGAATGGGGGGCGGTGGGGGGGTGAGGGGGAAGCACAGCCTCTCAGACAGCTATGCCTAGGGATATGAGGCAGCTTTGACATCTCCAGTTAAACTCATACACACCCAAATTTGATCAGGAAGTGAGCAACAAGAGGAAGGAAGCTCCAGTCAGAATCCACTTTTGCCAGCATGGGAGGCAGCAGTGCTGCTGTTTTCAGTGGTAGTAGCAACAGTGTATGCAGTTTCTCAGTGGTTTCAGAGTCCAGTTTCTGGCACAGAAGGGGCAAAAGTGGGAGCTGGGAGTTGACAGCACCTTCTCTAACGCTTGGTAAGAGCAACAGAAGCCGCAGTTTCCTCTTTGGGCCAATTGTGCCATGCAGTTTTCAGAATTGTTCCAAGGAGCTTAACTTGGAATTTGGTTTTCTAGGCCTCCCAACAATTCTATGAGCCAACCAATGTCCTTTTAATAAACTCTCTTTTCTGCTTAGTCAGCTAAAGGGAAATGGCTTCAGTTGCTTGAAATTAAGGGTGTTGACTGATATATCCACCTCAGAGTGTTAATGTTGTAACTAAGGAATATATATTGTCACACAATTTGGCGTCCTCAATTTGCCTGCTAAGAACATCTCCCAAGTGCAATATCTGCACCCAGTCTCTTGTTTCAGGATTGGCTTTTGAGGGAACCCAATGAAGACAGACCCTATTAATGGAAGCCCAATCTCAGGAAAATTGTTGCACATTGACTTTGAACATTTTAGATACAAATAAGTATTTAAAACTAAGATTCCAAAGGGAAGAACTCCACCATTGTTTTCTTCAAATTAAAGTGCTAAATACTGAATTTTATTTTTTTGATTTTGAGATCATCCGCATGACTTTCTGTGCCATTAATGTATCTGGTATACATTATTTATTTTCCACAAAAATGCTGGCAAAAATTCTCTAAAGGGAACAGTCTTTTTAATATATCAAGTCATCTTTTTGTTTATCCCAGAGGCAAGGGTTTAATTTGTGTTTGACTGAAAATAGTGCTGAAATTTGAGGCTGCTTTTAAAAGAATAAGATTAACATTTTGTATTATTCTACTGATTGGAATGTAGTTTACAAGAAAAACTAATTACTTTTAAAGAGAAGTTGAAAACCTTGACCAAGAATATGTTAATGATTTTTATTTGAACAAATTAAGAGAATTGATTCATCTTTTGCAAAGAGATCCAGTTACATTTAGTCAGAGAACATTCACCATGTTTGGGTTCAGTGTTTCTGGAAACCTAGGGAAAAAAAAACCTCTAAAACTAAAGCACATTTTCCCTGCAGGCTCTAACTTGAAAATTCAATTAAGATTTATTGATAAAAGGCTGCACCAGCTAAAATATATAATACTAATTTTGGAATCAATAAGCATTTCTGTGATTTTTATGCACTGTAAATTATGTGCTTTAATTTATGCCTATCTGATGTCCAAATGTGTTGGTAAATGAGATGCCAAAAGCAATGTTTGGGGATAGGATATAATTCTGTTAATGTTGAAGAGAGGTGGCATTTGTATTCTAATCATAACAGAGCTTATGTGAACTGTTTTAACAACTTGCATACTAGAGTCATTATATTTGCACAGTGGCCCTTCTTTCTCTTATACCTGGCTGATGTACACACACACCATAAAAGACAAATTGAATGCACCAAGAGGAGTTTTAGGCAATTGCCTCCACAATTTTCTTTTTATCTCTCAAAAAACTCATACCTCCTTCTGGTCTACTTTTGTTTTCAATTGCCTGTATGTGTAACAGTTCCAGGGAGGCCGAACTTAGAACATGGAGTGAGAGCTGACAGCCTTTCTCGGTTTAAGTACCTTTGGAGATCTCTGTTTTACTCTTAGTTATGTTATATATTCAGGTACATGTTCTCTTGTGGGTAAGTCTGATAACCAGGTGTTTTTCCTCAAGACTTCTTGATATACCGAGCTTGCCTTTGGGGTAAGGTATGAAGAGATTTGCACACTGATGAAGGAGCCACTTGGGAAAAAATGAAGCAGGATCTGAACAACTTGCTTTCTGAGACTTAACTTTGTAGAAACTTTCTGACAGGTTGAAGTAGTTCAGTCCAAGATTTTTCATTGGAAAATAGTACCAAGATCTTTGAAGTGGACCTCTCTCAGTTGTTAGTGCTTAAGATCTAGCCAACTCAAGAACCTAGATGTCCAAAATAAGCTGATTTAACCAAAGCACATATGAGCATCAAAAAGCTACTTCAGGAGCCTCCAGTAAAGGCCTAGCACATTATCAGTTTGGGGGATGAATGGCTGGATGTGTGCAAGTATAAACTTGAAAGCTAACTATGAGAAGACTATACAGGGTTGAAGGTAAGAAAGAATATCATTACAGCAGTAGATAGGTGGTCCTCAAACTGTGCAGTACAGGTGCTCAGTAGAGACACCAAGTGCAATAAAAATAACTCTGGTGCTAAAGGCCTCGATAGACTTTTTAGAAGCTGAACTGATAATTATGGACAGTTTGTTGTGGGGAGGCAGACATCGGTATTTCTGCAAACATGAGAATGTGGTATGCCAAGCTGACAAATTTAGTTGAGGTTTCGAGCTCTGCTCACTCCTAGAGTTTTAGCAGTCTCCCTGTACTCCCATGTTTCTGAGTATAAGCTACATGTATCATGAAACTTAGATCAAAGTTATATTTTTTTCTACATAATAGAATAATTGAGCTGAAAAATAGTCGATAACTATATTTCTTAAATACCCACAAAATTCAGAAAAATTTTTATTTTATTATTAGTTTCAAATATACAGTACATTGGTTAGACATTTGTAAAGATTAGAAAACGATCCCCCTAATTGCTCTTTCTCTCCTCTGGCTCTCCACCTAGCCATTATATTAATACTAACCGCATTCCCAATGCCATGCTCCTCATCCCTGTGACCATCTATCAACTACTAATTTGTACTTTTTTATCTCTTCACCCCATTCTTTCAGCTCCCTAAGCCCTTTTCCTCTGACAATCCCTTGATTGTCCTCTATATTTATGATTAGTTCGTTCTTTTTGTTTCTTAGATTCCACATATAAGTGAAACCATCTGGTATTTATCTTTCTCTGTCTGACTTATTTCACTCAGCATAATAACCTCTAGGTCTATCCAGGTCATTACAAATCGTAGGATTTCATTTACTAGGAAAGATTTTTAAAAGAAAAAACAATATGTAAACTTATAACAGCCTATTTTACAAATCTCAAAATGTTTAGGTAAACAGTAAGGACCTGGCAAACTGAGAAAGATTCTGAGAAACTAAGAACTTCTGCAAGATAAAAACAAATTCTACAAAGAAAGACAAAATACATGTATTGTCCAACTGAAGAAAAAATGATTTGCAACATACGACAATAAAGTTCTAATTTCTTTAATATAAAATTAACACTTGCTAACCAATAAGAGAAAAAAGCAACAGAATAGACAAAAATTTACATAGGGTATAGCTTTGCAATCAATTTAAAATATTTTATTTAACTAAAAAATGTAGGCACAAAACAAGACTCCATCATGAATCTTGTTTCTAGTAGGCAGGCCTGATAATCAGCTGGTAAACCCTTGTATGACAATACTAGTTGCTTATGACTTGTGCCCAATCTAGTCAGTACCCATGTCCTATTCAGCTATTAAATGGTTTAAATATAATCCCTGCTAGTAGGGGATTTACAGACAATAAACCAACAAAAATATATAGCAGAATTTTTCAACCTCTGCAGTACTGACATTTCGGACCAGTTAGTTCTTCACATTGGTGGCTGTCCTATACATTGTAAGGTGTTTAATAGCATCTCTAGAATATACCCCATAGATGGTGGTAGTAGCAGCTCCTCTTCTCCAGCTGTAATAACCAAAATGGTTTATAGACATTGTCTAATGCCCCTTGTCTACAACCACAGATGATGTGCCAGATAAAGTGTTGTAAAGTTGGGAGGGGAGAGATAGAACAGAGAGAGACATGTGTACTTTCAGTAGGGTGGTAAGGTAAGAGCTCTGAAAAGATGCCACATGAGCAGCAGTGAGTGAGTGAGCCATGCTGCTCTAGAGGAAAGAGAATTACAGGCAGAGTGAACAGCAAGAGCAAAGGCTCTGGAACATAATAAGAATGTCTGGCATGCTTGAGAAGAGCGAGAAAGCCACAGTACTTAGAGCAGAGTGAGAGAGACAGAGGTTGGTAGGTGAAGTCACAAAGGGAGCCAGGAGCCAGATCTTTCGGGATCTTGTAGAACTTCGATTTTAACTTTGGATAAAATGGAAAACCACAGGAAGGTTTTTAGAGATGACTGATAATCTATCTCATGTTAACAAGGGAAAAAAAAGAGTAAAAATAGCTAAGAATCTTATGAAAAAATAATCAACTTCAGTTGTAATTAATTCAAAGGACTTTTAAAAAATTGATATACCACTTTTTTTACCAAAGACATTAGTCAAGATTAAAAAGCTGAAACATCCAATGATGGTAAATCTTTAAGAAAACAGGCATTTTCCTCTGCTTTTAATAGATCTAAATTGATATCATTTCTTTGAATGACAATTGTCAATACCTATTAAAATTTTTACATTGGTGCAATAATTACATTTAAAAGTAACTTAACATACAGATATAGTTACACAAATGTGCAAAAATATATATAAATATTTTTCTGCTGTATATTTTGAAATATTAAAAACATTTTTCTCAACTTTCACTAATGTTGGATTAGTTATATAAATTACAGCAAATCCATGTGATAGAAACTATGCCTTAATCAAAAGTTTAAGTTAAATCTATATAGGCTGATATGAAAATATCTCAAAAAATATTTTTAGTTTAAAAAAATTAAAAACTAAGTACAAAAGCAGCTTATAGTATAATTCTATTGTTACATAAAAGAATTTAAAAGGCACATATGTATTTACTGTAAGGATTTTTTTATATCTGGTCCAATTAACTAATTTGTTCCCTATAATTTTCACTAAACATAATAAAATTTGATTACTAATGAAGGGTTCTTCTTTCTTGGATGCTTGATTTTTAGAATTTTGCTTATTTTATAGATTTATATTGAAGCATTCTCATTTTTTAAAGTATTACATTCCTTACATTTATATTTTAATGTAACTTTATAATAAATACAGTAACTCTAAAAGTAGAAACTGTGTACTAGCTTATAGGCAGAAAATTTATGGAAGGATGCATAAGAAACTGGTTATCTCTGGAGAGTAGAAGTAGGAGTGAGTGAGATAAAAGATTTTACATGTCATTTTATACCTTCATGTAGTTCTTAAACTTTTAACCATGTGCATATTTTCTATAATATTAATAATAATTTAAAATAAAATATGAAAATAAAGTCTTCTAGGAGATCAGTGCCATTTCATGAGCAGTCTGTACACCAGTGGTCATGCCACCCTAAACAAGCCCAATCCCATCACATCTCAGAATTTAAGCAGGGTTGGGCCTGGTTAGTACTTGGATGGGAGACCACCTAGGAAGACCAGATGCTGTAGGTATAAAAAATAGAAAATAAGGGATTATTTTCACTGACAAGGTCCTTGCAATCTGTGAGGTCAACCAAGGGTTGCCTTGCCTTAAAAAGAAAAAGAAAAAGAAACCTCTACACCAGTGACTTTGAACTTCTATCTCCTAGGCCTGTCTGCCATTTCCCATCTAGGATTGCCTCACTGGAAATGATAACAGATTTTGTTTTTTTGGTTTTTATTCTCAATATTCTGACTCCATGTACACTTGCTCTGGTTACCTAGAACTCAAATGATAACAGATTTTGTTTTTTTGGTTTTTATTCTCAATATTCTGACTCCATGTGCACTTGCTCTGGTTACCTAGAACTCCAGGTTACTACCTCATGTGATTTAACCTGTGGCTTATCTGCTTACTTAACTGAGATACAAATCTGGCCTTCTATGAAAGAGGGTCAGACCCAGTTTCATAAACCTACAAATCCAAGCAAGCAACACTATCACTTAGAAAATGCTATTGTAAAAAGATAGTAATATTTAATAGAATCGACCGGTGAGATGCTCAGTAACGATATCACATCCAATTTAAAGATAAAAAACTGTTTCTTATTGTTGTTCTAATATTTTTATTATAAAATTAGTATGGATTTTATATGGTTTAGGGCTGTGTGAGCAGATGCATGAACTAGTGGGTATTTGGTCCTTTCAAAATTTCCATGGAGGCATTTGGTCCATGCCAAAAGGTTCTTGATATTTAGTCCTGTCCAAAAGATCTATGGAGACATTTGGTCTGCATAGTTAATATAAATCCTATTCTTTTCCAAGTTTCAAACCCCAACCCATCTTCTTAACTCCATAGACATTACCAGCTAGATTACAGAGGCAAGAAGGGTTATTATTGGTGACACAGCCACAACACAATTGTTGGACCGATAAAATGTGATAGTATTCTTTATGTATTAATCCTGTAAACCAAAAGTATAAATAAATATTCTGGACTTTTTGAACCCTGGTACATTTTCTAAGCAAGCATGGATGTTTTGAGAGGACCAAATATCAAGGACCATTTTGACATGGACCCAATATGATCATGGATATTTTGAACAGACCAGATTTCAAGGAATTGTCAGCATGGACAATTGTCCTTGTAGATGTTTTGGACAGGACCAAATGTTCTGCAATGGATGCATGCCTAGCTCAAAAGATTGACTCATGCTATACAACATACATAACAATTACAAAATAGTAGATGAAATTGATAATTTTTTTCTTATTGGCCTTCAATGACCCCATTTTAGGTGCCACACAGGCCAGAGAAATATGTGAATATTGTTTCAGATTGACTTGGGATTTATATAGTTTGCAAGGGAGGATTTCCTACCCTTCTGTTAACCACCCTTCACTCAATGGTTAATTTCCTCCCGCCATTCTTATAATACCACTTTGCTAGCCATTATTCCCGCCTTTCAAGTCTAGGTTGAGTACTTTTCATCTCCGCTACTATGATAGATTACCCTGAGCTGTTAACAAGTAGCCAATAATAAATGATGGCATTCTTGACATTTTCACAAGGAGTAAAACCATGTATATAGGTGTACATGTCAATTATTTGATGTCCAAACTCATTTCATGCTTTTTCTAACCTTTATTTTTTCCTTTTATATCTAACATCTGTTTCTGAGCAGTTTTCTAGATTAAAAATGTCCTGATTTGTTGACATCTTCTTGCTGAATAACTGTCAGATTTCCATTTGGCCTTTATGCTTTCTTCAGCTCCAAGTGGATAAACACTAAGGGAGAAAAAAAAAATAAAACATTCTAAATAGCATATAGTTTTTTTCCTCTTCTGCCAGTGTCAATGGCATTGCAGATCCAATTAATAAATGTGGTTTGCTGCAGGCAAGTACGGTTATTATTTTTCAGTAATTATATTAAGACAGTATTAAAATGATAAATGATTATTCAGGTACACTACTCTTTAAGGACAGATGATATTCTATAAAACTGTCTGAAAAGCTAATTTGATGAAATCGTATTTGATATTTTAATTACACCATTGGAGATGTTACCATGGAAAACAAATTCTCCAATTGCCTGAGTCAAAAGCTTTCAGGAAAGAAATGACTGCTATGGTGATTATTATTGTGGTTGCTGGGAAATGTAAGATAATAGCATTCCAGACCATCATTGCACCTGGTAATCGCCTCTTTTTGCCTTCAGGTAGTGAACATTTGGACAGATCTTAGCAATGCCTTCTCTACTTCATAAGCTATCCCTTCATTATTTCCTTCCATTATAAAACCTTAGGAATTTCTGTTTTGCCAGAGTAAGTCCAGGTACTGCATAGAATCTTCCTATCTCCTATGCTATTAAAATGTGCTTATGGACCTGCACATATAGGTGAATGACACACAGTATATTCCTAGAGAAAATATCTTAACTTCAAATAATGTGTTAGTTTCTGATTTTTACAATTGTTTAAGTTTTAAGTTTCATATATTGAGTAATAAATGACATCTGCTATGAATATTTCATATATAATAAACCTATTAATATAGCAAGAAGGAGATATTAGCAACAGGACTTTAATATTTAACAAGCCTCATAAGGACTGCTACTACTTTATATGTGAAAATATATTTTCTACGAGACTTAAAAGGAAAAGACAGAAATTTTACTTGCTAGCATAGTAATTATTGAGAAGTATAATAATGCTGTAATAGTCTTTCAAAAATATGATTACATGAGAAATTATGTTTTTAACATTGTAAAAGTAGATTCTTAAATTTAATATATGTGCATTAGCAATATAGATTGAAAGTTTCTTGAAATCTAATTTTAATTACCTGCTTGTGACCTGTATATTTTTGTGATCAAATACAATAATAAATGATAACTAATAAATAGGTAACTCATCAATTTTTTGTGGTGAGTAAAGAGATTAGATAGAATAAATAAACTCAGGCTTGAAGGAAAGGCTGAGAAACTTTGATTTAATTCTACAAGTAGAAGAAAGTTAGTGAAATTTCCTGACCAGAGAATCAGCATAATAAAAAATTATCTTTGCAAAGATTAATTGCAGCTGTGTCACAAATTAATAGATGTCAAAAAAAAGATAAAAAAGAAAATGATATCGGAATCTGGTTATAGTCATCCTAGCCAGAGGTCCTGACCACCTGGAGTAATGTGGTTTTTAGGCAGAGGCAGATAGCATTTAAGAAATATTATGAAGAAGAAGTGGTCAGAGTTTAGAAACTGATTGGTATGGGTGACAAATGAGAGTGAAAGATCAAAGAGGTTCTCAGGCAATGGACTTACTAGTGCAGCAAAATTAACACTTTTTTAAAAATGTAATGACATATTTTTTAAGAAAGTCATAGCCACTTACAGGATAGTAGGTCTAATTTTAAAATCCAGTGATGGAGAGAAATACATAAACACAAACAGCTTCCATTAACTCAATAATGCTTTTAGATGAAGTTGTATTTAGTGAATCAAGTAGCCATATGTCTGCTCACACTGTGCACTGTTTGACTTTTCTGCATGTTGACATTGATATGAATTCTACGTTAGGAGTTGTGCAGTACACAGCCTATCCTACTGTACACAATGATCATGACTATAACATCTATGCATCTTTGGTAACTATTGAGCAAAACTTGAGGAAACCCATTTATTAGGTTCTCATATTACTGTCTCATTCAAAATATCTTCAGGGATGGTCTGCAAGGACTTCTCAATTCCACAGGGGATAGTCATCCATAGATTGGATGACTACCAGCAGAAGGAGAAGAACAGGAAGATTATATTATTGTCACCAATGGAAGGAAAGTACATAAGCCAGTGGAAGGACCCTTCCGCACCAAATCCCTGGTCTCTCTCTGCTTTCTAAGATTAAGGTGGGGCTGAGAATTATCTACTACACAATATTAGTTTCCTAGGACTGCTATATAAAAATTACAACAAAGTCGGAGGCTTAAAGTAACAGAAGTTTTTTTCTCTAACAATTCTGGAGATCAGAAGCCCAAAATCAAGGTGTTGATAGGGTTATGCTCCCTCTGAAAGCTCTAAGAATCCTCACTTGCCTCTTCCAGCTTCTGGTAACTCTTAGCAATCCTTGGTGTGGTTTGGCTTGTCACTGCATCATTCCAATCTCTGTCTCTGTCTTCACACAGTCTTCTCTGTGCATTTCTGTGTATCCTCTCCTATAAGGACACCTGTCATTGGATTTAGAGCCCACTCTAATCTAATATGATCTTATCTCAAGATTGTTAACCAATTACAACTGCAAAGACTGTTTCCAAATAAGGTTATATTGTAAAGTCTGGACATGAATTTTGGGGGAATACCATTTAACCCACTGCATATACCTAAGTAAAAACCTAAATATTTTACAGGCATGTTCTCAGATGTCTTAAAGAAAATGTTACATTTTTACAGTTGCTGAGTTTTGCAATGGTAAAGAAGCAATATGTACTGATTCTGAAGCTCAAATAAGAAAACAATAGCCACAAGGCTATATTGAGACTGGGTTAAAGCAAAAATGTTTTGATTGAACAAAACAGCACAAAACATTAAAGAAAAGGCAAAGTCTCCAAGCTCCTGCTTCACCTATTGAGTACACAGCCTTCCCTCAAGCGATGACTTTTATACACATACCTTGAGATAGATAAAACCCACTTTTATTTCACTATGAAAAAAGGAAATGAAGAAAAGGAGATAGGACATAATGCTGCAGGTTTGTTATCTGACTTTCTTTTCATAAAACAAAAACCTTTAATTTTGTTTTTAATTGATGTTTACATTTTATAATTAGTTACTATCTTGATCTTTCTTTCTCTGGTTTATTCACTGAAGCCTGACTGTAATATTTTATTATCTGATTGTTTATTAATGTAGAATAGAATGTGTGTAATTTTTTTAAATATTAGTTTACAATTCTTTTTGAAGTTGGAATAAAATTATGGATTTTTAAAAATTCATTACAATTTTTTTTCCTAGCAAATTCTTTATCCTTGGCATAAAGAAATAGGAAAGAGGTAATATGAGAAAGAATTTTACATTTATAAAACTAAGTTCTTTCTTACTCTTTGTTTCATTTTCATGTATCAAATTAAAGAAAAAATTACATCATTGTAGGAATCTAGTAACCTTTTCTATATAAAGCTAAGTTTGTTCTCCTGTCTAAATTAAATAAGAACAGAAGAAATCAGTTTAGCCAAAATAATAAGAGCTGATGGTAAAATATGAGTAAAAATCTGCCCCTGCTACTGAAATGCTGAACAAAGTAGTGGTTAAAAAATATTATTATTGTTATTATTCATGCTGCAGTGGTGATATTTACATACTAATCTGCCTTAATAAAGGACAAGTTGGTCGGAGAAGACTTCACTGGGAGATGACATTTTAGCTAAATATGAAAGGATGAGAAAGACTTTGCCAAGCAGAGAATAGGTTGGAAAAGGATACTCGAGGCAAAATAAACAGCTGTGCTAATTCATGGAGAGTGTTGTATTCAGAAAATGGTAAGAAATTTATTGTGCCTAAAAAATATAGTTTTCATAGCAAATAGAACATAGTTGAGAATGAGGAATGATGAAGTATATCAGGATTGGGTTACAATGTGATTTATCCATGTAGTATAGATAACATTTTACAAATACTAAATAGATGAATTTTAATATCTCCATTAAAGCATATTTCTTTTCATTCTTGCAATTCCAAAGTCAAGACATGAGGTTTACTTATCATGTCAGGGTAGGCTATATACTGTAAAAAAAAAAAAGTAGGTTTTGATGAACTTTAAGTCTCAAAGCAGATTTTCTTGACTTCTTTAGAAAGACAGTAATTGAGAGAGCTAGGTATTGTAAGAGAGAGAAAAAGACCTCTCCCCTTAATATTTCAAAAGCCAACAAATACAGTTTGTGTATGGGAGAGCCAATCCAGACAGGAAGATTAAGTTGGAAGAGTCTGCCCCTTTCAGTCATGTAGATTTTAGTAGAAAAACAAGAGATAGATGAATGAGACCAGTAGCATATATTCTCTTTTCTACCCATTTCTGCTTTGAGACAGCAAAGGGATTGCAGGTAGAAGGTGAGTCATGAGAGGGAAGGGCATTTAGAAACATTGAAACAGAAACTGTAAAGACCAAGGACATTGGATCTAATGATTCACAGCTTAGGAGTAAGGGAAAGCCCCACCTTCCATCCAGAGCAATGTCCAACATGGAATGGGAACCATGATATGGAGGTGAGGATACATGAAATGTCATATAAACAACCTGAGGCACACCTGGCTGCTCATGGCCTATGCATGTCCTACGGGGACCCCAGAAGTTTCTGGAGGATCTACAAAGAGAACTCAAAGATACCAAGAGTGCCAGTAGGCAAGCATAGCCTGGGGTCAGAGAAAGGACACTCTATAAAATAATTTTAAGGCCCAGAGCAAATGACCAGACTTCAGTAGTGGGTGCCACCACATCACCCTAAAAGTTGCACCTCAGTGCTCACCAATCCAAGGAGAATACTCATCCAGACTTTTTCACAGTGGAAATTAGCCAATCAGCCAGCTAACATATATGTTTTGAGTAGCTAGATGTTTTGTTGTAGGGATATAGAGATGAACAAGACAGGCAGAACTTTCTGATAATTTTTGACTTAAGCCCCAAATTGTGAAAAGGAGGCAGCACATGAAAATCTAGGGAAAGATATGATGTGAGCTAAAGCACTGTGAATGAGAATGGAGTGGCAGGAGATGAAGTCAGAGAGAGAGGCAGAGGCAGAAGATACAAAGCCTTTAAGGCCATGGCTGAGAGTGTGGATTTTATCCTGATTACAATGGGAATCATTGAAAGATTGCGTGAAAGAGAGTGATGTGATCTTATTGCCCATTAGAAAAATTATTTTAAGTGCTGTATGAAAGGTGAACTGTAAGTGACAAAGGTAGAAATAGGGAACTAGTCAGTAAATGATTTTAGCAGTCCAAGTGAGAGAAGACAGAAACTTAGATAAGTTATAACAGCAGAGATAGTAAACACTGTTGGATTTGGCATATATTTTGGAAGCAGAGCCTACAGGTCTTGCTGATGGATCTGATTGAGATACGAGGTAAAGAGAGTGATGGAGTCTGTTGGTTTGAGCAACTGGGGTACATTAGCCATTAAGGACATGGGGAGGTTTTAGTAGGAGATAAGTAAATTAGAGGAGAGGTTGAATCGAGAGTTTTGTCTCGGCCATGTTAAGTTTTAGATGCCAATTAGATATCCAAGTGGAGATATGAAGTTGGAAGATGAATATATGATTCCAGAGCAAGACAATTTATGGTTAGAGATGAAAAAATCAGTCTACCGGTCATCTGCAGCATATAGATGGTATTTAAAGCTAAGGTAGGATGGAGTCACCTAAACAGGGAGGAAGGACCTCCTCCCCTCACCGCCACAGGGCTTTGTGAACTGTGCCACCCTCTCCCCTCAGCCCAGAGACTCTTGGAAAGTAATCATAGAAGGGGAAGAAACCTGAGAGACTGAGCATCCTGTAAGAAAATACACATTTATCCAAAGGAATGTTTAAAATTATTTTACTGGATTACATTTACAGGTTTAAAGTAAAATTTAGATTTTCTTTTACCCTCTATATAGTAAATGAGCACTTATCAGATTTGACCTAAAGAAAATAAAGAAATTCCATTTTCTTTACTCACCTGAGCATAGTATGAATAAATGTAGCTTCATATATAATTTTAAATCTGGCAGTTCTTACTATCAACAAATATTTTCCTGTTACTCTCCTAAAATGAAATTCATAGATAATAAAGCTGCTTTCAAAAAGTTAATATATTTTTAATGTCATATCTATGAAAAATAATGAGAAAGTAATTTATTATAAAATAATATGTATTTCAACATGTCGATACTCTGGCACAACTACACTGGAAAACATGAAGTTAGTCAGATGCTTGCATCTATATTTAAGCTCACCACAAATGTGACAGCCACAAATGCGGATGTGTTTTTGGCAACTCAGATACCCCAAGCAGCCTTTGCCATCAGTAACATGATTCTCCAAAATGGCAAACAACTTTTGTAAAGTTCTGAACAAAACTAAGGTACATTCCTCAATTTATACAATACAGTTGATCCTTAAACCACATGGGCGTTAGGGGTGCCAATTTCTCCTCATTGTGTATAACTTTTGACTCACCCAAAACTTAACTATCAATAGCCTACAGTTGACTGGACAACTTACTTATAAATAATTGATTAATATATATTTTGTATGTTATATGTATTATATACTGTATTCTTACCATAAAGTAAGCTAAACAAAAGAAAATGTTTTTAAGAAAATCATAAGGAATAGAAAATACATTTATAGCATTTACTGAAAAAAAATCTACATATAAGTGGAGTGCACAATTGAAATCTGTGTTGTTCAAGGGTCAACTGAACTTCCATTCCTGTAAAACTTGTTTAAATGTATACATAGATTTTTCACTTACATGAATTTATTGAGAGTCATTTTAAAGTCATGCAAAAGTCAAAATAATTTTTTATTATGCAAGACTGTCCATGCATTGTAGGACATCTAGCCTCCTTGGCCCCTGCCTAATAAAAGGCAATAGTACTCCCAATCCTTGTGACAAAGAAATGCACCCACAAATTTTCAGCTATTCCTAGGGAGCCCTACTATTGCCATTGAGAACCACTTTTTAAGTGATATAAGACTATTTTTTAGTTAATAAAGTACCAATGAAAAATTATAAGCAGAAAGATATCACCAATGGCATTGTACAGATTGAAATGGACAGAAATTAGTGGCTAAGAGTTCCACCAAGTGGCTGTTTCAGTATTTTAGATACTAGATAATAAAAGCCTAGATTAAGACTATGGCATAATAAAGGGAGAAGAGGAATCAGAATCTAGAGATAGAAGAGAAAGGAATGCAAGATGGCTCTGAGCTTTCTAATTTGGGAGACCAGATAAGTGATAATACAATTAGCCATCTTAATGAATACAAGAAGAAAAGCAGATTTTCAGGACAAGGGGGTGGAAGATAAATTAAATTCCTTTTTATGAATATACAGCTTGAAGAAGCTGCAGGGCATGTTTGCTTTCACCCGATTTGCTACCATTAATTAATTTAACAAGTATGTATTGACTACCAGCTATTTGCCTGTCACTGGGTTTATAGCAGTAAGAAAGTCATGTATCCTACCTTCAAGGAATTTACCATGGAATGAGTTAGAAAGACATTTCAACCAATAATTATACACATAATTGTCTAATTATAATTATAGTTAGTACAGTTGTAATAAATGCAATAAAGAGTTTGGCATCCAGTGAAAAGTTGACTTAATTAGTCTGGGCAGTAGGAGATTGCCCCTGACTGAGAGGCTCTCACAACTTTTTTATGTCCTCCAGTCTCCCAACTATACCTCTTTACTTTGCCCTGCATTGCTAGAGTATGACACTGGTTGAGAATCATTGAGATGACCTTTTCAATTTCTTCAGCCATTGTATTCTTGTGGTTTTTGAGCCAGGCCTGCAACCTTTATTATCTATCATGGTTTTTACATGAAAAGACCTGCAACTGAACTCACTGGGAAATCAAATAAAATAAATCACTTTTCCCTATCCAAATCCAGACCTTTCTTATGAAACACCTCTAACTTTTGGTTAAGCTGTGAGAGCAACTAACCTTTCTCAAGTACATCCATGAAGCTGGCTCCTCACAAATGTGTTCCTATGCCAGAGAATTGTCAGGTATGCTTGGAAATGTCTACCTGCCTCTTAATGTCACCTCTCCCATCATCCTCATAAAACCCGACCTCCACTTTTCTAATTCAAATGGACAGTCTACAAGAAAGCTGTTTTGTCAGAAATTGTCTGTGACCAACAATCTTTATAAGGCTAATAAAGCAAAAGCCAATCTAACAAAATTGCAGAGCAGTTTTAGCAAAATCAGCAAGCAGGCCATCAGCCAAAATCATCATGTCTGTGGCAGAACACAGGGAAAATGACACTCTGTACCCTAAAGGAAACTTGATCTCAAGGGAATCTCTCCTCACTTAAACCTTGTGAAGAAAAGCTGATACAGCAATTTTTCAAATGACAAAGTTTCAGTTATTATCAAAATAAAAGGGGGAAGTGGACTATAAGACTCTGTGGATGAAATAAGTTTCTTCTTAAAATCTGGCCAAATGAGGTTCATAATATCTGTCTTCAAATCAGTCAATATTGAATTTGTCAGAAATCATAGCAGCAACACAGAGGAAATATGAAAGATTTTTCATTTTTGAAATGTTCACTGCAAGACTTTTAAAAATAATTGTAATAAATAAATCACTATTGCTTTCTAACTCAGTTTGAAAAAATCAACATTTGTGTGAACTTCTGAATTTTGCCCCAGACCCAAACCAGAGTTCACACACACACATGCACATACCCCACACTTTTTTTTCCAATAGAACAATTCTAAAATATTAAAATCCATGCTATGATGAAAATAAAAAATGTAACATCTATCTGTATTTAAAAACATCATCTCAAATAAAAAAAATCATGAATTCATAAAGCCCCAGCCATCCCCCAAATATATAATAGCTCTATCAAGAAAATCTCAGTGATTAGAAATTTTATGTAAGTTTAATTAATTAAACAGAGGTGCTTCCAGAGATGAAGAGAACAGTTTTGCATCTGTAAAATGCTGTTTTAACTATTACCATTGACAATTTGAAGACTAGACACAGGCATTCTTTGTAGGGAAGACAGGGCCTATGGAACATGTATAGGAGAGTAATTCAATCTGTGTTGATGTCTAATTAGAAAATTGTGAAAAATTATGGACTAAAAGATTCCAACTATTCTAAGATAAAAATAATATAATGTACATGTGATTGCATAAATAGATAATCACAAGTCATTATTAGTATTTATTATATTTTATGGTTTCAATGAAGATAAAATCAGTTGCATTTCTAATATAACAGGTGTGCCTTTTAAAAATATTATTTCTCTTATGGCTACTAAAAATTATGACTATGAAAAATATTGAACTATTTTGATAATTGGGACTAGAAAAAGAAAAGATGATAAACAGATTCAAACAAAATATATATAAATAATTAGTTCTCCCTTAGCTATAATCTCTTTGGGAGCTTCTTTTCAAATTTAGATATGAGAACCTGGGAAACACAAGCTGATGAAATATTCTGAAAAATCCTCCAGGGAAAAGAACATCTACAAAACAAGCATATCAAAGGAATTGTGTTCAAGAATTTAAGCCAAAGTGTTAACACTAAAAGAGCAATATAGGATCATGAAAGTAAAATTATTTGCATTATTATTTTACATCATTCTCTCTGTTTAGGGACTGAAATAATTACTCTCAAGAATATATTCATTAGATGAAATTTGAGCACTATAGTTATTTTGTCTATCTTGGTTTTTTTAAAAAAATACTGTTTTTATGATAGCATTTGACTTAATAAAATAAAACCAAAAACTCCTCCAGAAAATATGCTGTTATTTACATAGCTTCCTCTCTGGCCACATCAACCTGAAAAATATTAAGGCAACTTTGATGCTCATAATAAATCCCATGGGATTTGAGAACGTTTTTATGAATATGAAAGTTCCTATGAGAAATATTTGCATTTTTCCACTGCATGGAAAAAAAAAAAAAGCAAACTGCAAATGAAGTAGGGAGAACATAAATTAAAATATTTCACCAAATTTTAATTCTTGAGTACCTACCACACTATTGTGATAATCTTGTCATTGACTAGTTAACACGGAAAAATTAATTTTTAATGTTAAGCAGTTTTCTAAAAGTATAAGCCATCCTAACCCTAATCTTGTTTTACCATTTAAAATGTTGATATATGATAATTAGATTACCTTCTGAATTACTAGTAGAAAGTAACTACTGTGATATTTGTTTTTATATTTTAATATATTCAGTGGAAAAAAATAGTTCTGTGAATTTAGCAAGATATAAAAACTTGTGATAATTTCTGTGGTTAAAATTCTTATGCATTATTCAGTATTTATATATTTTCATTTTTAATGACATGAATAGCACTCTCACAGAGTACTTACAAAATTTAAAATCCTTGACAGAACAGAAAGTACTTTTACAAGTTACCTAGTATGAAACCTAGAAATTTGTTTCTGAATTATAAAATCAAACATACTCAAAGTAAAAGAAAAAATACCTAGTCATACTTCTGTTGACTGTTCTATGCCCATTCTGTTTTTCTATTGGGTTAGTTGCTCTTTTTCCATTGATTTAAAGGTTCTTTGTATGCTAGACACTGGCCCTTTGTTTAGCAAATGTGTCACTAGTTATATTTTCTAGTTTGCAGTTTGATTCTTTCTTACTGTATTTGAGATAGTTTTTACATACAATTGTATATATAACTTAAGAATTGTTCATTTAGTGGCTTCTAATTTCCACGGTACTATTTAACATGTCTACATTACTCACTCATGTTTTCTGCTTATACATTTATGATTTTGTTTAATAACACTTAAGCCTTTGATCTAGCCATTTTTATTTTGGTTAGATTAAAGAAGATAAACTTATTTCTGATTTTCCAAGTGGCTAGCCACTTATTTCAAAATCATCTATTATCTCTTTTTTCCCTCTGACTTAAAATGATAATACCTTTTATGGTGGACAGAATAATTACCCCCAAGATATATTTACATTCTAATCCCCAGAATCTGTGAATAAATTAGGTTACATGGCAAAGGAGAATTAAGGCTGCTAATCAGATAAACTTGTGATGTGGAGATTATCCTGCATTATCTAAGTGGACCCAATTTAATAACAAGTGTGCATTAAGTTTAAGAAGGAGGCAGAAGGGTCAGAGTTATAGAGATTTGAAGATGCTATGCTGCTGGCTTTAAAGATGGAGGTAGGGACCAAAAATAATGCAGGCAGCTTCTAGAAAATAGAAAAGGCAAAGAAATGGATTCTCCCCTAGAGTGTCCAGAAGGAATGCAGAGCTGCTAACACTTTGATTTTAACCCATTGAAACTCATTTCAGACCTCCAACCTCCAGAACTGTAAGATAATAAATTTGTGTTGTTTTAAGCTAGTGTTAGTGGTAATTTGTTACAGCTGAAATAAAAAAACTAATATGCTTTATTTTACAAACAAAGAAATAGCGAGTGAAAGTGACTTTAATTTTCTAATTAATGGCAAATTTTGATTAATATAAAGCACTCCTTATTTTTAAGCTTAAGAGCTAAACCTCTTACATTTATTAATAATAAAAATTAGTAAAGGATTGAGAAGAAAAAATGAAACTTGAAAATATAGCACAAATAATTAAAGGGTTGAACTATACATAAAATGAATAAAAGATAGTAACTATTATGCAGTCTTACAGAACTGTGGAGAGATATGGCAGATTCCCTTAAAGATGGGACAATCAATTCTTTTAACTTTAAAGTATAATTTTTTATGGATGTACCTCGCATTTTTACAATTTCTGGAGCCATACAAATGAATGGCCATGATAATGATACCATAAAATAAAGCTTTTACTTATGAAAATATATGAAACTTATGAGAAGACTATAGAACTTACCTTTCTACTCACGTATGATTTCCTTTCTACACAACAATTAGAAAAAATAACTTCCCATATCAGCAAAAAGTGTGGTTTAAGTAGAGAGTATCTAAGTGTGCTGTCTTTCTCATCATATCTTTTTCTGATGTATAACAAGTTTGAAGTACATTATGTTTTAAAAGGGTGTTGAGAGATTTACAGTCAAAAGGACACTGTAAGTTTAGGCTTTCAAGTACTCATTCAGCACCAAAAAATAAATCAGTAATGTATAAAAACATTAAGACAAAAAAACAAAAGACCTAGTCAGACTCAAACATAAAATAAATTGCCATAGATGAAAAGAAGAAGAGAAATGTCACAAGCTCTGCTGGACTCTAAATCTCAAAACAAGCATTGGTGACTAGAATTTGGTTTCCAAAGGCAAACAGGGGTGAAAAATATGCCATGCAAGGTGGAGGACTAAAACCACATTCACCAATCAAAGCAAGACTCTAAGGTGGAACTCACCTGCTAAGAGGAAAATGGAAAAACATTGTCGTTTTATCTGCTTCTTTGGCCATAACATATCTGTAGCTTTAGGCCTAGGCAGAGAGAATAAGAGGCATGATTCCTTGACTATGAAGAAAAACAAATCACTAGTCTGTTACTGGAAAACAATTCTGATTTTGACATAGGAATCTGGGCAGAGGCAACTACACAACCATGAGACAAACAAGGTGAGCATAGAGGGAGAAAGAGGGAGAGAGAAATACAAAGCAAAATTTCAAAATACCTACATTTGTGTGTGTGTGTGTGTGTGTGTGTGTGTGTGTGTGTATCTAAAAACAATAGCAATAAAATTAACAATCAAAGGCATCCATCAGTCTCAGATGAAATTAATTGAGAGAAAAGTCACACAAAGATATTAAAATAAATGTTTAGTAAGTTCATTGATATAAATGAATGCATTATTTTGGTTAAAAAAGAAAAAGGAATGTGAAATAAAATAAGGCAAAAAGAAAAGAAAAATCAGACAAATATGAGAATCATGGAAGCTATAGAAATTAAAAGTAAAGCTATTGAGATTTTTAAAACTCTATAAATGGAATAAAACTCTAGATATGATATAATAAGTAGAAAGAGAGAATTAGCACACTTAAAGATAATATTGAGAAATTCACCCAAAATTTAGAGCTTAGGAACAAAGAAAGAGATAAATAGAGGAGTTAAGAGTTAATATTTCTTTAAAAAGAGACTGTTAAGCTTTAATAGGTATCCAGTAAATATTTTAACATCAGGTAATAGAGGAAATGGTAAAAAAAAAAAAAATCTTAAAAAATAGTAGCTGAGACATTTCCAAACTCAAGACAGACATGTCTTCAAATTAAGAACACTCTAAACACCATATAGAAAAAATAAAAATAAATTCATACTAGATATATTCTAATGAATCTACATCACATTAAAAATAAAGATTTAAAATAAAATGAACTACAACCACACACTAATAAAAAGTCTGAAGTATAAAGAGCAACTAGAACTCTCCAACATTGTTAGAAGTAATGTAAAATTGGACAACTACTTGGAAAATATTGTTGCTTTTCATATGACCCCACAATCACTTTCTTGAATACTGATCTGAGAGAAATAAAAGCATATATATATATACATACATATATATATATATATATATATATGTGTGTGTGTATGTATATATATATATGCACACACACACACACAGATTTCTGTAAAAGACTGTTTATAGAAGATCTATTTATAATAGCTCCAAACTATAAACAATTCCAATATTCATCAGCTGGTGAATGGTGAATGGATAAACAAATCGTGGACCATCCATACTGTGGAATACAACTCAGCAATACAAAGTACTAATATATACAACAACATAGTTTAACCTTCAAATTATCACACCAAGTGATAGAAAAAAAAATCCAAACACAAAATCTGTATGATTCCATTTTTATAGCATTCTGAAAGAGGCAAATCCATAGAGGCAGTAATTAGATCATTTTCAAGTGACTGAAGATGAGGGAGAAAGTGAATAACAGGGGAGTTGAAAGAACTTTTTAGGTTAATGAAAATGTTCTATACTTTTGAGCTGTAAACATAAAGAGAGAATTTCACTGTATGTAAATATACCTCAATAAACCTAAATTTTTTTTAAAAAAATTTAAAAGATATTAAAAACTACTAGAGACAAAAGGAGCACATTACAACCTACTTTAGGCCTCTCATCAATTATAGGCAACAGAAAGCAATAAAGTATTAGCTTTAAAGCATTGAGGGAAAATCATTATAACCTAAAGTGGGGCAAACATTTAAATTTTCAGATATACAAAGGCTCAGAGAGATTATTACTTATGAAGTCTCACTAAAAAAAACTAATAAAGGATGTCTTTCAACAATAAGTAAAATAAAACCATCAAGGATACATGAGATTTTTTTAAATGGTGTATTGAAGTTACTTTTTAAAATTTCATTAGTATTGTCTGTAGAAAAGAAAACTCACTACTTTTATATTTTTAAAAATCAAACAAACATAAGATTAGCGTGTATAATAATGGATAATTGCTAAGATTATGTTTGGAGAAGAATATGAATACCAAATAACTTAAAATCTATAAGAAAAATTTATAATTAAATATTATGATAAAAAAAGTAAGAGTTCAAACTAAAAGACAGAATGTATAATCAGTAATAAATAACTCAGCAGACAAAAAATGGAGAATAGCAAACTATGGATCAAGAGAAAGCAGAAAAAAAATGTTAAAGCAACAGAAAATATGGTAGGATAAAATATACAATAAAATGATAGAAGTCTGTGGTGATATACCAAATAATGAGATTATTTATTTGATTTTATTATATGGACTGGGTAAAAATAAAATCCTGCTTTATGCTGCTAACAATATACTAAACTAAAAGACCATACACAATAGTTGAAAATAAAAGATAAAGATATCTGACATCTTATATAAATATTAACCAAAGAAAGGTATTTTAACAACATAATATTTGAAAAATCAAATAAAAAAACAATTCAAGAAAATAAAAATATAAAACACAGACTGGGAGAAAACATTTACAAAATACATATCTGATAAAAGATTGTTATCCAAAATATACAAAAAAAAACTCTTAAAATTCAATAATAAGGAAACAAACAACCTGATTAAAATATAGGCCAAAGACCTGAACAGACACCTCACCAAAGAATACATACTTATGATAAATATACATATGAAAAGATATTCCACATCATATGTCATTTGAGAATTGCAAATTAAAATGATATTAAATTACCGTTACACAATTATTAGAATGGCCAAAATACAAAACACTGACAACACTAAATGCTGGAGAAGATGTGGAACAACAGGAAATTTCATACATAGCTGGTGAGAATGCAAAATGATACAGCAACTTTGGAAGACTTTTGGAAGTTTGGTGATTTCTTACAAAGCTATACATATTCTTCCATATGATCCAGCTATCATGCTCCTTGGTATTAACCCAAAAGAGTTGAAAATTTATGTCCACACAAAATCCTACACATGGATGTTTATAATAGTCAAGTTTTGGATGCAACGAAGATGTACTTCTTAATAGGGATAAATTGTGGTACATTCAGACAATGGAATATTATTTAGCACTAAAAAGAAATGAGCTGTCAAGCCATGAAAAGACACAGAGGAACCTTAAATAAATATTACTAAATGACAGAAAAATATCTGAAAAGACTACATATTGTATGGTTCCAATTATATGACTTTCTTGAAAAGATAAGAGTATAAAGGCAATAAAAAGTTCAGTAATTGCTGGAAGTCAGAGGAGCAGAGCTGAATATGCAGAACACAAGATTTTTAGGATAATGACAGTACTCTGTATGATTTTACAGTGATGAATATATAACATTATATATTACATTCCCCTCAATAATAATAGGCATCAGAAGGCAATAAAGTAATAACTTTAAATCATTGAGGAAAAATCATTGTTAACTCAAAATTTTCTATCCTGTCATACTATCATTCAAGAGTATATGTTATACATTTGTGTAAGGCCACAGAATGTACAATAAACACCAAGAGTGAACCCTAAATTAAAATATGGATTTGGGTGGTTATGATATGACAATGTAGGTTCATCTTTGGTAAAAAATGTACTATTCTAGTGAGTGATATTGATAGTGGAGGAGGCAATGCATGTGTAGAAAAATAAGCGTATAAGAAATCTCTGCATCTTCTAAATTTTGTTGTAAGACTAAAACTTCTTTAAAAAAAATGAAGTTATAAAAAAATATGCAAAGTCATATAATTGGAACCATACAATATATAGTCTTTTCAGATATTTTTCTGTCATTTAGTAATATTTATTTAAGGTTCCTCTGTGTCTTTCATGACTTGACAGCTCATTTCTTTTTAGTGCTAAATAATATGCAATGAATAGTGGTGTCTTTATAGGACTGGCTTGGCTTGGTATTTCTGACTTAGTTTCTATCTGTATAGTTGCCAAGATTGGTTCTCCTTTCTTTCCAGAAATTGTGAGGTATCTAAAAGACATCTTTTACTAAAATCCTTATTTGCTGATGTTATTGTTTACAACAAAGAACCCTGACTGAACACATCTGTGAGGTTCAATCAACCTGGAAAGTAAAGAAATTTATCATATAACCTCTACTGAGAAGCAAAGACTGTGCCCTTGGTGGTATTATTGGGAATCTTTATATGGTAGCATAGGTAAGAGTTGAAGAATCTAAGAGTATGTTCTCTTACACTTATACCAATACTCTACTGAAACTGTTTTATGATTTTTTTTACTGCTAAATTTAATGGCCTCTCTTCTCAAGGTTAACCTTTGTACCATATTTGACACTGCTGAAGATTCCCTTCCTCTGAAAGCTCTTTTATGGCTCAACAGAGAGCATGCCAAGGACAGAGAGTGACTAGAATTATTTTTGTTTTCCTAGCACATTACATTCTGCTTGACACATGGCACTCAATGAGATTTCAATGAATGAATGAATGAGTGAATGAATGAATGAATACATATTGAATTTTAAACTAGGACTGAAAAAGAAAGCATAATTGAATAAAGCACACAGAAAATTTTGGTTGAATCGTGAAAAAGTAATAGTAACTCATTTTGAGTGTTTTGAGTCCATATTAATTATAGTAACTTTCATGTAAATAAATTGTAGATTAATGCAACAAATAAGATGAATAATTATTTTATAACTAAAACATATTAATGGGATTGGTCTATTAGTTAACATGTTGATTTATCATTTAACCTGGACAGTAAAAAGATAATAAAGGAGGTACAAAAGTTGCATGGAGTTGTAAATATTCCAAGGAACATCAAAAGTCCTGTGGATATTCAATTAATCATACAGGTATTTATCTCAAAAATAAAAAGGATCCTTGCTGGTTTAATAATATCATCTCATTTTTTTATCTTGAATGATCACCAGATTGATGCACATCTAGATTAAAATCTGAAGATAAAAGTGATTTTTTTTAACTGGACAAAATTAAATCAGCTCTGTAGGAGATTTATGGTTAGATAATACTTATACCAAGATCAAACATGCCCAACATAACCAGATACCAGTTTCACAGTCATTGATTGATCAGGAACAAGAATCAGAACACTTTAGTCTATGAACCAGAAATAGCCCCTCATACATGTCTATGAATAAAATTTTATTGGAACATAGATGTACCTATTTTTCATGTATTGTCTATGGTTGCCTTTGCTCTACAATGGTGAATTTAAGTACTTGGGACAGAGATAGTATGGCCCACAAAGAACCTAAAATATTTACTATCTGGCCCTTTACAGAAAAGTTTGCTGACCCCAAATCAAAAATATATGGAGACAGCAGAGAAGTCTAATTTAGATTTCTAGACTTGTAAAAAAAGACCCCAAAATGGGGATTCTTTCTATCCCGACATTACAATGGAAGTTTCTCCTTCAATCATCTTTTTTATTGCCCTCCCTATGCTCCTGCTTCACTATAATCCAGGTGTACAACTATAAACAGTTTATTATAATTAACTTTGTGATTAAAAACCTATGGTATATCAGAATTCCAAATCCATTTATAAATTATCCTAATTCTTTTCCCTAAGTTTCACATTGTTCTCTTTTCCAAAAATAATAGTCTTCTTTTTGTCAACTGTTCTTCTCGACAACTCTTGATCAATCTGTTTCTCTGCTCCTATTTTCCCACATTTTTAAAATAATACTTTCTTATGTACGTGTTCTTAGCATTATTTTCTTCCAGCTCCACACTTGCTCATGCATCATTTATCTGCTTCCACAGCTTTCATCATCATTCTGTATAGCTAATTCCCTCTCACTTTGACCTTTCCTTTAAATCTCAAATCTGTATTTCCAAGCTATATCTCTTCATGTGGGTGTGTTGCTCTCCTGCTCACATTTATCTGGTTTGACATATAAATCATTATCTCTGCCAGCAAAAAACAATCATAAAATATACTCAAAAACAGCAGCTATTTAATGTTTACATTCCCTAACTCTGTTAATTGCATCTCTTTTCAACAGTTTCCAAAGCTAGAAACAAGAGAACCTTCTCAACCAGCTACATCTGAACTAACTTAAAATTCTGAAGATTCCTGAGTTTTAAATGCACTTAGAAATTGTCACCTCCATGTCATTTTCATTATTCTATTTTATATCCTCATCATTGGATAACTTGAAAACCATTGCAATCTGTGTTCCTATCTTAGGCTATTTATTGAATATAACTCAGTTATTATTCCCAAACTTGTTGTAATACAAATCTGATCGTGAAACACCTTTGTTCAAGAATCTTCAATATTCCCCATTGACCAACAAAATGTTTAGAGCAGCATTCAAGGCTAATTATACACTAATCTATCTTTTTCAGATTTATTTCTAACTAAACCTTGTCATGAAACTTAAACTCTGATAATATTGGATTATTTTCTGTTTTCCAAATATATATGTGGCGTAAAAGCTAATTCATTCTTCCCATCTACACCCCTATGCCCACCATCCTAAATACACACGAGAAACAATAAGTGGTCATAGTTTGCCTCACAATTAGATTTTAGTTTGCTGAGAATACTATGCAAGCTGACTAGAGAAGGGAGGAAGAGAAAAAAAACCCTAGCAATGTGGCTTAGAAAAGCTGCTGAGGAGATTCTGAGGAAGGAATAAGACAATTATAAGAAAGAAACTTTCCAGAAAGAACAGAGTTTAGGCTCTTTTGCTATATGACTTCTTCCCTTTTTTTCTCATTAAATCTTTAGTAAGTTTATATATCTAAGCAATAGTCTCACAATTGAATTTATTTAAGGGCTAAAAGTGTGTCCTGGCTTGAAGGTGTGTATAAGATGAGTCCAAGAAAACCTGGATCCCATTTAACTACGAATATATTTGCTTTATTCTTTATTTCATAAATTTCTTTGAAGGCATGGATCATGTTTTATAAATTGATCTCTATTTATAATATTGATTTGTATTCTATCCATCTCTAACCTGTATTTCTCCTATAACTTTTTAAAAATACTATCTTTGTGTTCTATTCTCCCAATCCTTCATACTATAATCAGCTAGACAAATGAGTTGGCTCTCTTCTGCTATTTTATCTCATATATCATATTACTGTGTTATATCCTGATTTCCTATATCTTATCACTGTTACCAGCAAAGAACATGCTCAGAAGAGCTCCTTGAGTCTATTTATTTTTTGAACCAGAAATCTAAAGCTATTAATGTTCTTTAGAAAACAACTGTTTCATTATACATTTTATCCACTACCGAGCAACTGATGGTGGACATGCCGCCTTCTCCCATCAAGTAGCATTAGATATGGGCCACTTTTAATGAGGCTCATGATAGTTTATATTTAAAGCTCTCTCTTTCAGTACATTAAATTAGAGCATGCAATTGATGTTTAAAAGAAAATTATGCCAGACACTGTTCTAACAGGGCCAGTTAACAAGAAAGACAAAATCCTTGTTCTCATTGTTGTTACAGTCTAGTACAGAGAAAACAAATAGATAAATAAAACAAGAAAATATCAGATAATACTGTCATAGGGTACAATTATTTTAGATCTGTTTGTTTGCATACATTATAGAAGCGAGGCAACTGAGTTCCTCTGAGATATCAGAGCTGTGACCTGAATGACAAGAAGAAAGCAGTTTTGGAAATATCTGAGGAAAGAGCATTCATAGCTGAGGGAATAGTTTCAGTGATAGATCAGATCTATCATCCAGAAGTCCTGTCAAATACTAACAGTTTTCTTTCTCTCTGATTTAGTGGTTAGAAATTTTGTGTGCAAAAAAAACCAAACTACTAGTATCAATCTCCTCATCCTTCTCTCTCTTTCTCAATTCCTGCCTTCCAGCGCAGAAGTCATTGTTATAACCATTGTCGCATACAGACTTTTCAGCATGAAGCCTCTACTACACCATAAGTTGTCAAAAGAAGCAGTCACCCCAAAATCACTGTTTTACTGTTTCACTTAGGACTATATTACTAGAACCAAGTGTCCATTCTCTTCATCCTATTCGAAGAATATGATTCCTGAAGTAGGGTGTGCAAAACAAAACAATGGGGAGCAAGAATAAAATTTTAGACTTAACATATATTAATTCTGTGTCTATAAAATATAAGGGATTTATGCTTTTCTGATACTTAATATGCTGACTGATGGTGCCATCTTCACTTGCTCCACAGGTCAAATACACAGCATGTACCATAGGCCCCGTAGGGGTGGGCGTTAGAGTGCTCAAAAGCTGATTGCCTTTCTGTATGTTATACTGTTCCACAATTTATATGCTACACAGAATGTTGCCAACGTGGTTAATTTTTATAAAATTAAATCTTTAAAATAATAATGGAGGTTTTGTAATACTTTGTAATAAGACGAGGTTGACCATGAAAATCTTTTTACCACACAGTAACCTGTTTACAGATTTTTTGTAGAAAAGATTATCCAAATAAAGGCTGAGTAACACTTATCTGTAAAAATAAAAAAAAAATAAAAAAATAAACTTGACAAGTGTTCCCAATTTGCTGACCTTTTCTCTGAATACAAATGACTGTCATATATTTTGGGAAAAAAATAATCAGTTTCTTCAAGGTAAAGGTGACATTTTTAATAATGGAGAAAGGAACCACTGCTGAAAAGACATCTGTGCTACAGGGAGAGCATTTTTAACATAAACACTTGGAAATGTTCCATTGTTATATAATTTTGTTGCTGGAAACAACTTGAATGTAAAATTTCTTAATATCTATACACTTAGAAACTTGTACATAGAGTTTTTTAAAAGTATTTTTAAAAAATCTTTCAAATGAGTAGTTTCAATGAGTTTTGAACCCATTTCTTAAAATTCCAAGAATGTAGTAACTTCTGATTAGTTTAAAAGAACAACTGATAGATATTGGGAATGATATATGTTTCAATAAAACTCTTTGCATAATTGGGGATGGGACTGAAAAATGAGTATCATGATTTAGCAAACCAGCTAATGGTACACTTCCTCCATCTGGCTATACTTATTTTTGTGAGATAGCTCTTTCAGGTAAAATAGCCATTCAAATCAACTTGGGAATAAAATGAACTTAGAATCAGACCTCTGAGCCACTACATCACAAGGTATTAAACCAAGATTTTTAAATTAATGAGGCATTGTCAACCAAATTGCTCTCTCCAGAGGGCAAAGAGGTTTTTGAACCACTGATAAATAGAATAAAATATGAAAACTATTATTTAGTTTATTTTTTAAATCACATCAGTCTTAATTTCTAGTTTATGATCATTCTACAAAATATATATTACAGTAGAACATTATTGTGTATAATTAATAATTATACATTATAATATATGAGGAAAGTTTTAAAAATTTTAGAAGTGTATAATCAAAAAAAATCTGGAGATCACCACCCTAGGAGAACTAGTTTCATCACGTCTCAAATTGCTGTTTACCTTAGTCATCTTTGGCAGTATAAGTCCTTCCATCATCCATTACATCCTGGTCTTCCGCTACAATATGCTCTATAACTTTCTCTTCTGACTGAATTCCAAACCCGTCTCAACCTTTCCACTCCATCCTCTAAAAAGCCTGGATCCAGATCAACAAGCTTCTTGTGGTAGTTAATCTTACTTGTGGTTCCCAATGGATCACACCACCTGGTAGTGACATCTTTGTGAGGACCCTCGCTTGAATCTGGACTGGCCTTGTGATGCACTTTAATCAATCGAATGCGACAGAAATGATACTGAGCCAGTCCTGGGTCTAAGCCTCAAGAAGTTCTAGTAACTTCCACTTTCGTACTTATGGAAGCCCTGGGCTGCCACATTAGAAACCCAGCTACACTGCTAGAATGTTTATGTGGAGAGGGAGAGATGCTGCAATATGAGAGAGAGAGAGAGAGAGAGAGAGAGAGAGAGAGAGAGAGAGAGAGAGAGAGAGAGAGAGAGAGAGAGAGAGAGAGAAAGTACTGAGAGAGAGAGCCCTATGTTTCAGTTATCTCTACTAAGGCACCGATTATGTAAATGAGCCAATTGGGATTTTTCAGCCCAATCACAGCTCCAGATGATTTCAGCCCCATCTAATGTCATGTGAATCAGAAGAATCACCCCTCTGGGCCCAGTCAACCTACAGTATCTTGAGAGATAATAAAATTCTTATTTTAAGCTTCTGAATTTTAGTGTGATTTTTTAAGCAATAATTGATTTCCAACAAACAAACAAAACTCTGTTACATTTTTCAACTCAAAACTAATTTTTCAGTTGAGGACACTTTGCCCAATAGCCCTCTCAAGTGACATCTGCTTTTTCCCTCACACCATACTTACCACAGTGCCAATAGACGGAGTTGGTATTCCCCTAGCTCTCTGTTGTCCTCCTGCAAAGACCTCTGCTCCCTTGAAGCTCATGCATCTGGCTATGTCCCTCTCTAAATCATGCTGCCATCTGCTGATCTCCTGGCCATTCCTCTTTACTCCCAGATAACCTAGCCCTTGGCTTACACTCCACTCCTGTTTTTGTCATCATGCTCTGTGATTTCAATATCTGTGTAGATGACTCAGCCTATCACCTTCCTTTCAGTTCCTTGACTTCTTCACTTTTTCTCTACTCCTCTTCAGCCACCTGCTCCCATGATCATATCTTAGAACTTATAAACTGAACCACCTCTGAAATATAAATTTCAAATATCGTATCGTTTTAGCTCACATGCGCTTATAACTGCATTGCAGTCATTCTTTGACTACATCAGAATCTCTAATAAAAATGTTGAAGAAAATACAACCAGGCTGACATATTTAACACTTAACACTCTCAGCAGTACTACTTAATTTCTGCATTAGGGTTGCATTCATAGCTTTAGACACAACTACCTCATGTTGTCTTTTCTCTCCTCATATCTATTTCCCCTCTCCCTCCCTCATGTTTCAGGAATAAAATAGTTATTCAATAGAGATTGTCCACCTTCCTATCATCGAATCTACCAACCCACCTTTATTTGTACCTTTTCTCCTATTACAGAGATTTATTTCAATGTTTGTCTCTCAGGCACATTACCCCACTAGAGCTTTGGGTCTCATCCCCTCTTGCTTTCCAAAGGTCTTATACCTTCAGTTATTCTACTTTGCATCACCAATGGATTATTCACTTCAGTGTAAAAACAAATCTCTTAAAATCCCATTATCACCATTATTATATCATTTCTCTGCTCACCTCAACAGTAAATTTATTTCTAAAATGTGCACAAGCAATCACCTACTGGTCCTTCCTTAAACTCTAAATCTGGCTTTGCTTCCTATAATTCGCATAAACTATTTTTGCAGAACCACCAATAATCTTCTCATTGCCAAATCCAAGGAATATGATCATGTTGCCATCTTGTTTAACTCCCAGTTTTTCCCATTTGAATACTTGATACCACCAACCATCCACTAAATTAAACCAGAAATCTCAACCTTAATTATTCTGAATTAATTAGCCTTAATTCCTCCTTGATTCTCCTAAATCATCAGCAAGTCCAGCCTTTCTACCTCTAGGCCTCTAACTAATCCTTACTTTTGTCCTTCTCCACTACAACTGCCCTGGCGCAAGCCACATCATTCCTCACAGATCAGCTCACAGATTCTCACAGGTCTACTTATTTCTACTTCTGTCTACAGAAGCCAAGGTGATCTTTCCAAATTGTAAATCAGTCTGTGTAACTCCACTACTGAAAACCTTTCAATGCTTTTTGTTTGTACTTAGAATGAAATTCAGACTCTGTATCATGGCCTGTGAGATCCAGGTGATGGGAGTGTGAGGGTAATATTTATCTTTCTCCTCCATGCATTCCATACAGAGGAGTAAACTTTCTCTTTGCAGAAAGAAAATCACGAAAATATTCCTGTTTTCTCTCAGTGACTGCCCCCTCCACTCTCATCCCTTGGTACTCCTTTCATCCTCTGAGAGGAAGAGGGAATAATCTCAGTGATATAGGAATAGGAACTGAGAATGTCTGGTCAGAGATTTCTCAGGTTCTTTCTTTTAGAACAGCTTAATTCTCCTTCACATATTAATAAATAATAACTTCTGGGCTAGAAGCCTGCAGTCCAGTCTGCTTGGGACAACAGAGGAGGTAAATTTTTTCAGGATGGTGGGCAGTGGGTGGGGTACTAGGAAACCCATTTTACTATATTCTCCAATGAGCGATAAAACAGCTGTTATTTTGATCTCCATCTAATCTGACTCCTGAGTCCTATGTCTCACTTAGTTCTAAATTATGGAATAACACAGAAAGGTTAAAACCCCAAATTCTACTTTATTGGACTTTTCACTACCTCTGCAACTTCATTTTTTTGCCGCTCTCCCCTACTTACTAGACTTCAGTTACTCCAACCTTCTTTCACTTCCTAAAATATAGCCACAGTATTCCTGCCTCAAGATCTTTGCACTTGGCAGGCTCTCTCTGTCTGAAAAGTTCCTCCTCCAGCTTATTGCATGATTTGCTTCTTATCTTCAGGTCTCAGATTAGTTACCAGTTTTAAAAGCTGCATTCCCACAGAGTGTTTCATAAAGTCACTTCCCCACTGCCATTTTTGTCTGTCCTAGCCCCCAATCTGCTTCACTCAACAGTACATATCATATTTTTATGTTTGTTCATTTATTTGCTTGTCCTCCTTACTCAAATGTGCTCAGTGAGAGGAAAAGACTTTATTGTTCACTGTTATACCCCCAAGAATTAGATCATAGCAGGCTAGTAATAAGTATCTGTTGAATAAATGAATGATTACATGGAAATAACAATTTAGAATTTATACTTGGCTTACTGACTTGGTAATTATAAAGTGTTCATTCCAATTAATTTCTGTGTGAATTTTTTATATTCCCATAATTGTTTTGTACCCAGAAAACCAGGAATTGGTTTGTTTACCATAAAAACCAGTTTCCAAAATGCAAATGCCTTTAAGAGATGATTCCTTCAAGAATACAGAGTCAACTTAATGATGCTATTGTAAACTTACATGTATATTAGTAGGCTCTAGGAAAGGGAAAGGGCATAAAAATGGATCTGAATAGTGAATCTGAAAAGATGAAAATGCATATTCATGAAATGATTCAAGTACACATATAAAATAAAAGATCTGTTTTCCGGCCTGAATAAAGAACTAGTTAATAAATTCATGAAGTATACTCATATATACACATCACACATGTATCATCTATCTGTAGATATAGGCTCTTGTAATTTTTATACATGTACTAGAACAAAATTAATTTAATATTAACTAACTATTGAGGTAGGCAGAATAATGTGCCCTTCAACCCCACCCCTAAGATGTCCATGTCCAAATCACTGGCAATGTGTGAAAGTTACTTTATATGGCAAAAGGGACTTTGCAGCTGTGAGTAAATTAAGGATCATGAAATGGGAAGATTATCCGGGATTATCCTAGTGGGCCCAATATAATTACGAGGATCCTAAGAGAAAGGAAGAGGCAGGAGAGTAAGAGGAGGAGATGTGATTGCTGGCTGGAAGAGGCACACAAGCCAAGGAATGTGGGCAGCCCCTTCGCTTATTAGAAAAGGCAAGGAAACTGATTCTCCTCTAGAGCATCCGGAAAGGAACACAGCCCTGCCGACAACCTCCATGTTACTCCAGTTTGGACTTCTGACCTCCAGAAGGATAAGATATAAATCTGTGTTGTTTTAAGCCAATAATTTTTTAGTCATTTGTTACAGCAGCCATAGGAAACTAATACAAGTACAGGATCATTATTATGAGAATGAATTACTACTAAACTATAAGTAAGTAGACATGCTAGTTAATGAGGCGTTTCTGTTCAGAAGCCCACATAAGCCAGTTTCTATTATAAAAGCTTTATAAACCCTAAGAATTGCCTAATCAGGGTTGGATAAAATTAAATTAGAATGTATCTCCTAAGCAAGCCTTTAGGGGAATTTTTAAGCAGATAAAAGAGGACCCCTAAAAGAAGACAGTGGAGCCTTCACGCAGTGCTGGAAAAATCCTAAGAGTAGGAAAAACAATTACTGGTGATTTGAGCTACACATACATTTATGAAGGAAGCAAGATAATCTAATCAGAATTCCTCTTTTGAATTACTTTATTTTTAGCTAAAAGGCTACTCTTAAAATGCTTATATGTTTCATAAGAGAAAGAATGGTTATAAGCCTATTGGCATAGATTATTAGATTCCTATCATATGAAAAGAAAAGCATTCCTAGATAGCATTCTCCAATGTGGAGAAGCAGGTAAGAGAAAATGTAGGTTGTCTCTTTCTCATGCAACATCATAGTGAAGGTGAGGTTAAGGGTGAGGAAGCAGGTCTATACAAGGCAGTGTGATGAAATGGTAAGAACAGGAACCTTGAAATCAGACCTTTTATTAGTCATGTGAGATTAGGCAAATTAATTAAAATATTTTGATTCTCCATTTCCTTATCTGTATAATACCTAACTCATGTGGTTAGTGTTAGATGTTAGTATTACATCAGAGTTTCTGACAAATAAATAATTCTAAGAGCAGACTAATTTCTATTCTCAGTTTTGCCATAGGCCAGTCCAGAGTAGGAGGAATGGAATGTTTTAAGACTTAGAGTATTTCTCTTGCAAGTCTCTGAGGATGTGTACATGCGGGTAGGAGGAGTGGAGTACAACTAAATGCTTCTGTCAGAACCAAGCACAATGAGAAAAATATTCCTTAAATTTGAAAGATAATTCATGGTTTCTCCCCTTGACAGACGTGCTATCACTCACAATTTTTACAAAGAAGAAATGTGAGAGTCAGAGACAAGGTGAACTGCTCCCAAAGACATAATTAACTGCCAAAGAGGTAGTTAGAGGTGGAATGGGACTCAGCATTCTTCTGTCTTTTCCTCTATGTTAATAGTCTCTACCATTAGGTTTCTTGGTGTTCTCAAGCCACCTATTATTTTACTTTGGCACAATTTCCTCATTATAATGAAATGTGCTGAGAAAACTCTGTAAGACATCAGTGAACTGAGATCTCATTCGTCTCTGAGATGCTATCTCATTAATGAACTCTTTAAGGACTGAGTTAAATTTGAAGTTTAGAGGAAGAAAAGAAAACATATATCCTAATCAAAATTAGCTTTGTTAAATATTCATAAATAAAATATGATAGTAGTACAGAGATTCTGTCTTTTATACTTGTAAATTTCAGAGAAGCAAGAGAAAAAAAATGCAACAAATCCTTGCTTCAAGTAAAGATATTTTACAGAACAGTGTTATTTTTTTAGTCTGTTGAGGTCACACAAAATAAATTTTTCCTCAACATATTTATCTGTGTATTATTGCAGTATGAGTTTGAAAGGCTTAGATTTTACTTGTTTCCTTTATTAATTAGTTATAGATTCTAAGTTAAATTATTTAACCTTTCTGAGTACGTTTCGTAATTTGTATAGCTGAGATAATCATACCTCCCACATAGTGCTGTTATAAATTTAACATAAACGATGCTACACATCTAATCACTCACCAAGCCAATACCACTTCTTTAATGTGTCTCAAGACTGTCCACTGCTTTCTATCTCCACTGTTTCTATTTTAGCTCATTTCACACATGAACTATTACAGCAGTCTCCTAACAGTCTTCCAGCCTCCAGTTTAGACTTCATTCTTAGCCACTTTCCACTTTGCAACTACTAAAATATACTTAACTCCATCATTTTCAAACTTAAAACCCTCCAACAGCTCCCTGCTGCTTTTCTCACAAACTAGATTCCTTACTTCCCATCATCCCTCCAAAAAATCTATAGCCCTTTTTATAAAATCATCTTTGACTTCTGTGGCTAATTTTTTTTATACATTAGCACTCAGAGGCTTAGGAGATTTTCTAATAGAAAGAGACTTTAAAAATAGACTGGTTTTACTCTTGTTTTTCATCATACATATCAGTAACTATCTCTTATAGCACCTAGCACAGTGCTGAGCTTGGAAGAGATGAATAACTACTTGACTGATTATAAAATGTTTTATTCCATCTAAAAACATGTATACAATCTAGGTATATATTTGTTTGCAATATGTATTCGTTAATCAATTTGAGGTGCTGCTATATTGTAAAAAAAATTAAGTTTCCTAAGATTTTAAAAAATCTTTATATTAAGTAAATAGCAGGGGTGGGGATAGGTTTAGGGTTACAGTGAGTTAGGGTTAAGACATTTCAGTTGTTCAGCCTGGACTAGCCTAACCTCGCTGAGGCCTTTTAAAAATAGAGTTTAGGCAGAAGACTGATCACTACCAAATCATTTATCACAGCAAAGTTCAGTTAACTACCCCAGAGGGATTCCCTTAAATGATATTCAGAGCATCATGGTGAAAAGAGGCAATCAGTTCCCTATTATTCTTTTAAAGAATCTTCCCTTTCTACTTCCTCTAGCTCTGCCCCTCTCAAAACATTTCCTTTGAAGAATTTAAATCACGTTTTTACCTTTGTAAGGTTATATGCACCGATGAAGTAGGTTGTTATAACCCTTACCAAAATGTAGTGCTTCTGATCCTTTCTAATAAGCATTCTGCTTGATAACTTCTGACACCCTACAAAAGCTACTGAGTAATCATAAATCAGTTTTCAACAATAAATTGTTATTCAGATAAATCTGTGATACTTTATAAGTATATACTTTAAATAGAACTTGAAAATGTCTGCACTGGGTCAGAATGTTCTTCTTTATTGTGTAGCAGGCCTAATCAAATCACCACTGCCTAATATGGAGCATGGGCACTAGTAGGTTTACTTCTGGAAAACTATTTTGATATCAGATGAATATTTTCTAGCTCTTTATGTGATCAATGACCAGAGGTATCATCAAAGCAATTTTTCTAATATGAACTTTTTGAGGGCGGGAACTATAGTTTTTTATCTCTAGTTCTTATTAGCGTGCCTGATACATACTGAGAACCAAGGAAATCTCAACTGAGTGAATGAGTGCATCAATTAGTACAAAAACTAGACTCCATCCAGTGAACTCATAATTTAAGAGAGGAACAATATAGCAGCTATCATCATTATAAACATTTATTGAATAACTAATTTACTTGGTAAGGTGCTAAGAGTTTATGAAGAGAATGTTAACAACTTTCTTGTTCTCTTTCAGAATAAAAACTCTGAAAACATAGACTTTCATTAATACAAGTTTTTATTGACCACTTACTATGTGCTCGCATTGTTCTGGCACTGGAAATATAATGGTAAATAAGACAAATATTTTTGCCCTGGGGACTTACATTAAAATCGGAATGACAGACAGTAAGCAAAATATATCTTAATGATAAGTGGTAAGGAAAAAATAAAGTATGGAAGTAAAGATATGAAATAGAACAGAGTTTTGAAATTTTACATAAAGTGGCTAAGGAAGGCCTCATGCAGAAAACTTTTGAATAAAAAGATGAAGAAAAGAGATGAGAAAAATGTTATATTTTTATAAAAAAGAAAGGGGAGCGGAGGGGAACCGATGTATGTAAAAGGGGTAAGCATCCCACCAGTCCACTTCTGCATGAAGCAATCAGTACAGTAGTCCTGGTGTCCATGGTTTCACTTTCCTTGGCTATACAGTGCACCAGAGTACAAAAATATTAAATGGGAAATTCCAAAAATAAACAATTCATAAGTTTTAAATCTCCTGCCATCCCACCCACAACATGAATCATCCCTTTGTCCAACACCTTCATACTGCTGTTTCAGTTACCAGACAGGTTATGAGGGAGAGAACATATTCACATAACATTACAGATATCATTATAATTGTTCTATTTTATTATCAGTTATTATCTCTTACCATGCCTAATTTATAAAGTAAAATGTATCACAGATATGCATAGGAAAAAACATAGTATATACAGAGTTCAGTTCTGTCTGTGGTTTCAGGAATCCACTGGGAGTCTTGGAATGTATCCCCTGTGGATAAGGGAGACTACAATATTGCATCTCAATATGGTTACATATCAATACATTGGGACTCCCTGTGTACAGTATGCCTGGACAGCCCTGTGGTTTTAATTGGTAGGAAGGCTGAGGGGATGGCTTGTGGAGTTAAGCAGAACAAAAAAAAAGCACCTAAACTACCATTGGGTAGGAGGTCACAAAACGACATCAGCTGCTTTTGCTAGTTTCAATTCATACATCCAAATGAAAGATAGAAGATACTCTTAGAAATTATTGTAATATTTAACTTACAAAGGAAGTAGCAAGAAAAACGAAATAACTAAGCTTGAAAATCTAGAAGATATTAATAAAGGTTAAGGAGAAAGATCAAAAATGAGAGCAATGCAAAGGGCCCAGGGTGGTCTTCTGGAGAGGTCCTAAATGAACGTGCAAGTTACGGGTGGGTGAAGATAAGGGGTTGAGGGTTGGAGCTTTTGCATTGGTGTGTGTTATGGATAGAATCATGTCCCCTGCAAATTCATATGCTGAGTTCCTAGCCTTCAGTATCTCAGCATATGACCTCTTTTGGAAATAGGGTTATTGCAGATATAAAGATGAAATCATAGCCAAGCAGTTGCACCCCTAATCTGACTGAAAAAGGAAAATTTAAACAGACATGCCATGAGAAGGTAGGAGTTCTGCTACCACAAGCCAAGGACCTACTAGAAGCTAGGAAAGGCCTGGAAGAGATCCTTCCATAGTGCCTTCATAGTTAGTGCAGCCCTGCCAACACCTTGATTTCAGACATCTGGTCTCTAGAACTGAGACAGACAATCCATTCCTCTTGTTCTAAGCCACTTAGTTTGTAGTACTTTGTTACAGAAGCCTCATGAAACTAATTCAACCTTGTAAGATTATTTTGAGGCAAACAGAAAAATCATCCCCATATCACAGAAAGAAGGAGTCTAACACAAGAGTGGGGTGGCTAATATAGCCTTGAGCATCTGAAGTTTCAGTTTTGACTTCTGCAGTTAAACTGTATTTTTCTTGTTTTACCAAACATCTCTAACTCTCGTTTCATTTTTGTTTTAGAAAAGTCACATAAAATCTACCCTCCGCTGAACAAATTACAAGGCCCATTGTGACTTGTTTGTAGTATCAGTCATACAAAAGGAAGCTGATTTGACCGTAAGAAGGGGCCACGGATTAAGTGGGTATAAAGCTCCTTTTTTCAACATTGGATTGAGAAAGTTGAAAGTGAGAAATAAACTCAATTCAGCCATTCAGCATCTACCTCCCTCAGGCTATGCTGCTGACTGCTCCCCTGCAGGTCTCGGGAGAGCGACCAACTACGGAAAGGTCAGGGAAAGACCAGGTTGCGGAGAAACATAAGGTTCTCTCCAACAGCCTCCAACCCCAGGCAGACGATCAAAAAACCAGCCCCCACCTCACGCGCATGCCCAATCGGGAGGGCGCCCTCGGAAGGAAGCATCGGGCTCAGGTGCAGGGAGCCATCGGCTTCCCAGCGGACGGAGGAAACTCCGGCAACCCGGCGGGGCCGCAGCCAGCTCAGCCGTACTTTTATTTTCCGCTGTGTACAAATAGAGCGGGGCGGGGCTGTGTACAACCAGCTTGGGTGGAGCCTCACAGCCGAAGGCTCCCATGTTAAATGGCTTCTCAGGCGTCCTCCAGGGAATGGAAGGCCACGCCCCTCTAGGAAAACGACACATTCCCCGAGGAAATCTTGGGGCTGTCACTTTTCTTCGCTGCCCAGACACCTCTGTTTTTAAACTAGCCACAGCCAGGACAGCCTAGAATTGTCCCACTGATATGCCCGCTAATATTAAGCGTCCTCCAGCGGCCACCTCCCTGCTCTGAAAACAGGCGTCCCCAGGTATCCATCCCCGAGGGGAGCTGGCCTCGTCGCCCAGGCGTCCATCCCGGATTCGTTTCGGGATGTCCGCCTCACTTCCCCGCCGTCCTGCCCGGCCTGAGGCGGCCCAGCGTCTCCTTCGGGAAATCCCCGCCTGTGCAGCTGGGCTGTCCCGCAACGAACACGGGCCCGTTTTCCTGGTGTGGGCGGGCGGGGTCCGGGGGGCGCGCCTGAGGCGAGCCGGAGGGCGGCGGTGCGGGCTCAGGGTAGCAGTGCGGCTCCACCCTCCGCCCCTCAGGCGCTCGCCGTCAGGCTCCTCGGCCGCGGCCGCAGCGGGTCACCACACACACCCACCCGCCCACTCGGACCCGCCGGCCGCGCGGGGGGCGGGGTGAGGGAGGCACTGAGCATGCTCGGCGCGGGGGGCGGGGCGATCCCGGCCACGCGTCGGGGCGGTGCTCCTGAGGCCGCCTCCGCGTCCCGGCCGCCCGCCCGCCGGCCCGGAGCCGCGCCCGCCGCAGGCTGCGCCCGCCGCCCCGCCCCGCCCCGCCCCGCCCCGCCCCCCGCCGCTCGTCCCCGCCGCGGCCGCGCCGCCTGCAGCAGCAGTAGCTGCTCCTCCCCGGCGGCCGCCCCCCGCGGGTCCCTCCCTGGCTGCGGGAGAGACGGAGGTAGAGGGAGGACACAGCGCCGCGCCGCCCGCGCCGGAGACCTTCGCCTCGCCCTGCTGTCTCCGCACCCTCGGGAGGAACATGGGTAAGTCACCCTTCCACCCCCGTCATCGCCTGACATTTTTCTCTTTCTCGGCGTGTTGCAGGGTGGAAAGCATTTCTCGCGCAAAGTTGCCGGATTTCTCAGATCCGCGGGTGTGAGACCGCGGCTCTTCCTCCGGGGAGAGTCGGCGCACGCGGACTGTGCGCCGGGTCCGCGGCCCGCGAGGCACCCGAGCGCGGGGTGGGGTCGGGCCGCGGGGTCGCAGCGCCGCGCGCCTCGCGGGCACCTCTCCGCCTCGCCTCCCCTCCTCCATGCTTCCTGCCCGAGCCGGTGCCGCGCGGGCTCGCATCCTCTGCCCCCTGCGCCGCTCCCCGGAGGCCGCCAGCCTCCTTTCCCCCGCGTCGGGGGGCTGCAGGCTCGGGTCCCACTGCGAGGAAGACCACTTCACGTAACTTCCCTGGCAGGGACACCGTTTCCCTTCTTGGGGACAGCTCATCCCGAGGCGGGGAAGTGTGAGCAAGTAGTTTGTGAGGATAATTTTACCACCTGCACGGAAATTATTTTTGATGGGGGAGAGCAGACAGCCTCATAGGTTGAAAGGATGACTTGTCAGAGGCCACGAGGAACGTGAAGAAGGATGGATAGAGCCGCTAGCTGTTGAATTAGTGCTGGGTGATTACAATGTGCAATATTCCTGTGCTCAGCCCGTTTACTGGGTTCCTTCTCCTGCACCGTGTGACATGTTACCGAACTTAACATTAGTTATTCGTTCCCAGCTTCCCCTGCCTAAATCTACATAATCTGATTTTAGTTCCTTTGTATTTATAGTTAATCTCAAGAGAGTTTTTTGAAATATTTAAATGCAGATATGTTTTGTATAATTGCATGTAATTTATCCTAACGTTTTTACATAGTATGCTGCTTGACTGTTAAGTTCTGTAATTACAAAAACGTCTGATGAGTTCTGTAATTAAAAACCAAAGTTTTTTTTTAAAATAGTAGCAATTTGGAATACCTTACCTCTACGCGTTCCCCAGTTTGCTTTCACTCGTCGTATCATAATTTCTTCTTTTTAAAATATGCTCCGTTGGCATCTGTCAGCTCAGACTTTTCCCACCCCTTCTGTGCAAGTTATTTTAAGCTGGAGATGTATGTGGTCCTTTCATCTGTCTGTACAGTGTACACCATGTCCAGAATTAGGTCATGGCAACTCTGAATCTTCAAGGAAGTATCAAAATCAGGACATGGTGTCGATGAAACTTACTTGAAAAGCTCATGCTTCAAGGTATGATTCAGACCTTTGGCCATACATCTGGAAGAAGCAAGTGTTGCAGGAAGAGGTGATAGGAGTGAAAAATGAATCCAGGGCCTTGATTTTTATTTTCAGTTGTTTTTTTCTCTTTTAATGTACTATTGGTATGCTGAACAAATTTCTGTAAAAATTGGGTGGCCTGTTTATATGAATTTAGCCTTTCTCTGGGAGTATAATTTTAACCAAACATTACTTCAGATTAATGGACACATTGTATCTTTCCCTTGAACATACAAAAATTTTTTAAATTATAGGTCACAAGTTTGGTCTGTAAAATACAATTCCCCATGTTTCAGGGTGAGCTTAAAAAAATTCGTTTAACTGAATTTTTAACTTACATGTTGAATCAGTACCTTTTCAGTGGAAAAATTCTAAATCTGTTGCAAAACTAATAAATAAAAACACTTAAATTAAATTACTTACTAAAAAATAATTCATCTTGAAAATCTCAAATGTTAAAAAAAAAAGTCCAAATAGAAACCCATCTCTCATTTGAAGCTCCTTAGATAACTCTGATTAAATTCATCTGTCTCTCCCCACAACCCTCTGTACCTTGTTGGAAGCTTTTAAGCACTTACATAATCTCCTTTGTAATGGAACTGTTTATCTGTGTGTCGTGCATTTAATCATGAGTTCCAGAAGATGAAAATAATGTCTTATTAATTTCTGTGTCCCCGACAGTACTTTCCACATAGTAGGCATTCAGTAAATTTTTGATGATTTAGAACTTAAAACTTATCTATTAGTTTGTGAACCTGAAAGTATGGGCTCTGAATAAGTTGGGTTGGTAGATGTTGTGGAGTTGGGGAGGAAGCTGAAACAGAAGTATAATTTTACTATGACTGCTCCTCTCTAAAAAAGAAAAAGTTAGGTTGTCTCAGAGGTAAGGGTTTTGGGGGCAGCCTCCAGGCAAGCCATTTCCTTCTATGGTGTTTTCAATGATAAGGCCGTTTAGTCTGATCAGTAGGTACATACAATAATGTAAAATTGAAACCTTGAAAAGCAGTTTTATGTTCTGAGCCAAGAAAGTAATACCAGTTCATGTTCACATAAGAGGTGAAAGAGATACTGATTAATGGTAGGGAGAAAAATAACTTTAATCTGTCTTTTCAAGAAATAAATATGGTGGATTTTTAAAAAGATACTCTAATGGCAGTGATTTTTCTCCATAAAAAAAGTGAAGGAAACTTTTTATATAATTTTATGGACCTCGCTATTATTTTATGTATATATTTTATTATAAATTCAACATGTATTCAATATATATTGCATATCAGCCATGTGCAGTGAACTGTGGGAGGACAAAGATGGATAAGACATTCATATTTCAAGTTGCTTATCATAATAGGAAGTATATGACATATATAGGTAACTGTAGTGGAAATAAAGTATGACATAAAAGATAACTTTTATGTATATTATAGAGTCAGAGGATAAAGGGAAGTTTTTAGAAAAATTATGTTATTTGAACCAAAGGTTGGTTAAGCCTTAGAAAGGTACACATGAATGGAGATTGTTAATCAGGATGGGGGTGGGAGGAGAGAAATGACATAATGACATAAATGAAGATAGGCAATATTCAAGGAGTTTCCAGATATGATTAAATTGGCCATGTTTTGCTGGAACAAAAGGTAAGGAAATATTGGATAGTAGAGATGAAAAAATATTAATAAAGACTAGGTAATGGAGGACCATAAATGCCAAACTGAAGATTTTGGATTTGATTTGTCTATTGATGGCCTGTTAAACATTTTTATGTATTTAAGTGATGGATCACATCTATGGTTTAGGAAAATTAATCTGTGCAGGATAAATTAGATGAGAAACTAGAGAATGCTTCAGAAGGTAGTGGTCGCAATTTGGGTGAAAATATTTAATGGCCTGAATTAGGCTCTGGCAATGGGAATAGAATATTGCAGATAAAGAACAGGATTTATTTGGCAGCAATTGAATGTGGAATTGAAAAAGGAGTCACACATTATTGCCTTGGCAGTAATGAAAGTGTAGAATCTATTACTGTATATTTAATCTGTTGAAAGAGGAACACGAGTGGTCAATTTTGGACTTGTGGAGTTGGACTTTGGTCTACTGTTTAAAATATCTGCTCCTTGGTGGCTGGGACTTTCATATTAGGTTAGTTTTCTAACACTAGTGTCTGACACATAGTAGCTATGCAGTAAAAGATTGATTGAAACTAGATACAAATTATCTAACAGTTGTTTTAACTCTCAACAGAGGATTAGAACTAGAGATCTGGAAGTTATCCACAAGTATCCTGTGATGATATTTTAAATTAGGTTGGAGGATGAGAGTCAACAAAGAAAAAAAATTTGTCCAAGGTAAAATCTTGAGGAATACTCCATAGTTAGAAAAAGGAATGGAATGATTTGACACTGAATAAGACAGAAGTAGGGAGGAGTGAAAGACTAGAATTGGCCTATAGTTGGTTTCAAGCAAGAATAAGTGGTCAAAAAGCCTATTGCTTCAGAACAGTCTGAGTGATGAGAGCTGAGAAAAGGCTCCAAGTAGATATGGATTGGTTAGTATATTACCCAATATATTTTCCAAAAAGCATTTTTAAGAGATGTAGTAGATATAGTGGTCAGTTGAAGGCTGAGTGTTAATGAGTAAGTGGAAACAGGGTTTACTATGTATAGTCATGCTATATTCCTTGCCCTGTTTAAAAATCTATAAATTAGCATAAATTTCTTAAAACATTTTTTAAATGTTGCACTTTACATGGAATGTCACATGCTGTTTTCTTGCTGGAGAATAAGTTGTAATCTTATCATAGTGCCTCACATTTCTTTGACATTACATTTTTTTAAAATGTCTTTGTGACTTTATATATTAACTTTTTGCAATATCCGTCATGCTGAGTGAGTTTAGGAGTGGTTTTATAATTTTACATGACATTTTGCATAAAGGATATTTGTTATTGATGAATGATTTTATTCTTTTTTATTTACTATTAGTCTTTGTGAATTTGGGATTTCTTTGATTATATATATGCCTCTAATTTTATTCTTAATTTCTGGAGTTTTTTTTTTCCTCTGTAACTATGTGTTTAGCAATATACATGTCTTTTTTTCCCTTGTATTTTCAAGTCCAGAAATATTTTCATAGATAAATAGTAAAAAATAATACTTTTACTTTCTCTTTGCAAGTCAAGGTAGAGTAATAAAATATTTTTTATAATCTATTAGTCACTAAAATTAATTTTTAAAAAAGAGTATAGATGATAGATGGATGAGTTCAATAATTTTTTTTAATTTGGCATTATATCTGTTTTATATGTGCCTATTTTTTTTCATATGAGAGAAAAGCTAAATTCACTGTTCCTGGTAGAGATGTATTATTTTGGGAACTATAGAGTTTTAACTTTCACAGTGGTATGTTGGAGTTTCTAGGTTTCTTTGGGGGAAATATTGTGATTGCTTTCTCCAGAGATTCCAGACCACCTGAATTTGAACTTGGCAATTCTGGAGTTATTGGTAGCACCACTGGCTGTAAAAATTACCTAAATTTGTAATACCCACTCCTGAAATGTCAGGAAGTCTGGATAAGGAAAATCCACTCCTTTGGGAACTCCATGTGAATTTTAGATAACCAAATGTTTGGATAACTATAAGGGAAAAAATAATTTAAAACACTTTCCTAGACATTTAACTTGACAAACAGCTTTTGAGAAAAGCCATAATAAATTAAGATATCAGAATAGGTTATAAAGTCTATTTTGGTTCAGTTCTAAAAAATCTGATTCTTTGAAATAAACTTTGAAATATACCCAGTATTATTGATGTCTTAAATATGTTATATCACTCCTATATATCTTGCTTTTCTTTAGTATTCAGAAGGTAATATGTACTTGAGGTAACAACTTCAGAGTTTGAACCAATTTGTTAGCTTTAGGTAGCCTGAATACCATTACCCATGCTGGCCAAGATATGGATACCGGGTTCAAATTGCAGAGTGATGTAATTCTCTCTCTAAATCTATTTATACAACTTTTGTTGCTAGAAGCATTCTAGGAGTTAAAACTGAGGAATAGGATAGTGGTAAATGGAAGTAGTTAAATTGAGCTGCTAGCCATGATTGTGTATACTTGTAAACTCCAGGTTTCCTATGAGTTTTGTTCACAAAATGAGTTTTTGCCATATGTGCTAAGTATCTGGCCTTTTCTCTAAAGACTGTTTTTGTTCAATTTTGTCTTGTGTTAATGGCTTCAACTACTATTTATATATTATTTACATTTAAATATATATCTGGGCTATATTTCTGTATCTAGATGATTACTAGACATCTCCATATACATAGTTAATTCAAACTCATTGAATTCCAAACTGAATTCACTTTGTAATTTTTAATAATTATAACTGGAGATATTCTGGTTAAAGTTTAACCAAAAGTGTTTCTCTAAAAAGCTCAGATTTATGGTGTTTGTTGATTTCATATAAATGCATAGTTGGGTAGAGACGAAATGCAGCATACTATTATATAGAATATCTGCCATATAGACATAATAATCTCTTGAGCCCAGATAATAGTAAAATATAATTAAGTAGTCATGAGTATTGAATAGTATTTACTTCTGTTTTAATATAACATTTTAAGTTTACATAATTTAATTTTGAATATTGGCTATTTTAATAACTACATCACAAAGTTTCTGAAAATTTAATAATCACATCTGGTCCAAGGGGGCTCCCCAGTACATCAGTCAATTAACAATTACTATTTATTATCATTTATTAAGACTTATTGGTATCAGTTATGTTTAGCTTTACTTTTTAAACATTTTTTAAATTTAATATTAGTCCCATCCATCAGTTCTATAGACTGAGTGACACTATCCTCATTTTACTGACTCAAAGGGTTAAATAAATTTATCTAAGGGGATGGAACTCAGTCTCTAAGATCTTGTTTAGGAGCAGTGGTTCTTAAGCTTGCACAAGATTCACCTGGAGACTTTATTAAAAAAATATATATATATATATATATTGGCTCCACCCTCAGAAGTTCTGATTCAGTAGGTGTGAGGTGAGTTGATAATTTGCATTTTCAAGACTTTTGCAGATGCTGCTGCACTTTGAACAGCGCCACCCTACAGAAGAAGTATGCAAACTTTTTATATAAAGGGCCAGATGATAAGCATTTTAGGCTTTCTGCAGGCCAACAGGCAAAATTATATATAATATCTTATATATAAGATATTATAAAGATAAAAGAGAAAACTTATATGAGGAGAAAACAACTATCCACAAATTTTTTATTATTGAAATTAAAAACACTAATTGAACACAATTTATTATGATACAGGTATACTACTAAAAAGAATGTAATTCTTCTTGAGATAGCATTTTATTTGCTTGGGATCCAAAGTTACCCTGTCATCAAAATTGACTGCAGATTTTATTTGTTAATGCAGGTCTGTAATGTGATTTTATGAACTTTGTTTTTGAAACTTGTTTTCACATAGATAGGTATCCACAGGCATATTCATTGTATGGAAGGCATTTACAGAATTCTTCTAGATGCTTCTTTTAATATTTGCCCTTTAGTATGCTGTTACATGGCAGATTAACTACTTCCAATTGGAAGTTAGGTGGAAATTTCTCAATTCCATATTTAAATGCAGTCTGATAAATGGAAGTTTCTTTTGCAGTTGAAATAAGGTCTGAAAAACACTGCTGGAACTGTGGTTGAGTTTGCACAATATATCTCTTGCAAATTTGTGCATGGATATCTTGCTTTTGTTTTAACTTTTGATAGCACAAGAAGAGTATAAAGCAGGTTATTATTGGTGATTAAAACAATGTTGTCAAAATGACAACGTAGTATAAGTTTTCATACAGGCATTGTTTATCTTGATTTTCAGGTCAAGATCTAGGAAACATAAAATCTGACACAAAATCTCATTTCCAAAGCCATTCATTGTTAGATAATAGATTGAAGGCTTTTTTTGTTGTTCAGAAATTTCAGTCTCACCCTTGAGCTCAAAAAAATCACAGTGGAACTCTACAACTGCTAAGCCATTCAGCTGCTATGTGATAAGATAAGGAAGGCAAGTCAGGACTTTCAGCTTCTATTTCTTATCAAAGTGCATAGAACTGATGGTGGTTGTATCTGTGAGAGTGAATTAAGTTAATAGTACCGATTGAATAATACATGATAGTTTAAAATAATTTCCCCATAAAATACCTGCTGATGAATAATATAATGAAAAACCGTAGGCTTTAAACACCTACATTTTCACAAACTTTGTAAATGTATTCAACTCAGCCTTTTCTATTCCTTACATTTTTAACACATCTTAGCAGATTCTACTTCAGGTTGTTTTTCTGAATGTATGTTTTCTCAACTTTGAAAATATTCTTGCCTATGTTCTATGCAGACTCTTTATAGACGCTGATTCTTCAGTTACTTCAGCATTTACTTCTGGAACATAATAACACTAAACAATATCACATGTATAAACTTATCAAGAAGCAAAAGAACCTCTCAATATCATTTACCTTGTTTTTTTAGTTGAATATTGATATTGCTCCCAGTGTCTTTGGCACTTAAAGTAGCTGTTCTCACTGAAAGGCTATTCTTAAACAAGTTACCTCCTTCCTCAGAGAAATAGTTCTTTGATTACTGAAGTTAAAATATAATTTAACTCACCACTTTGCAGCTTTATTTTCATTTTTTACTTTTGTGAAGAAATTCTGCTGCGATGAGATATTTTGTGTTATATTTTCTGATTTCTCTGATTACTTTCCTATGAATTGTGAATATGATGAATGCTTAGTCTGGTATTGTAGGTGTATTTGTACTTTTCTAGCGTGACCATAGTGTCATCGCATGATATGATGGTTTTCCATCTAATTCAATAACAAAATAATCTATATACCACTTAAAATGCATGACTTTTGAAGTATACTTTTCTTGTTTTGACATTCTGGTGAAAATGAAATGTGGTATGACAATACACATAGTACTTGGAACATTGGACAGTCATAACTGTGTCACTGCAATTTGTAGTGCATCAAGCAGCCGTGTATAGCTATGAGAGTGCCACATACATTATTTGTCTCAGCTACTTAGTTGTCATCATAATGTGGACACAGGTATAGACAATACATAAAGGAATGAATTGTATGCCAATAAAACTATATATGATACTGAAATTTGAATTCTATATAATTTGTACAACTTGAAATATTCTTTTAATTTTATTCATCCATTTACTAAGGTAAAACCATTTTTACCATGGGCTTACAAAAAACGGGTGATAGGCCATAGTGTGCAACCTTTGCTGTAGAGTAACGGTACACCACCTCACCTTTCCCCAAGACCTTTCCTTACTCTTAAATCCCTAGCTCGGTGAATGGTACCACCATCCATCCAACCATTTCTAAGATCCACAGTCATTCCTCTTCCAACATCCGTTGGAGTCCTGAAATTCTAACAGTTCTACCTCTTGAACAAGTCCTCCTATCTCCTCTTTTCTCCACTGTGAACATGTCATTCAGGCCTTGATTACCTCCTCTTGAAACCATTACACTACCCTGTAACAGATGTTCTTTCTCCCAGAATTCTCTCTCTGAGCTAGTTTTCAAATGCGGCTAGAGTACGCTTTCTAAAAGGTAATTCTAATCATTTCCTCCTAAGATTTTTTTCCATTGGCTTTCCATTGTGTACAGTAAGGTTTCCAAACCCAAATGATATTTGATTAAAGAAGGTTAAATGGTGGTCTTTTGACACAGATGTATATACTAAATCTAAAGGAATATTTTATTTCCAAAAAGATGTATGCGTTCTCTCATTTTTCTTGAAAAATGTCTTTTTATCTTTTATTTTCTCACCTTTGATAAAATACAAAGCTTAAAAAAATATTTCTCTAATAAAAACAGCAATGAAACCATGATGAATGACAACTAATACTGGGCCTCCATGTAAGGATACAACAGGAAATGGTGGGACTATGGCAAACTAAAGTGTAGTGTATGTGCCTAGTCTAAAAGGGCAGTTCTCTACTCATCTCCAGCCAGTTTTGCCATGTGCAATGTGAGCCCAAGGAAGACATATTTCTTTTGACTATTCAAAAGAAATCAAATTAGATTTGTCACAGCTTCAAATTGTTGGTTTTTTGAATTTTGAGATCGAGGGCCTCAAATAGTGACATCATGGGTCTCTGTGTTCAGATTAAAGAACTGAGGGTCGATGAAGTTAAGAGACCTGCCCAGATTTGCACATTTAGTTAAGGGCAGAGTTAAATTTATAATCTTGATTTCCTGACTCCTATGGTTCTGTTCATTTTACCAAGTTAGCTTAAATTTGTTCATGAAAGAACAAGCAAGCAGACAAGGTAGTACATGCGTGCATGTGCACGCACCTGCATACAAAGACACAGGTGTACACACGTGCACATGTGAGTGCGCGTGCATGCACAACCACACACACACACACACACACACACACACACACAAGCTAATTCTAAAGATTCATTCAATTAAATAGGTTAGTGAAAAACTCCTCTGTTTAAGTCTAAGCTCTGCTTAGCTTTCAAGATCTGTAGAAATCTGCTACCTCGCTTGTATTTCTCACTACTCTGAAAATACATCTTCATTTAATAATCTCAATATCCCCTAAATATTCTTCACCAGTGATAACATCAGTACTCCTTTGTTCATGTTATTCCTTCTTCTAAAATAATTTATATTCTACTCTCTTCTTAATCATTCTCTGTGAAGACTACTTCTGATTTCTATATAGACATCTCACTTCTTTGGACATCTCTTAACTCCTTGGACTCCCCAAATACATTAAACAATATAATTTTAGTCATTCAGTGTTTTATATTTTTTGTTGGCATTCAGTAAATATTTATGTCATAATAGAGTCACTACAGATTTAGGTCAGTCTTCTCTTAATTTTACAACGTTATCCTATAGTGAAGATAGGCATGTTCACAGTAGGGTTTTCAAACCAGCAGCCCATGGGCCAAGTATACTCTGCAGAGGGATTTTGTTAAGGAAGTTTTAGAAATTGAAATTAGTTGTCACTGGTTAAATATCAGGATGTTTCTGATAACAATCTGCTTTGCCAGACTTTCTTGAAAAATTTGTCAGCTTTTCTTGAAAAACTTTAGCATCCCTGAGCCTGCATTCCAATTGGTGATGATCAATGATAGTTGTTCTTTAGGCAGTATCTGAGGTCCCCAGTTTAGTATTTCTTCCTACTTTTTAAAATCTTTTAATTTCACTCATTAATACTCTATCTGGTTCTTACATATTTGATTTTGCAGTTTCTGAAATTTGTGTTACAGATTTTGAATTACTAAAGAGTTAATGGCATTCAAAATTGTGGTTAAATTGAACTTATATTACTTTTTGAAAATTAATAAACTAAGAATTCTGAAAATTAAATCATATAACTAATCAAGAGCAAAATTAATGACCTATGATATATACGGTCATTGGTCATCTTTAAATTGAGTGTTCAGTTGACCAAAATGATATAAGAAGTAATAGAGGTAGTGGATAGAATCTCTGTCTTCCATAAATAACTTGGCTTGTATACCCTTCGACAAGTTACCTACGTTCTTTAAATCCCCATTTCATGTATATCCTTAACATATTATCATTATTATTGAAAAGTACCAATGAATAGACTTCAAAAAATGGGAAGTGGAAAGGTGGCGAGGGAAGCCTGTTTTGTAGGGAACTAATATAAATTATCATTGGAAGTGTTCATTTACCTACTAAACACTTACCAGCCCCCAAACCTATATATTTTTTTCTGTTATTTATTCTTATTTTGGCCCTCGAGCATTATTAAATATACTTTTAAAGGAAAATAGTGGCATTTTAAAAAGTCATCATAGTGTAGTAGGGCTGCTGGATTGTTTGTAGAGAATATTATTTTCTTATATATTAGAAGTTATGTTCTAACATCTAAGAATATAAAATTATTTAAAACAAAAAATTAAAATTATTTTTAAAGATAATAAATATATAACATTTATAAAATAATTTCACATAACTTGTAAGTTCCCTATTTTATAGGTAGAGGTTTTGTTTTTCATAGTCAGAAAACAAACAAATGAGGGATCATTGTACTTTAATAAAATATTACTTTCTAAACTGAAACACACAATCTAAGATTGTTTTTAACAAGACATTTGTCAAGTTTCATTAAAAACCATTTTCTTTTACTCTTCTGAAAAAATATTCCTCTTTGAAAGTTCTACAAGTAATTCCAATAAAAAGATGAGACTGATTATTATAAAAAAGCAAAACTCACATTTACAGTATATTAATGCTCCATAGAAATATAAATGTTGGTTTGTCTTTAAAATTATAAAATACAGTTACCAAAAAAATATTTAAAACAAAGAAAGTGTATATGAGCTGATTAACTTAATTTCCTTTTAGTTACAAAAATGCATTTTTAAGGAGGGTGGTATTAAGCTCCAAGAAAGAATTACTGTCCACTGTGTCATGTTTCTGGCTTTCGTGTGGTTTGTACAAAGCACTATCAGTCAAATCAGAAACACAAAACTACCATATTAGGCATTACAGAAAGTGAAAAAAGAAGTAGTGTAAGTAGTCACATTTTTCTGCTTTTGAAAAGCTTAACCTCTAACTGGTAGATAAAGAATAATATAAAATAAATGAATTACAGAGATAGATAAGCTCATAATTCTTGAAAGAGAGAACACAGACCCCTAAAAATTTAATTGAGAGGCTAGATCAGATTTACCTTTTCAGCAACTACTACAGCTTCTCTGAAATATACAAGTGCTTATTACTTACAATGATCTGGAAATTTGCCCTAGAATTCCTTTACTCAATCAATTAAATATTTACTAAAAGCTAGAGTATGTACCCAGCACTGTGCTATCCTTGCGTTACCATGGTAGAGACTTCTCCCTGGTACATTTCATTGTGATATTTTTTGGGGGGTGGGTGGGTGGGTAACATTTAGATGTACAGAAGTTGTTAGCTAGTTTAATTGTCTAAATGGTTGCATTATAAATTCATTTTTGAAGACCTTACCTCTATTTATAAAGACATTACCTCCCTGTATAGAAGGTAGTCCTTGCTTTGCACAGTTCTGACATGCATGAGATCTGCATGAGTTTTATTTAAGATGGTACCGTGCAGATTGCCTGTGCAGTGGAATGAGCCTGGACTTTGACATGTCTGGATTTATCTCAACTTTGGCACTCATCTTTCTGGGCAAGTTATTCAGCTTCCGAATTCAGCTTTTTCATCTATTAAAATACAGGTAATAATAATAACACCTATTTTATAAGGTAGTTATAAATATTACATAAAATAATATCCATATAAATTTTAATTTCTATTTCTAAGGCTGAAAATGCAGTTATTTGGGGAAAACTTTATCTTATATTCAGAGATTAAAACTTATCAAAGGATATAGTGCTATTTGTTGCATTATTTTAAACAAATCATATAGTGAGTATGAAGCTATTGTAGCTTATATTTTCCAAAGATGGCCACAGCAGTGTCTCTTCATGTTCTTCTAGAACTTGCTGCTCCCCATTGAGAGTTGGAGAGTTCTCTTCCTGTTGAATCTGAGCATGCTTCTGACTCACTTATAACCAGTAGAATGCCACAAATGTGATGCTGTGTGATTTCTTGGGGTCAGTCTTAAAAAGCAGTGCTGCTTCCACCATGTGTATTGGAACACTGGCCTGTTTGGAGTACTAAGTCTGATACCTGTAGCTGCTATGCTGTAAGGAAACCATGCCACATGGAGAGGCCTCAGGTCTCAGGTAGGCAGTCCTCGCCTTCAAGTCCTTCTAGTCCAGTCACCAGATATATGAATGAATGAACTGTCAGATGGTTCAGATCATGCCAGCCACAGCCATTCAGTCACTCCCAGAGATACTCCTAGACTTTGAAATTTTGTATTGAGGCTCCAGGCCTGGTGGAGCAGAGACAAGCTATCATCAATGTACCCTTGGTGAATTCTTGGTTCAGAGAGTCTGTTAGTAGAATAAAATGGCTTTACAGTAAGTTTGGAGTGGTTACATAATGATAATAATTGGAAAAGTTATAAAACTTGACAGTTACATTGTCTCAGAAACAGATTACTATTAAAACTTTGATCAAAGTGGTAATCACTTGCTGAATAAATGTTTACTTAGTTTTTCTTTCACTTCAAATGAAGATAGCCTAATAATTACAGAATTATGTCTAATAAGTAGCATTTCCATATGCTTTCTTTAGTTCTTTACATGACATTAATTCCCTTGAAATATTCTTTGACTGTCTTAACTGCTAAAAAAGAAATAAGCATGTTTAAACAGGGCTATTAGTTTCACTAAAGTATTGTAAATGTTACCAGTTTGTCTAATAAAAAATGTCAATTGGTATAAGAGTAACAATAATAATATAATAAGTATTATAGTAAGGATACTTACCACTAAAATTTTTATATATATTTTAAGACACAGTATAGCTTAATTAAAACCTCTAGTAACAAAGAAATATCTGTACTGGTCTCTCCAAATGAAAATTTAGCTATTATCCCTGATAATTAATTTTAATGTTAATCTTATAATAATCTCATCTTAGTATATTTGGCAACATTATTTTTAATCTTTTTTTACTGTAACCTTTTGGAAGATAGTAGGTTTTCTAAGTTTATTATCACTGAATGAAATAACACTTTGCCATACATTTACCAAGGGATTTATTTTTATAGTGGTTCTTGTGATTTTCTAAAATAATAATAGAATAATTCTGACAATAATGAGCACTTTTTATTAAGATCATTACCATGAGAAAGGTAATCACTACTGTAGTAACATTTGGAATTGCTTATATTTTAAAGTTTGGGTGTTGGGGGGTTGGTAAATATAAATAATTACATATACTCACACACGTATACTTCAGGCAGTATACACAAGAAAATGTTAACGTTGATTGCTTCAGGGGGTGAACGGGGATAATTCTCATTAAAATAAAATTAAAACTAAAAATTGTTTTCCATACTGCAAGAACTGCCTTGTATTCATTTTTGTATCTATTGTAGTGTTTGATACTTGGTAGGCACTTAGTTTGTATTGTTGGATAAATAAAAGTTTGATGTTATCTTCTTACCTTGTTATTCACCTTATTCATAGCATCCAAGATCTGATAGATTATGACTTTGTTTACTGAAAGCGCTGATATTTTTAATCTTTTCTCACATAATTCCTAATTTTTTTAAGAAGGTTATTTATGTATCTTTATCAGTCCAGTCAGAAGACAAACAATATAATGTTAAATTTTTATGTATACATATATATTCTGACAGGAAACATGAAGTCTGTAGATCATAGAACGGAGTTTATTACTCAAAGAATATTAGTGCTGATTACTCTGTACATGTAGCAAGGTTGCACCACAGGAGAAGAGCCCTAAAGTTAAGATACTGGGAGCTTATGTAGGGTTGGCGGCACAACTGCCATCCAGGATGCACATGCACACACCCCTTATCTTACTCTGGAATTAAACATACCTTCCCTAGGGAGTGGGGAAAGGATATCTAGGTTTATTAACCTCAATGCAAGCTAAAAGCAAATCTTTGAAAAGAAGGGGACTTCTTTACAATCTTTTAAATTGTAATGTTTCCAGGAAGGGAGACTTGTATTTATCACAGCTTATCAATTTTCTTTGCTCAGAAGGCCCCAACTGTGCAGGAAATCAAGGGAGAATTGTCTGTGAACACGCAGTCATTTAAATAGGGGATGTTCAATATAATAATTATTAAGTAATAATAGGAGAGTAACTTTAAAAGTAGACAGCTGGATTTGACCTTTGAACTTGCAGGTGCTTTCCTTTTCCTCTTCCAGGGTTGGTATTCAGAATGATACAGTGTTTGACATACTGTTGGAGGCTGTCTTACAATACAGCCTTTCACAAAACTAGCCTGTCCAGAACCCCGCTAATAGAATTGTTTACCTTTATACCAAGAAAGTTGGGGAAAGCACCAGAATCTGCATGTGGCGTGTGCTCAGGCTGACTTTGCAAAGCTCGTGCTCTGAGGCCTAAAGTTCTGATGAGGCTGTCTAAAACGAAAGACATGTCCCCAGGGCCTGTGGTGGATCTATGTGTGCTAAATGTGTTCGTGACGGACCAAGTATGTTTTTCCTTATCGAGGAGCAGAAAATTGTTGTGAAAGTGTTGAAGGCACAAGCACAGGGTCAGAAAACTAAATGGAAAATGAAGCTTTTTTGAGTAATAAAAACAAAAGACTTAAAAAAAGAAAAGATAGACCAGAAACTCTAAAGGGTCATAAAATCCTGAGGGAGTGTCCAAGGATAGGACAGACTTCTTGGAAGGGTGGGTTCCCATTAGAAGACGTAGTTTCAGCCTTCTGGATAGCATAGAAGTTCATTGGGTTGCCAGGCCAGAGCTGGTCCATAGTCACCAGACCTTCAGGTACAGTTCTTTGAAGAGCAAGCAAGCTGTGGTTGATGGATGGATACACAGACAGTTGGGCATACAGAGGGTTTTGGGACACCACTGAAGGTACTGCTAGAACTGGGAGCTGGAAAGCCCCCGCTTCTGCAGGAACTCAGCGTGCTTCTGTGTATAGTTTGGGCCAGACTGGCTCTGCCAGCACCACGGGACCTCCTGCACACACTTCCAGCGCTGAGGAGATGGTATGGGGAGCAGTGACCTGAGGGAGGATGCAGACTTGAGTTGCCTAAGGCTCTTATACACACTGCTACCATGTGAGTTGAAAACTGGAGAAAATACGTGTGAAAGCTGTGATTTGCAGAAACTTGGCCCTGGAGAAAGTCATGCAGGCGGAGCAGGAAGGAGAGCATGTTCCTTTTTAATGCTATCCATTGTCCTCTACAGAGAAAGCTTGTAACATACTGTACCAAAATTCAAGAAACAGGATGAAGAGACATTAAGTCATTCATCAACTTATGTATCTCTTAACTCCAAATTCACCCTTACCACCTGACCTATAAAAATGAATCTAGGCCCTTTACATATTTTCTCTGCCAGGTGGAGAAAATAGCTTTAAGTAAGGATATTATGCTTTCTATTTCATTAATTTTTATCTAAATTCTCTTTTATCTTGACTCTAAAGTCTCTTTTTGCTTCCTGTAGCAGTATCCTGAGAAAATATTTTCTTCGTGAATTCATAAATGATAGTTCAGACAGTATTTTTATTAGATTTCAAATTTTCCTTAATATATTCCTTAATATTTTCCTGTTTTAAACTCGTATGTCACATTTATGACTACCTGTGTAAATAATCATTTTTCTCTGGTTGGCATTTTATTACCCAGAAAAGTTGGTGTTGCCTAAAATTTATAAATTTTATCTTTATTGTATCTTCCTTTTTTTTTTTAAGTTACTAAGTGAAACTATTTGCTTTGCACCAGTCTTAGTATAATACTTTTTAATATTTCTCCAGCTAAAGAAAGTTTCATTTATGTAGGTCTTCTATGTTGATCTTTAATCTAGTTCTCGATTATTATAAAGCAGCGTCATCTTCTCCATCTTTATATTTGATTAGTCATGGCTATAAATATGTTTTGATGAAGAATCTTGCTCAAGACTCTTTGGAAGTCTAAGTGGGTAGCCTCAAATACTTCTTTTATACCTTATGAAGCCTTTAAAAATGGCCATACATAAGACAGAATTTCCTCTTATTAAAATTATATTATCTGTTCCTTGTCTGGTCTTCCTCCCATGTTGGGGCAGAGCTTGGAGGCAAGATATTTTATACTCTTGAATCTTTAAGTGCCAGGAGCCAAAGCATTGTCATCAGATACTTGGTGGTATCCTGGAGGAGTAGAAGGTCACAGCTAAGATAGTAAATCAAAGATCAGTCTACAAATCTAAGGAACTAAACGGAGTATGAGAGTTTGGAGATAAAATGGGACTTGAAATTGGGAAATATAGGATATTAGAGTGAACTGATAAAACATTGTTATGGAAGAATTCTGGTGATAGAATACTGATAGTGTGAGAACTCAGGTTGGTTTGCAGGCATATACTAGATATAAGAAGCTATAGTAGTTCAAATACATTTCAAATAGTTATTTTTATGTTTAGAGAGTTTCTCTTCTGTTAGGACTCAATTAGCTTACCTATACTGAAGTGAAGTTTGAAAATATATAGTTTCTACTTTCCAGCATCTCTGGAACTCTTGTGTATAGAGATCTTTCCAGCAACTTGTCCAGACAGATGTTTGTAGCGACATAACACACACTTCACCAATGCAGTTCTGGCATAATTCTTGGATTTCTTGAAATTATTTGATAAATGAATGTCAAGCTATGTTGGTTTATCTTAACGTTAATTTTCTGAGTTGGTTTACAGTATTCTGGGTGTTGGCCACTGTGTGGTATGACAATATCTTAAATCTTTCTGGTAGAGGATTGTTAAGAAATCACCCTGATATTTTTCTTGGTCAATTCTGAAACAATTAATTAAGCCTGGATCTCAGTATGAATCACTATCTAATAAAAAAGGCCAATGTAGTAGCTTATTAGCAATTTGTGTCATTACATGCTAAAGCTATATTTGACAGCTATAAACAGTACAATACTTGAACTCCGAATGAAAAGGGCTTTTGGCATTATGTGAAATAAAATTACAAACTCTACCTTGCTCTTATCTATTTTGGTATAATACTGTAGTTGTAAAGATCATCTGTCAAGTTCTTGACCCTCTAATCAAACATGACAAGTAAAACTACAGTGTTTCTGGTTCAAACTAAAATAGACTTTAACTCCATTTTAGAATAAATGAAAAGTGACTGCTCAAAAAATTTTTATCTGAATTTTGAAATAGAGAAAACTTACAGTGAAACCTAGTCATTGTTTTTATTATAGCCTGTCTTAATAAAAATAGTTCTTAATCATGACAGTTTGCACCATAATTTGTAATAAAAGATGCAAATACAAATAACTCAAAAATTAAGGTAGGTTTCCAGAATTTATTGTATTTCCACTATAGAGAACAGTGTGAGTATCCTAGAATTTTCTTTCTAATAGTGAAAATAATTTAAAAGACTTCTATGAACCTGGGACAACTATAAAACTAGCAAAATGAAAAACACACAAAAAAATAGAATATTATGAAGTTAAATTTTGGAATTCAACTTTTCCCCATATAGTTCAGACTTCTTGATGTATATAGGAGGAGTTGATTAAGTTTATCTAAGCCCTTATATTTTTATGAACTCTTAAGTTAATATTCTTCTCTCAAGTGAGGGAAGGGAATGTAATCTGAAATATGCAATTATAATCATGTTGTGGAGCGAAAGAGGTGTATTTAGTTGATAGACGTGCGAATAACTGGCAAATGATCACAGCGGTATAGTATCATTGCAACCTGGAGAACCACACTGGGAGGGAAGTCCATGTATGTTCTTAGGTCTGGCTACCTGTTAAAGTAATTAATGAATTAAGATAAATGGAGTATAAAATTTGTGCAATTTATTTTAGAGAACAGTTTTTCTGTCTTTATTTTGCTTCTCTTTAAACAATGTAGTTTATACTTGAAACTAATACTAAAATAAATTTTTTTTAAGTTTAACATTTAAATTTGACATTTAAAAGGAAAAAGGGCCACGTGAATTAAGAAACTCTTTTACCTTACTCCAAGCCATTTTTCATTTTTAACCAAAACTATTAATAATAACTTAATGTTTATAGATGAAATTATTAGGAAAGATTCTAGGGAGGCCTGAGAGAGTCATTTGGGGCCAAGCCTTTTCCTTTAATCTGGCATTGGTTTTGGTTGAGACTCTTTATTCTGAAAGATTACATTACCAGGTCTGCCCTCTTCTCTGGAGTTGAAAGTTTTGGCCAGTGTTGCTCAGAGTGTCATTCCGAGATGAGATGATGAGATGACGAGCTTGCTCTAAAGCATAGGCCAGTAAATTTCTTCCTTCATGGAGAAAGTCTTGTGCCAAAGATAAAAATCAGCTGAACTAAAGTGTTCTTAGTGTCGGTAATTAATTTCCCATCTGACATATAATTATCGTGTGTGTGTGTGTGTGTGTCCAAACAATATATTGCTTAGTTTTGCTTGATAAGAATTGTACGTTGCTTGAAGTGTTCTGCAGCTTGCATTTTTTTCACTCAGTTATACTGTTAAAATTCACTCATTGCATGCTATGGTGGTAAATTGATTTTTAATGTTAAATAAAATTCTCTTGTGAAAATAAATAAATATATATGTTACAAATATTTCTGTGTCTTTAAATATAGCCTGAATTGCCCTTGAAAATAAATACTGTAACACATGCACTTTAAACAGTTAAATTTTTGCTCAGATATCTTTTTCAAGTCAAGTGTGTATGTGTTCATTTAATATTTAGGTAGATTCCTGTTAGACTGCTTCTGTGGAACTTAATTTTGGAAACTTTTTTAAAGAAAATGGCCCATTTTTGTTAGCTTCAATTTTTAAGTTCATTATCCTGTGACTAAACAGTAATTATAAAGATAAGTAAATTATTCAATTTTAAATCTTTTTCTAACTCCTTAGTTTGTTCGTTTGCAAGGTGGAGGTGAGGCGGGTTGTCTAGTTGATATTTTGACTACAGGAATCTATAGTAGCAGCAGTAGTGATTAAGAGTGTCATTATTAACTTTTCTACTTAATCTTGTTTAGTTTGCCGAGAAATAAGCCCCTCTTTCTCCTGGTTTTATGGTGGGCGTATATATGTGTTTCTAGGAGTGTATCTCCTCACCCTCAGAGTCATGGAGGATACAGCGGTATTAAGAGCAAAAGAGAAAGTTTCTATATTACATTTTAACCCAAGACAATTAACTTAGTTGGCCAAGAAATAATAGTGTTTGAAACTATTTTCTCACCTGTTCTTGTCTTGGAAAGGGTAAAAGCCTCAGAAAAGAAAGGATAACATGATCAATATTTGCTACTCATGTAATTGTATGTGTAGAAAACAAAAAACTAAAAAAAAAACACTTCAATAATTTCATTAATAAGAATTTGGCTGAACATGCAATAATTATACAAAGTAGCTCTTTTCTACCATAGGCATAAACACCTACATATGGTAATAGGAAAAATTACTTAACTCTCACTAATGACAAAATTTTAAAATAATATTGAAATAAATTTAACAGTAAATCATAGGATCTATATAAAAATAGAAAATTTTACTGAGAGACCCTAAAGAAGATCAGAACAAAGTGAAATACATAACATTTAGTGAAAAGGAACACTTCATAGTGCAAAATTTAAAATTACCTCAAAATTAAAATGTAAATTTATAATTCCAGTTACAAACCTGAAAGGTTTTTATTCATTTGCTTATTCATTCACTTTGGAGTGAGTAGATGAAATGATCTTAAAGATCTCATAGAATAAAAAAGAGAGTAGCCAAAATAGCTGAAAAAGAGCATAGTAGCAGAACTAGCTTTACTAGATACCAGAATATTAGGTAGAACCAGTGTAATTACATCAATGTGATATTAGTGTAAAAGTAGACAAAGGTCATTGGAAAGGAGTGACTTCAGAAATATAGTTCTATATATAAGAGGCAAAGTTGACATTTTAATTCCATGGGAAAGGATGGAGTATTAGAAGCTACTCCTGACACAAGAAAATAAAAGTAAACCTTAACCTTAGCCACATAGAAAATGAATTTCAGTGAATCAAACATTTAAATAGAAACTAAAAGAATCATTATAGGAAAATTGAGGCATCTGCTGGGAGGCCAAGAGACTGTTAACCATGGCTGGAAATCCAGATGCTATAAAATAAAATTAGGAAAAAATACATAAACAAAATCAGTAAATTAATGATAGAGTTGGGAAAACAAAATTACATGGATGTCAGACAAAAGCTTAGTCTATTATCCAATATTTGAACACTAGGCAAAGGATGTGGATAAACACTTTACAGAAAAACAAATCTAAATGGCCAGAAAACATGAAGAGATGCTGATATTTATGGTGGCATAACAATTACATATTATTTTAAACTTATGTCAGACTATCAGAAAATAGATCAATATTTGTTAGCCAGGTTGAGAAAAGAATACTCTTAACTCATAGCTGGAGGAAAATTGAAATCTTTCATCCTTTTTGGAAAGCTGTCAGCAGTATCTGTTAAAATTAAAATACCGGTAGTCCCATTCCTGGGAACCTAAGTCATAAAACTAAAAGTACTGTATGTATGTACAAAGGTATTTATTGTATTAATGCTCACAATGACAAAAATGAAATGACAGCAAAAGAAAGTGAAAATATACATGTAAAAGAATGATTGAATAAATTGTGGTATATCTACACTGGAGTATGGCACAGTTATTTAAAAGCATAAGTTAGAGCTATACATATTGACTTGGAGTAATTTACAAGTTATTGGTGAAAAAATCAAAATGCAAAAAAGTGTATATTTTATGATCCCATTTTAGTTAAAAAAGCTCCCCCAAATTTGCTGCATATATCTATATGTGATTATGTGAGTATGTAAAAAACATGAAAGATTAAAAAACTTAAGTCATTGCTATGTGAATGGAGAGATTGATATAGGGGCAGGGAAGAAGACTAAGCAAAAAATAAAAGATACTTTCACATTTATACATTTTAATTAAACCTTGCGTGTATAAAGAAATTAAATAACATTTAAAAAAGAAAGTTAAAATTAGCCAATTGTCTTATTTTATGGGTCACAATAGTGAGCACCATTAAATTCTATTTAGTAGTTGTTTATTGAATGCTTGCTATGTACAAGACATGGTGAGTGTTGTAATACTGTTATTATAGGTTTATTAATAATAATTGTATCAATAGTCATCAGCAGTGTTTTATTGCCTAATGTGTCCTAGCGCCTGTTCTAAGAGCATTATGCGTATACTTCATTTAATCCTCACAATAATCTAATGGGGTAGGTATTGTTGTCATCTATATTTTACAAAAGACAAGAAAAAGAAAATAAGTTTGTGTAGCTTATACAGCTTAAGAGGTAGAGCCAGGATTTGAACCCAAATGGACTGCCTCCAGAGGATGCAGTTTTAATCATTAAAATATGCTGCTTTCTCTGCCTGTGAGTTGCTTAGTAATGGTGAAACATTAATATAGAAAAAAATGAAATCAGTGCTATCGTTGAGGTATGAACAAAGTATGGGATCCTAGAAAAGGAAAGAGTTGATAGGAATGCAAGAATACAGGTTTTACATAACAATCAGTATGTTAGTTGACTTTGCAGAGTAAGAAGTCATTTTATAGATGGAGAATGCACAGAAAGACATTTTAGACGGGGAATTTAATTACCACAATTGTTAAAATGGAGGTATGCCGGGGAAAAAGCCATTAATCTAGTGGGACTGACACAGTACTGTGTGATAAAGTAATAAAAGAGGAGGGCATAATATTAGTTGAGGTTCTTGGTTTTCATGCAAGGTATTCTGGACTTTAGGCAATAAGAAATCACTGAAGTTTTTGAAAAAGTGGTGATATATTCTGGGAAGAACATGTTTATGAGGTTTCTAGCCCAGATTAATAGCAAGTGGGAAATTGGAAGATACAATAGACTACTCTCTGAAAAGGATTGAGGTTTTAGACCTTACTCAGGACTAACTGAAAAGACACATTAAACAACAAAAAAAGATAGAAAACTGGTTTATAATATACTGTCATAATTTTTAGATACAGTACTTTCTATTGTCAGTCATGCTGGCAAAAACAATCTTCCTTTCTTGCTATACAAGCTTTTAAAATAATTTCATTCTGTCAGATACTAAACCATTTAGGTAAGGAAAATATAATTTTTAGGAAAGATGGTTGTTATTTCCAGCTCCCTAAGCCAGTTGCCCCAAATTCACTTATTGTCTTTCATTTTGAGATGAATTTGAAATTCTTCCAGTCCGTGCATTGGCGACATACTAGGTGCTTGAAAAACACGTTAGCATAAGAGTAACTTTGCATTTGATTTGGTTTGTGTAATACTAGTGTTAATAAAGCTTTGTTATTAGATATTTACATGAAAGTTATATTCAGTGGCAAGAAATTCTTAATCTTTTTTTTAAGAGTATTGCTTTACTGCATGACTATATATTTAGAAAATATTGAGTGACATGTGAAGGGGGATAAATAGGTCTTGAACTTTCACAAGCCTAATTAGCAGTACTTGTCTCCTAATAGGTTTTTGTTATCAAAAATGGTATAATTGTCCAGAGAGATAGTAAACATCTATCTTCCATCCATTTACTAGTGTATAGGAAAGTGATAGAATTGATAAACATTTTAAAATATAATTTTTTTAGATCTAATAACCTTGAAACTAAAGGTACAATTTCTGGATAATATCTGTGAGGAAAATAAACTCTTAAAATTATGCTACCATGAATAGCATAAGGGATTTTAGGACTTGCTAGCTTAACATGACCCTGTGTTATATTGAGACTGGCCCTTGGGGACAATTTGCTCATAGCCAAATATATTCTTTGATGATGGTGATTATCTTAAGTACTTTTATATCAAGTTACTTAGATATAAAAATAGCCTCACCTTTTTCATCATTTTTCTCAGATGTATTAAGAGAAGAACTCATAGCTATAAAATTTTAGGTATTACTAAAATTCTTTCATTGAGTATACACTTAGACCAGTAAATTATGTTTCTGGCCTATGCAAGAGAGATTGGAGTATAAAGAGCCTCTGGTGCCTAATGGTATACCAAATTGTAAGAGAAAGAAAGGGCTTGGCAAGGTTGTTTGAAAGTTCTAACAGGAAAGGGTAGCTGCCTTTATATCTTTAACATGGGCTTCTAAAAGGAAACACTTGGAACTAGCTAGCTTGCTGATTAGGGTTATCAGAAGCAGTTAGATTCTGTCCAAATGTAAAAGGCCTAAAAAGTGGCAGTTCTTTACATTGATAGGTAGATAGCTGGATATGTAAAGTAAGTTATTTATCCAACTTGAAAAGGGAAAGAAGGACTGAAGGAAAGCCAGAATACCTTTCTAATACTCTGGTGAACATGTATGTATTACTCAGGAGGAGAAGATGGCTCTGGGCAAAACCTAGGTCACCAAACACTTCTGGAGCAGATAGAAAAGGCCAAGAGCAAATGTTCAGAGACTGACGTTTTGAAGTCAAGAAAAGGTTAAAAAAAAAAAAATTATTACTACAAAGATGTCAAATAAGAGGATTGAGAAAAATCCATTGGATTTGCTGAGATATCACTTAAGACCTTTGGCAGAGTAGTTTTTATAGCCTTTTAGAGAGCTTGGTTAGATTTTGGTTTAAAGAGTGATTAAATGGTTAAGAAATAGGAGACACAAAATTATTGACCAAAGTCTGTTTACTCTAACTTTTTGAAGACAAGAAAATCATATGCTGTCATATAGGAGAAAAAAAATTATTTTGGTTATTAATACTTTTTAGTACTAGAACTTTTATGAAAATTGCCATTCTGGACTTAACCCCCACCCACCCACCCAGGAAGCTGAGAAATTTTCTATTAGAACAACTTTGGTGTCTTAAATCATAAGTAAATACAAATATGGAAATCTGAATTACAAAAAAAAAAAAAATGAGTGATAAAGACATACTGTCATGGTTTGAGGGGGGCCCAAAAATAAGACCCTGTGGTCTTACCCCAAGTTCAGAATCACTGGAAATATAAGCAGAATGAGTCCTCTGATTGAATTAAAAATAACTGCTTTAAAATTGATAAGTTCTGAATGAAGAATGAAATTGATAAGGTCTGAATGGTTCATTTGTATAGTCACAAAGCGACTGGTAACACTGCAAAGCTCAATTAGATATTTTTGCTAATCTTAAGTGGGTACAGCTGGACAGCCAAAGGTATGAAGGAACAGAGAATTGTTTTTCTAAAAGATCAGGAAGGGGCTGAGCTATGCAGGTCCAATCCTTTTCAACTTGTTAGTCAGATAAATCATTTCTCTCCTAGAGAATGGAGGTAGTGGTCAGCAGTTGCCAAGTGAGGAGGCAGAAGTGACCATAAGTGTCACTGTAATAGAATTCCTCTATAAGGAAGCTCGAGACCAGTGGAAAAGGAGTTCCCACTCCAATCATGTTATTTTCCAATATACTCATTTAAAATTGAGGTATAATTCACACAAACTAAAATGCACAAGATTTTAAATGTACAGTTTGATGAGCTTTGACAAATGTGTACACTCATGTAATCACTATTCCAATCAAGACAACATTTTAACACTTCATAAACTGATTCACAGTAAGATTTCTTTGAATACTAATCTGTTCGTTTAAAATGTATAAAATCATATTAAATTTGTAATAATTCTATTGATAGCTTAGATTGTATCTGGATAAAAAATTTAAAGAACTTTCCCTAAAAAAGATAACACATCATTAATAGGCATTTTATTATTCCCATGGAGAGACTAATTTTTAACTGATTAGAAATCTTTTAAAAGTAGAACGTTCTGAGTAGTTTTTAGTTGTATACTTCATATTCTTAAATACTTAAATTGGCTTCATTGATCTCTTCCTATCTTAAATGTTAAGATCTTGTATTTATATTTTTGATAATATACAATGCAGAGTAGGTTCTTAATAAGTTCGTAACTTTTACCTTCCTTTCCCTATTGGGCACACTTTAGTTCTTAAGTTGTATAATACAAAGGATGATAATCTGACAGCTTTCTGCAAATGAGAAATTTATTTCCTTAGTAAACTTAGCAGATATTTACTGGGTAACTCTTAATGTGCCAAATGATAGGTATAGAGCAGTAACTCTACAGCATATATCAGAGGGAGATATGTTTCAAAGACCCCCAGTGGATGCCTAAAACCAAGGATAGTACTGAACCCTATGTATACTAAGTTTTTTCCTATACATATATTTCCAATAAACTTTAATCTATAATAGGCACATACAACAATAACTAATAATAAAGTAGAACAAAAACAATAATATACTCTTAATAAAAGTTATATGAATGTGGTGTTTTCCCCCTCCTGCTGCCATCTCTCAAAATATATTGTACTATACTCACCTTTGCACTTAAAGAAAGCACTTTATGGCTTCTCTGTGGCACGTCCAAATTGCCAGCACCACTACTCTTACATTTTGGGGCCATTATTAAGTAATGTAAGGTTTACCTGAACACTGCAATACTATGACAATTGACTTGATAACCAAGATGGCTACCAGCTTGGAGAATCCAGCTGGGATAGCTGGACAAAAGGATGATTATATTTGGGGTGGGATGGAGTGAGGAGGCAAAAGATTTTGTCAGTTTTTCAGAATGGATGCAATTTAAAACTTTAAATGGTTTATTTTTGGAATTTTTTATTATTTTGGACTGCGGTTGACCATGGGTAAATGAAACTGGGAAAAGCAAAACAGAAAGGCAGATACTACTGGAACTAACAAGTTACCCCATGCAGTATAGTGGGGGAGCATATATTAAGATTCAAAAAATATATATATAATTATAAATTGTGAACAGTGCTGTGAAGGATGGATGCAGTGATAGAGAATGACCTGGGAGGATTAAGGAAGAGGAGAAGACTTAGAATGGGCAACAGTGGCCTCTGGGGTGGTGACATCTAGGCTGACTTGATGAGGGAATGACAAGCAAGGAGCACTGGGGATGAGATAAAGGAAAGGAAAGAATTGTAAAAGATCCAGATGCCAATATAGGCAATACTTAAATTAAGTCGTAACTGCTTATATTACTTGTTGACTGATAATTTTGGTAGTTGCTATAATTTGAATAACAAATAATTCTTATTTTTTCTTGGTATTGTGGTTGTTACTTTCTGTTACTTTTGATAATGTGAACTTAGATATTGCACATTATTTATACTTTATATCAGAAAAATCAACTTAATATCCATTTAATAAGATTAAAAAAGTATTATCTGAGATATAATACCCTATAACTTCTTTTTAGTTTGTAAAAGAAGAGATACATATGGATAGATATATACCCATCCCTTGATTTACTTGGTATTTTTTACCTGAGGTTTTTTTTTATATGTGGTAAATATTCCTCCCCATTTATGCAGACTTTTTATACATGGTACTTTCATTTCCATTATTGGTGATTACTCTTTCAAAAAAACGATAGCTTAACTTAACACCATACAAAGAACTAATATACACAGTTATTAATGGTCTTTCCTTTCATTGAATGGCAAATAAAGCATGGGTGACTTTCATGATTTTAGGGGTTGGTTTTACAAATGTTTTGCTGTAGAAGCTGAAACTTACATGAGGGAAAAATGTGTTCCTTTTGAAATACTTTCAGATAAGGCACCTGGTCATCCACACAATTTAGAACTAAATTAAGAAATTGTGTATTTGCCACCAAATACAACTTCCTTGATCCAACGTTTAGATCAAGGTATTGTTTCCACCTTTAAGATTAATTATATTAAACAGAGTTTTAATGATATTTTTAATAAACTTGGAGATAATGAATCACTTACAGAGAGGCCTGGAATAATTACACAGTTTTAAGTTGTATGAAGAATACTGCTTCAGCTTTGAGTGATGTAAAGCTGTCAACTTTAAATGCTTGCCTGAAAGCAATATGGCCAGAAGTGGTTGTACCAAGGAATATGGTTCCAATAGCTGAAGAGGGATTCACAGTCATTATTAATTTGTTAAATAAATTTCAAGAAGAAAGTGATGACAGTTTGAATGTAGATAATATTAATTAATTACTAGTTGATTACAAATTAACTGATGAGTTAATTAACTTAATATATGAAACCCGTCCTGCCAATGAATACAGTAGTGACCTTGAAGCAGTTTCATTCACTGCAGAAAATATTTAAAAGGATCTTCAATTGGTCACAAAACTGAAACTGCAATTCTAGATATTGGTTCAAACATCCAATGAGCCTAAAAATTTCCAAGAGATTTTTCTAAATGTTGCAGTAAATGTCAAAGAAATTATGAAAACTTATCAAAATGGGGTTGGATAATAAACATAAACATAAATAATGGAACCTAGGTGGTACTTTCAAATATTTTGTGTGGTGAAGATAGTGACTTTTTGTCAGTTAAAAAGAAGGTTGATTGCTTTAGATTGTAGTACAGACACCAACAGCGAATACAATTTATTTTGTTGTTTTTTTTAAATTTTCTTTATCATTTTTTCATGAAAATGAGTGAAATAAATATTTTTATGAGATATCGGCCTATTTCTTTAGTATTTATTTTTTGTGTACTGATGCATTCTTTTTATATGGTTTTCTTACATGTAAAAAAAGACACATGGAATGGACAATCTGTGTAAATCAAGGGACGAGTGTAGTTTTTTCTTTAGAAAAAAATCAATTTTTCAAGCTTTCTAGTCCCTCTTAAGGAAATAAATATTAACCTTTATTGTGAAATGATGCCCTGGGATTTTTAATAAAATATAGGTTTAGTATTACTATGTTAGTCACAGGTTGTATTGTGCATTACTAGAGCATGTTAGTGTTATTTGATGTACATTTTTAAAGCTACTTTTTCATGAGTCAACATGGAGAGTAAATTATTTCTTGTTTTATAACAGGGAATTCCATTTTATTTTTAGAATTGTTATGAGTTGACAATACATAAAAGGTTATTAAAAAGTATATCTTACCTTGAATTAAGAAAATGCTTGGAATTCTAATAGGAAAGCAGAGATCCTGGGAGTTCTTGGTACTCTATTAGGGTATCCATAAGGTCAAAACTGTTCCCATAACACCATCAAGACATCATTTGTCTTTTTCATTGTATTGATATTTGCAGTGATGATGGTGCAAAAGCAGTTGTAAGTAAAAAAAAACCACCAGTGCTTTAGTGTGTGTGAATCAGGGTAGTAGTAGCACCGAAGTATACTAGTAGTTATGATATTCTTCACTATCATATACTTGAAGTAAAAATTACTAATTTCACTTAAGAATGTACATGACAAAGCAGGAAAAATATTTTTTAAAATCTCAGAGGGGGAAATACAATATTAAAATTTTTAGAAAATTTTAACCTTTGTGTACACATTAAAAATATTCTATTTGATGAATGAGAAGTACATATAAAACACCTTTATTACATTGCAAAATCTTGTGGTGGTTTTGAAGAAAAGCACTGTGCAATTGAGTTGAGCTGAAAGGTAATTTTTGTTCATGGAATAACCCTTTTTTATTTGAAGGAGTTGACAGACAAACTGGTTTTTCATATTTGGCAAACGTTTTCTCACAAATGACTTAAGTCATTTAAGGAAAACAACTGACAGTATTTGTTGCTGGTGATAAAATTGGAGTTTTTAAGGAAAAATTTGAAATTTGAGAGACTATATTACTTTTAGCTTGACTGCTTCCCAGTACTTAAAGAGGCTTTTGATAAGATTAGTGATGATATTAACAGATGTGATATTTTGAAATAGTACAATGAAACGTCAATATTTGGAAGATATGCATAACTGACTTAATTTTTTTAACGACCAATGCGTTGAAGATCAATATCTTTCATGCATAAAAGAGTCAAAGTACCAGAGAGCAATGGTTTTAAAGAGTTGGAAACATTCATTAATATTGTTTTAAATTTCTCATGGCAACTAACCTTTTAAAAACTACCACTTTTTAATTTTTGGTGTAGTATCAAAGAATATTCATGATTACCTGAAAACACAATTAGAATACTCTCCTGTTTTTCAACGAGGTATATGTGTAATGAGGCTTTACTTCTCAATCAGAACAATAAATTACAAAAGATGGAGTACAGAAGCAGACATTAAGGCAGACATTGTGGAGATTTGTAGACTACCACTCTTTTCAGTAAACTTCTTTGGTTTTGAAATGTTATTTTTCATTAAAATATTAATTATATTAACAGATAATAGTTTTATAATTGTTAGATTTAAGTGAATTACTAAAATAAATCTTAAGTCAGTTTTAATTTTTAGTATGTTAAATATCAGTAGAAATAATTAATGTATAAAAAAAGCCTTATGGGATTCTGAATAATTTTTAATTGTATAAAGATATTTCGATAATCTGTGATCTAGAGAAATCCATGTATAATTTAGGAGGAGAGCATAGCTTTATAATCCAAAATGTATACGTTTTTGTCATAAAGCAGTACTTTGAAGTGTTTTTCAAATGGCAATGTTAAAGTATGTTTTATAGTTATCAGACTTTGTATTTTTTAAGTCATATTATTTTGAAACTTTTCTAAACATTTATTGTTATTTTATGTATTTAAAATACAACAGAGGCAACATAAAATGAAACAAAATATTATTTTCAAAGCTTTCTAATTTTTTTGTTGACCTTTAGTTTTTTTTCAATTAACCATGGCTGGTTTTCTGAACAAGCTAAATAAGGTATAAGAATGCTGAAAAAGATTTCTGTGACAATCTGTGGAATATTTCTCATATCATACATATACAGATTGAATATTTCATATCTGAGTTAAATGGATAAAATTTTATTTTTAAAATGTGTAATAGTACAGTCCATTGCCATTTCAGAATGTATGTGGAAGCTCATTCACTATGAGAGCCCTTAGTTAATGGAGTTTGTCATGTGACGTGATGGCCTTATTGTTAGTGAGGTTTCTGATTTCTTTCTTTTTTTTCTGTAAGCAGATAATCTCAGTGATACCTTGAAGAAGCTGAAAATAACAGCTGTGGACAGAACTGAAGATAGTTTAGAAGGATGCTTGGATTGTCTGCTTCAAGCCCTGGCTCAAAATAGTAAGTTTCATTGTTTACTCAGATAACAAACAATAAAAAAAGCAGTCATTCAGAAATTGGTATATAATTTATCACATAACTTACATTCACATAACTTGAATTCTTTTGAATCCAGTTCCTGAATACTGAGATTGTTTCTCATGTTCCACATGCCTACCCCACATCCCCGCCTGCAAGATACTGAAAGCCAAGTTGATAGGCAAGAGAAAGGAGGAATTGATTGGCAGTGATGACATTCACACCAGTCCCAGAGAGAGGCGATTATTTAATTTCTAACAGATAAGCATCATAGTTGTTTTTCTTAACACCAATTTAAAAAAAGACTGTGTGTTTATATGTGGCGAAACTGGAAAGGAGAAATAGAGGGGAACTTAAAACACTTAAATTATTTTTCTGGGATCTTAGGGCTACCTTTTTAATAATTTTACTATCAGATAATGTGTATGCTTAGATTTAATTGGAAAGAACTGTTAGCAGTCATCCAGAAATCCCTTATAATTAAGGTGAGACTTGCCTTTGGTGGTATGGTAAATAATACTATAGGTAAAATTATACAACTCTTCATTGACAAACACATTGTATTGTTGCATTTGATCTATCAAATTTTTATCCATTAATTTCTGTATTATCACATTGAATAGATGGATACAGAATGATTTTAATTTGTTCTCTTAATTCCGCTTGGTCTTGCTATGGTTTGCACTGTACTTGTTTTTATTACTCCGTCATCTATCCTGGGACTAATTATGTAGCTGACAGTTTAGGAGAAAGTATATGTTAGAAGTTTCAATTCCAAGCACTCAGAAATATGTTGTTTCTTTTTTTTATTTTTTAGTAAACTGATTAGAAAAATCTAAAAATTATTGTATTATTCACTAAAAGCAGATTTTAAGGCTAGCTTTAAAAATTATTTTTTTTAGTAATTCTTTTGTCTTTGAGATTATAACTCTGTTGAACTATTTAATTTTTAAGATAACAGAAGGCTTGTTTTAAACAAGGAATTCACTCAGTGCATCTGGATAAGGCTCACAATGGTAAAGAAAAAGGAGAGTTTTTGAGGCTGTGTTATCTACTGTAGCAGATACATGTGGTTATTTAAGTCTAAAAATTAAATTAAATTAAAATTAAGTTTCTTAGTCTTAACTTTTCAGTAGCCCTATTTGGCTGGTTACTCCCTTATTGAGATCACAGATATAAACTATTTCCTTTAACACAGAAAGTTCTTTTGGATAGCACTATCGTAGAGGACTGGAAAGAACCATGTAATTAGCTAAGTAAATTGAGTATCTCAAGTTAAATTTTTTGAAGAGTTGTTTTATTATAACCTTTTGTTTTTAATAGCCCAGTTTTTTCTCTGTTTAGAAAAAAGTAGAATTTCCTAAAGGGATCATTTATTTTAGGAACTGAAAGATATGGAGGCGATATCCTTGGTTTTATGTGGAGGGTTGTTTAGTCCTCTCCTGGAAAGACTGGTAGACAAAGAAGAGAAATGAAAAAAGGAAGCAAAAGTTTATAACGTTTCAAAGAACAGATTCAAGAAATATTGACAAGTATATAACTGTTGGATTAAATTTCAGACCCACTGCAGATTTATTCATTAAACTCATTTATTTACAATAGTCTTGGGCGTGGCTCCATAGTGTAGTGGTTAGCCCACTGCTTTACACGCAGAAGGTCCTGGGTTCGCACCCTAGGTGGAGCCACTGACCATACCCCGGGTGCTCCAGGCCCCAGGGCAGCCCTGGGTAGTGCAGAGCATGTAGGAGAAGACGCCCCACCTTCAGAGATCTAGTTCATAAGGAGAAATAGCAGCATCCATAGGTCAGGGGTGGAAGTAGGGGTTGGAAAGGTTAAAGAGGGAAAAAAATGGTCTTGAAATTATATATAATGAAATATTAAGACCAAGGTGTTTATAAAAACACTAAACTCTACAGTTATAACTATTAACTCCTCGAGAAGGGAACAAAAAGAATATGTCTTTTTAAGAATCTATATCAAAATTTATATCCTCACATCTAAGACTGTTGGCACAAAAGAATTTGACGTAGAAGAGGGAGTTCACGCAGATGTCCATTCTTTGCCATAAGTGGGATATTTATCATTGATCGAGCAACTACTCTGTACTCAGCACTGGTCTTGGGACTATATCTGTTATTTAATCATTCCTGTAGCCCATGAGGAGGTACTATCCATTTAAAGGATAAGGAAACAGACCCTATAGTGTTACTTGATTTGCTCTGATAGAATCAGAGTTTAGATTTAAACTCTTAGTTTACAAAATAAAAAATTACATTTTAAGTAAAGTCCAGCTTTTTGCTAAGTTTATGGAATGTGAAAATGTTTCTAGAGGCTAGGTTTTAATATTGGGTCTTAAAAATTTTGCTTTTTCTTTAAAATGATTTTAAATTGTCAGTAGAGGATGATATATAAACCTTTTTTTCCCTTGAGCTATATAAACTGATATATTTACTTTATAGGTATTTATTGGTATATTTTATAAAACTAGCATCTGGCTTTTAAACAAGAAAAATACCAGTAAGATATTTATTTTCTACATTTCATCTTCCCTGAATAAAGTGATTGTGCCATTGCTACTTCTGTCTTCTTAAAGGTAAAATTATAAAACATCTAACTTATATGAATTTGCACTGGCTTTTTTTTTTTTTACTCAGAGACCTCTAGTTTCATAATTCTTCCTTAATGTCAGGTGTTTTAACTAAAAATATCACTGTTCGCACCAGAATTGCACATGATGAAGAAATAATGACGTCTCTATTCCACACATATGTAAGATGGTAATGCATGTAATAGGAATCTAAATTTAAAGTTTTATTTTATACTCTACTAACCTGTCATCAAAAAAGGACATTTCTGAAAGGAAATAAATAATGCTTTTAAAATTCTTGCACTGAGAATTTAATATATTCGAATTACACATTTCAAATTTTATAATTTAAAATTAGAATTTTTACTTTAATGTATGACTTCAGAGTTTTTTTTGGTTACATTAAATATAGTATATGTGTAAGAATTTGAATACTTACTAGATTTTGTGGAAAACATTTTGTTAAAGCAAGTATTTTGTGTAAATTTCTGATCTCAATTAATATTGAAGCATTCATTTACTTACATCTATACTTCAGATCTCCTCAGTTTTAAAATGTTTTTAGTAAATATATGAAGGCCACCAACTAAGAAATCAGCCTCTGTTTATTCTGGTCTCTCTTTTGATTCAGATAATAATTAGGAGATTCTCGGTAAATACTTGGTTGAATTATGGTATGGTTACTCTCACACTTATTTGACAGTTTAAAACAATATGCCACCTATTTTCATCTCTAAACATTAAATAAGACAGAAATTGTCTTTAGAGAGTATAACATCTAAATCACATTGCAAGATAAAACAACTAGGGTAAATCAAAGGCCCACAGACAAGAAAAATTAACAGTTCATTGTAAAAATTCTATTTTATCAGAGCATGGAGACCATGTTACATTGCTGGAGGAACCAAAAAACAATGTCAGCTTTAAATTCACAGCTTTAAATTCTTTTCCTCCAGGATTAGCTGTTTTCCTCTGTCTCATTGCCTCACTTACCTTGTACTTTAACTGTGTTTAGTTAATTGCCTGATGACAGTTCTTGTTTCGTACAAAGGTCACATAATTGTTTATTTTCTATAGAACAACCTTGTGAGAGAACATATATACTTCTCTTTAAAGAAAAAAGTATTTAGTATCTAGTCCTTATACCATCTACCTGTTGAATTCTTCTTAGGTTATTTCTTAGACCTTGTTCTTTTTTTTTCTTTTCTTTTTTTTTTTTTTTTAGGCGTGGCAGCCCTTGGTCGACCTCACAGATTGCAAGGACCTTCTCAGCTTACAATCTCTTATTTTTTATGCCTATAGCACCTGGTCTTCCTAGATGGTCTCCCATCCATGTACTAACCAGGACCAACCCTGCTTAGCTTCCAAGATCAGAAGGAATCTGGCTTGTTCAGGGTAGCATGGCAGTAGACAGACCTTGTTCTTTATTTTATTCATTATATTGATTTTTGGCTCCCTTCTAGACTATAATTCTTTTTCTTTAATTTTATTTTATATTAGTTTCAGGTATACAGTACAATGGTTAGACATTTACTTAGTTTATGAAATGATCTCCTCAATTACTCTAGCACCCATCTGGCTATACACAAAATCATTACGATATTATTGACTATATTTCCTATGCTGTACTCTATGTCCCCATGACTCTTTTGTAACTACTAATTTGTATTTAGTCATCCCTTTACCTTTTTCACGCAGTCTCCCCAAACCTCTTCCCTCTGGCAGTCACCAGATTGTACTCTGTATCTGTGAGTCTGTTTTCATTTAGTTTGTTTCTTTTGTTCTTTAGGATCTGCATATAAGTGAAATCATGTATTTTATCATTCTCTGTCTGACTTATTTCACTCAGCATAACACCCTCTAGGTCCATCTATGTTGTTACAAATGGTAGGATTTCTTTCTTTTTCTTTCTTTCTCTCTCTCTTTCTCTCTCTCTCTCTTTCTTTCTTTTTTCCTTCCTTTCCTCCTTCCTTCCCTTTCTCCCTCCCTCCCTCCCTCCCTCCCTTCCTTCCTTCCTTCCTTCCTTTTTTTGTGGTTGAGTGATAATCCATTGTATATATGTACTACCTCTTCTTTATCCAATCATTTGTTGATGGACATTTAAGTTTTTTCCATATCTTGGCTATTGTAAATAGTGCTGCCATGAACATAGGGATGCATAGATCTTTACGAATTAGTGTTTTGGTTTTCTTTGGATACATACCCAGAAGTGCAATTGCTGGGTCAAAAGATAGTTCTGTTTTCAATTTTTTTAGGATTAGTAGCTGTATCATTTTGCAGTCCCACCAACAGTGTATGAAGGTTCCCTTTTTTCCACATTCTTACCAACACTTGTTTTTTGATTTATTGATGATAGCCAGTCTGACAGATGTGAGCTGATATCCCATGGTGAGCTGATATCTTATTGTGGTTTTAATTTGCATTTCTCTGATGATTAGTGATCTTGAGTATCTTTTCATATGTCTGTTGGCCATCTGTATTTCTTCTTTGAAGAAACACCTATTCAGGTTAGGCTATAATACTGAGCATACCAAGTTACATGTTCAAGCTGCTAATGTAGGTTACTTTATGAACTTTCTGTTGTCATTTGCTTTTAGTCTGCTTTATGCCTTAATATTTTTGAACAAACTTATCGTCAGGGAACCAAAATTATTTCTTAAGTAAGGGACTTTGAAATTTATCAGCTGTCTTTCAATAGCCATGTTAAACCTGCAATCACTGAACATGAAAGATTGCCACTGTTTTAGTGGAAATGCAAAATTATTTTACTTAATCTTTTCATAGTAATGCCTAGATTTCACTTTTTTACCTTGTTATCAAATGCACAACAGAAGTAATTTGTTTCCTTTGCAAGTTGAATTTGTTATGTTGTTCACTTCCTTCAGATATTTTTTTATCATGTGGCTCTTTTAGTTATTGTGTTTATTGTCCATGAGGGAGTAGGACTGGTGCTAATCATAAATTACCAAAGGTTCAGTTTTTACTAATCAAATATAATATTTGAAAAATAGTGGAGACTCAACTAAACTAGGGAAATGGTCAGATAAGAAAACATTGACAATTCTTGACAAATTGAGACTCCTGGATTGCCATAGAATAATGGCATCCACCTAGATTGTTTTTTTTCCCACATGCTTTAAAAATTCATACCGATAAACAAGAGATCATATAAAACCAACTAACCATAATCTATTCCTTCAGCATACCTAGAAGAGAAATAAATATACAAATCTAGCTAACTCAGCTTCAGAGCCCATTATAAAGAGTGTTCACTGAAGATCGCAGAGACTAACATTTAAAAAGTGAGAGGGGAATGGATTGAACCTGGAGCCCTGGAGTGATAGTACATAGTTAAAATTGCTTTTAGAAAGAAAAAGTTCTTCTTTGGTGGGAAAATACTAAAATTTGTTCTTAGATTCTGTTAGAGCCTTGGTTATTGGTAAGTCAAAAGGAGGGGATTTAAAAAGTACACAGGACCCTAGGCTACAGATCTGGAGAGTGCTTATTTGAAGATGAACTTGTTCTTTCTTATAGACTTCCTGGTGAAGAGAAAGAATGAAGCAAGAGAGGAAAATTAAGTGTTCCATAGAAATAAGAAAACTACAAAATTAGAAGATACACTAATAACCCCCTTTGATTTAAGTTCAAAAGAGGGAGCTTTTGAACTAAGAAAACTAGATATTCATCCCAAATATTTACTTTTACTCAAATAGCATTTATTGCTAGTTAAGGAAAATAAAAACTATGTATTAAATAGGAAACTGCAGATAATATATACACACACAGGTGCTACAAGGAACAAAATACAAAATAAGAATCACAACATTTTAACTATAAAAAGTTTTTCTCTAAACCAAACATGAAACAGTTACCAGTAACAGAACATCATGACCTATATTAAGCATCCTTAAGCCTTTGCAGATATGAAAAGAAAATGCCCTCAAATAAGAAATAAAGAAACTTGGAACTAAAGTGGATAAATACTAGAAAGATATGAACTAAGAACTGACTAGAAGAAAATGAAGATAAAGACAGAATCATTTTAGAAATTAAGACTAAATTACAAGGTACCAAGGAGAAATAGAGGTGACTGAAAATTTTATAAGGAGCTTTGAAGAAAATGGGCAGAAGAAGGATCAGAAGAGAAAATGATTGATATAGATGATAGGCAAAAAAGAACCAACATGCATGCAATTGGAGTTCTTTAAAAGAAAAAAAAAAAAGCAAATACAATGAAACAGCTAAAACATGTTTAAAACTGTGAACTTCTTGGAAGTAAAGAAAGCCAGAATCTATACATTGAAAGGGTACACCATGTACTTGTGAAAATTGACTTTGAACAGTCAATTCAAAGACGTACTCTGGTAAAACTTTTAGGTTTAAAAGTAAGTACAAAGGAAAAATTCTCAGGGTCTCTATGCAAAAGAATCAAGTTATTTAAAAAGAAAATTAGATTGGCATTAGACTTCTTTCTCAGCAGCAATATACAAAGCAATTCAGTATTAGAGCAGTATTTTCAGAAAACAATAAGAATTTTGAATCAAGGTGCTCAAAGTATCAAGACTATAAAAAACACTATTAAACTTGGAGGAACCCAGGGAACACTATACTCATTAGCCTTCCAGAGGAGTCTTCCAAACTTGTGCTGTCCAATATAGTATCCAGTCTCTGACATATTGAACATTTGAAATGAGATTAGTCTGAATTTAGGTAAGTATAAAATGCATACTAGATTTCGAAGACTTAGTACCAGAAAAAGTAAAATATCTCATTTACAGTTTTTAAAATATTGATTATGTATGGAATCTCATTTTTTAATCTCATTTTTAAAATTTTGTAAAATATTTATAAATACTTGATTTCTATTGCAGAGTTGTAGGCCATTATTTTTTGAATTGTGAGTGGTAGTTGATCAAAGATGTTTAAGAGCTGGGCCAGCCAGTATAATAGGATGGAAAATGCAGCATAGAAACAAAATCATCATCATCTATAAAATGTAATTGGGTTATTCAGTTTAGGAGAGAACATTTATAAAAGGAAACATAATGAACCTTAAGTTTATCATTCTAAAGTTAGATTCTAAGGAAGAGGTAGCATTTTGGCTCCAAGATATGTTAGTGTGCTTAGTCAAAAGCAGAAAGGAGTGTATGTCCAAATACATTTATATCTAGCAGTTTGTAGAAAAGGGATCACGAAAAGGTTTGATTGAATGAAATTGGAAAAATGAGAAACACCATCTTTAAACCTTTCACATGCCATGAGATTAATAACAGAAGCAAGGTATAACTGTGATTCTGGGTGCTGTTTGCCCTCTGATATGTGTTTAAACACTATACTTCATAAGGGTGAAAAATAAATAAAACTCTCATATGTACAATCTTCAGAAAGAGATGAGCCTCCATTAGTATTTGTAGTTTGTGATTGAAGCATTGGCAGAGGATCTGGGTTTTCTAACATTAGATAATAAATGTTACTATTTTTGCTTAAGTTTGCTAAATTTGGAAAACTTATGTTCCTAAGAAAGAGGAAAATATGTTAAGAGAAATGTGAATTGATGATATATATCAAATACATACTGAAAAAGATTTACCATCCTCAGTATTTACAGTACCAGTACTGACTTACTATCATCACTAAGGACTTCACTTTAAGATGAAAGATTCATGTTGCTGTGTTTTCTTAACATTCTTTTTCAACAGGAGTCCATGTAACTCGACTCTAAAGCTAGCAATGGTTCTTCTGCAGCCATTTACTTGATGTTAACTGGTTTTCTAATCTAGTAAGCACTAACCCAGTGTCCTGAATGTGCCCAAGATATGAGGCTTGTAAAATGGACTTTTAATTGGTGTAACGAATTGAAGTAACAAAGATGATTCAATATCTGAATGAGAATTACATATTTTCAACAGAAATGTATAGTTTAATATTTAAAGGAAAATTGCATTAATAATAAATTACTTAAATTAACGTATTTTCAGTGTCTTCACTGTGATTATAGATGTTTTGACCTGATATTAAAGGTATAGGCAATACCATACTCCTTTTTATCTTTGATAGTCCATGACAGTTGTGTTCCCTCTAGAAAGCTTTTTACATGATCTAAATGCTTTCACATTTACCTCTTGTAATTCAGATTTCCCAAGTACTCATTTGGCATTGTAAAAGAAAAGTTAAAGTTTCACCATTAGGTAGACTTTAGAATCTATAAATAAATCATTTTTCCTCATAAAATCTATATAAAATATATGTATTCCTGTTATTATAATTATTTGATTTTATTATGTTCAGTAATTTATTTTGATATGTAATAAAAGAGGATATAATTTTATTTTTTTCTAGACAATCAGTTTTCCCAGTACCATTTATCAATTAGTCTATTCCTTGTTGGTTGACAGTGCTTTTTTAACCATATAACTACATAATATAATTGGGTGAGTTTGGGGGTTTATTCTGTTCTATTAATCTGTCTATTATTGTATCGTAATCATGCTGTTTTAACTATGGCAGCTTTATGGAGTAAGTTTCTTTTTATAAATCTATTATAAATTTTTATTGTCACAGGTTTGTTAGATCGGTGAAGTTTTAGAAATACTTTGTCACATCACTGAAAAATCCTATTAAAATTGAGATAAACCATAAATTAATTTGGAAGGAAAGAAAAACTCAATATTTTGTCTCTCAATCTAAGAACATATATCTTATTTTATTCGTCTTTTTATGTCACAGTAAGATTGTGTAGTTGGTTCATATGCTTTCCATACATACCTTATTTAAAGTATTTCTACATATTTTATTTTTTTTTGTTTTTATTGCAAATGAATTTCCCCCATTATAGTTTCTAAGTGGTTATTGTTGGAGATCAATTTGAAGAACTATATTGATTTTTCTGTTTTTATTTGTACCCAACTACCTTCTGAACTCACTTATTAGTTAAAATAAATTTTAGCTAGTTCTCTTGGGTTTTACAATCAGAACATGTACACAGTAGTGTACATGTAATATTTTTCCTCTTTCCCTTGTGATTATAGCTATGTGATAGCTTGAACTTCCAGCAAAATAATAAATAACGGTGATATGAGTAGCATCTTATTTTAGTTTCTGATGTTAATGGCAGTACTTCTGATGCTCCACCAATTTAAATACACCTCTTAATTTAATGTGAAAGTCTTTTATTGTGTTAGGAAAATAGTCTTAATTAAAGAATGATTTTTTTTTTTAAATCAAGGGTGGGTACCTTTAAACCATAAATCCTTAGCCTAATCAGTTAATATTTAAAATAGGATATATCCACCATTTTTTATTGTTTTAAGGTTTGTTTATAATGAAATTATTTGGGGAGGGCATTAATACTAGAGGAAGTTTTTGTAAGAATGAAAAGTGCAACAGTTTTACAATCACTGAGTCAAGGTCTTTTAGTAAATCGGGTTCTGTATAATTTATACCTTCCTTTATGTTATTCAGGGACAGATATTTACCTAATGAGAATTAGTACCTAAAAGCAACTAAAATGAATAATATGAATTACATATTTTAGAATGAATGATTATTAAATTGTTTAATAAACACTATAGGAAGTTTCTTAATTTAGTTATATATAGTCCCCATAGGTTCATAACTATAGTTAGTAAAGCATTACTTTTTCTACCAGAAAATTGTTTACAAGTCCAATCTTTTTAGCCTTTAAATTGTCTACAGCTATGAATTTAGGTATTCATTTTTTGTTAGTTTGTGTTATTCAGCCCTGGAAATGTGAATTTGATTGCTTATGATTTTTCTTGCTTAAACTTTACAGAGATTCCTTAGTGAATCTGTAATGTCTTATGAATTTTGGTATTTCAAGATTTAATGAAATATGAATTTAAAATTTTTGTAAGCTAAAAATAGTTTTAAATGCTTGGCATTTAAGACCATTTTAAAAGTTTTTAACATCTGACTTGAAAGAAGAAACACCAGCCAGGAAAATAGGTAATTAAAGTAAATTCATCTCCTTTTGAAGGTTTATTTGAAATTTATTCATTATTTTAAAGCTAGAAGAGATGTGATACCATGAGAATGTTTTATACCAAGTTAATAAATAAAAGCAAAATTATTTCATTTTTTATTGTTACTTATTATTTACTGCAATTTTCATTTTTTGAATTACAAATGTATGTGAATGTTAATGACCATCTGCAAAATTGCTGAAATAGGAAAAGTAGTCATAACATTAAAGATAAAATAAAGAGTAAAAGATGAATCTTTGCTTGAAGCAGTCAAAGTAAGGGAAGAATAGCCAAGAAATAGAAAAAGTCCCAAATTAAGAAACACTTTTTATAAGCACATTAAAAAGACGTTTGAGAAATGTATGCTGTCGGAAGTAAATCTTTTTAACTGAATATAAGATAGTGTTATTTTCTATTTGCTGTACAGTAAGATCTTGATGAAGAATATTAAAGCCAGAAGTATATGTTATATACCATATTATTAACCACGTTTGGTTCATTGTCATTTTACTCCCATAACAAATCAGTAATAACTGGGGACATGTGAGTACTTTGTTTTTAATAAGGTGGAGTTTATAATTTTCTAGGAGAATATTCATATAATGGGCTATATAATGCAGAGAATCTTTATTCTCTGATTTTTTTTTAAGTTATATTTAGTGCCTTTTGTTGCTATATACATTCACTTGAGGTTTGGGCTGTTTTACCACCACTTAAAAAAAAAACAACAATGCATTATGCACTTCTGAGATTTAAGAAAGCTAGCGCATTTAGGTAGAGTGAAAGTCATTGTTTTTTTCCTGAGTCTGTAGTTATACAGAGTTGTTGGAGCAGTAGTAGAGAATACTGTGTGAAATTTCATGATCCAGCACATCAATTATTCATTTCTAGAGCAAAAAATAAGTCCACTTACCAAATTTAGGTAGACTCATTACATTACTTATATTTAGCTGAGTCCATACTACCATGATATGTCATACTGCTTTTGTCAAATGTTAAATATCTAGTTTAAAATTAGATTTGGAACATTTTGTACAGTCTTGTCATACTTTGGTGAGGTGAAGATTTAGACTGCACACCTCTCCATCTTTAGGCCTCATTCATTCATATATTCAGCACTGAGTATTTATTAAACATTGTATGCTATCTCCTAATAAAGGCAGAAATTTAATATATCTGCCCTCAAAAGCTAATTATTTGTGTTGGAGACTGAAAAGTGGATGTAAAATTATAATTTATCAATTTATCATACTAAGTTCTGTAACAATGATGTTCAGTGTCTGATAGTACACTTATTTGATATATTGTCAAATCAAAAGAGGCTAATCATAATAAAAGGCAATAGGAAATTATCTGAATCCAGTACTTTAGCTTTTTTAAAACTATCACTTCTTCATTTATTGACTGAATTTTTAAAAAAATTATAGTTGACATAACAATACTATATTAGTTTCAGATGTACAACATAGTGATTAGACACTTTTATACCTTACTAAGTGATCACCATGATAAGTCCAGTAACCAGCTCATAGTTATTATATTACTGACTATATTTCCTATGTTGTACATTATATCTCAGTGACTTATTTTATGACTGGCAGTTTGTACTTCTTAATTCTATTCACCTTTTAAAAAATTGTTTTTAGAAAATACTAGAAGTAATTGCTTTACAAGAAACATAATGAACTCATTTATACCATGTTGTGCCCTGAGTAACTCTAATAAAATGCATGCTAATGCTTTTGGTTTGTGAACCACTCTGGCAAGGTTCTAGACCTGTACTATCCAGTACAGTATTCACTAGCCACATATGGCTGTTGAGCACTTGAAAGGTGCCTAGTTGAAATTGAGATGAGCTATAACCTCAGAGACTTAGTACTGAAGTCAAGAATGTAAAATGACTCAATTTTTATGTTGATTATATGTCAAAATGATAATATTTTATATAAATAAAATGTTTACTAAACTTTTTTTTTTTTGCTCTTTTAACATGGCTGCTAGAAAATTTTAAACATTATGACTCACATTGTATTTCCATTGGATATCATTGTTCCAAAGCAGTGTTTCTCAAAGTTTAGGGTGCATAAAAATTATTTGGAGATATTGTTAAAACACAGATACCTGGGCCCTACCCCCAGAAGTTCTGATTCAGTGGTTTTAGGTGGAGCCAAGAATTTGCGTTTTAAATAAGCTCCCAGAGGATGCTAATGTGCTAATCTATAGATCTCACTTTAAGAAACAAGACTTTAACGTAGGCAATATCTTTTTGTTGGGTTGCAAAGAAAGCCTAGGATAAATCAAAGGTCATATCAATGTTTACATAATCTGTTTTGGTCTAATCCATTATATGTGTGGCATGTATGTGTTCTTACTTGGAAATATTTGTTGAGAAGGATAAGGTAAGACCTTCCTCTTTTCTCAGGGTAGTGGTTTATTAGGGTTCTCAAGAGAAATAGTACAAATATAGATAGCTCGAGATATATATAGAGAGAGAGAGAGAGAAAGAGAGAGCGCGCGAGCGAGAGAGCGGGCAAGCACACGTGCACGCGATACGTGAGAGAGAGATTTGAAGGAATTGGCTTACTCAGTTATGGAGCCTGGTGAGTCCAAAATCTGCAGGTTAGGCTGGCAGGTTGGAAACCAAGGAAATAGCTAATATTGCTGTTAAGTTCAAAGGTGGTCTGCTGACAGAATCATTTCTTGCTCTTGGGGAGGTGGGAGCATTGTTTGTTAAGGAGGCCAATCTTTTGTTCTCGTCAGGCCTTCACCTTGACGAGGTCCACCCACATTATGAAGTACGATCTGCTTTACTTAAGTCTATGGATTTAAATGTTATTCTCATCCAAAAGCACCGTCATAGAAACATATAGAATGTTTGACCAAAATGTATGGGCACTTTGGCCCAGCCAAGTGACACATAAAAGTAACCATCACAGGTAGAATATATATTCTACTGAAGTATCAAAATGGATTGTGTGGCATAATAGTTACGTGTTTGGATGACTGCTGGTAAGGAATGATACCATTAGTATTAGAACTTTCTACATAAGAATCTATAATTGATTTTACTGAGGTTTTTCATGACCTACTTTTTAATATTCATTGTGATAAACACCAAAACGAGGTTCCAGAAGGCAGAGTAATGGGATTTTTTTTTTTTAGAGACATAAGGATTCAAAGTCTAGTTTTTAGCACACAATGTTCTATGAGTTGAGTTCATTTTAGATGCTTGTAATTTTCTCTTCCCACTGTTAAGTGTTATGCATCTTTTTTCTTCATTGTGATAAAGGAGCAAACAGAATGTTTTGATTTGGCTCATAATAACTTAGTTGTGGATTGTTCATCTTTCCTTTCTAATGTGTGCATGTGGGAGGGCTAATATAAAAGCAAGGTAACTTTCTACAGTAATTTCTGAAGGTTTAAAGAACATTTTTGCATATGTTTGCTTTGAAAAAAATATCATCTAAGACTTGATTAGCTTAATGCAAAGTGAAAATTTAGTCTCTGCATGAGTTAGTGTTTGGTAATTCTACAAAAAGACTGATTCTTGATGAGAGAATTCTTTAAATATAAGACAATCTCCTTTTATGTTCAGTCCTTTTTTCTGTTAGAAGTAATTAGTACTACAACATCCAAAAATATAACTCAGTTGCTCCATCTTTAGTATTCTATAACAGTTAACACATTCTTGTATTTGAACTTATTTCAGTGTATATTATTTATATATTCTTTTTTTCATTTGTTTAGTTATAAACTCCATAAGGGCACGGCAATTCCATTCAACTAGCATTAATTGAGTACCCCCATGCATTAGTTCGTACCTTGCCCTGGAGAGTTTGGATAGACAGGTAATAGGTAAGTTTTAATGCAGTATAATACATTATATAATAGAACTGATTACAAAATGTTAGGTAAACAGAGAGCTTGGATTGAACTTCTAGTTGTAAGAGTCCTTCAAAGTGTCTTAGAAAGACTGATGTTTCACCTGGGTCCTGATACTTGAATAGACGTTTTACAGTTTTACCACATTTTTTCCTCCACCTGCTTTTTCTCTAAACCTGAATAACACCACCTACCTTTCTCAATTCTCAATTCTGAAGCCTTCAGCTGCTGGCAAAAAAAAAAAAAAAAATTGGTGTAGAATGTTACTATTACAAATTTAGGGTTTCTGGGTTCAGCTAGTAATGCTTTTACATAATTCTTCTTTGTAGAATGTATTTTTCTCCTTTACTGCGTAGAATATGCTTTATTTTTTAAAACTCAGCTCAAATGTTACCTTGTTTATGCAAACTTCCATGATCTTCACAGAGCTGTGATAGGGTCCCACCATACGTTGTACCTAACCTTTGTGGGGGGTATCATTCTCATTGAATTATGATCATTTATTAAACTTTCTCTTACTCGACAACTCTCTAAGGTTATAATAATTTGTATCCTCTTTATTTTTTATTCCCAGCCTAGTAGCAACTCAGTAAAAATGCATTTTTCTTATATAATCTCATCCACTCCCAAGTTTTCGACCACTAAATAGGTTCCAACAACTTGGAAACAGTTACAAGATTGTGTGTGTGTTGGGGAATAGGGTGAGTTTGATGAGCAGGATCAAGGAATTCTGGATTTCAGAAACACGGTGTACTTTACCCAGGTAATGTGAGGACCCAAGGATGTGGGAAGAACATCCGGCAGAGGAAGCAACATATAAAAGTCACAGCAGTGGGGGAAAACCTAGTTCAATTAGAAACTGAAAAGTTTGGTATGGCTAGCAAAAGGGGTAGATTTGAGGAGAGGATAACTGGAAAAGGGAGTAAGGGGTCAAATTATAAAAGAACTTTTATGCCATGTGCCTTAGTCCACTTGGGTTGCTATAAGAAAATACTTTGGACTAGATGGCATTTCTCACAGTTCTGGGAGCTGGAAAGTCTAAGATCAAGGTTCTGGCAGATTTGATATCTTGTGAGGTCTGCTTACTGACTCATAGACAGCTTAGCTTTTTTTGTGTGGGAACTTCACATGGTAGAAGAATTGAGACATCTCTTGGGTCTGTTTTTGTAAGGCTGCTGATCCCATTCATGAGGACTCACCCTTATGACCTAATCACCTCTCAAAGGTCTGACCTCCGAATACCATCACATTGGGTTCAATTTTAACCTATGAATTTGGGGGGCCACAGATATTCACTCTGTAACACCATGTTAAAGGGAATCATTGAAAGCAAATTAAAATTCGATTTTTATTTTTAAAAGATTCCTGTAGAAGAAAGAAGGGGAGGACATTTTTTTCTCAGATACAAGAATTAAGGATAGTTAACATCATGGGTAAGTTTAGCTGTGAAGGAAAGGTTACCTGTTGACTGATGGAGAATATGGCACAGAGAGTAGAAAAATGTTTAGAACTACTGGATTAGGAAATGTGACAGGGAAATGACTAGAGTTAAATAAAAGGATTAATGAACAATGTTAAAGGTTCAATAAAGATTATAAAATGAATTTATTGTGGTACTAGCTAACATATTTAATAACTTAACATTTTAAAATTGGAGTGTAGGAAGAAATATATGGCTGAATTCTTCTACTATCAGGGATTGAGCAACAAGGTAAAATAGGGTTTTAGGAAATTTGCTGAAATCATTGATCATTTTATTCAGAGTAGGTAGGGATGATATGAATTACAGAGAGGGCTGATTGGAAAGGAAGGAGAAGTTGAAGGAATAGAGGTTTCAATGAGGTTAAAAAAATGGTTACAAAGAAGGGAATAAATACACAATAGTCTAGAATATTGTGATCAGAAAGTGATTTCCAAATGTAAGCTTTCGGCTATGGATAGTTACATGATGACGGAGCCCTGATGTGGTTCTGTGGTGAGTTGTTGAAGAGTGGTAGAGAATTAGGTCATTCATTAAAGTCACAGAATGTGAGGCTGAATTATTCACCACTTCGTCTAGATTCTAGTTGTTCGGGATAATAGCAGGAATTGGAGTGGGGAGAAAACTGAGAGTAAGCTCCAGAGTACTTGAGAGTTAGAATTCTAGCAGTGAGAATAGGGTCAGGTGGTAGAGGCTGAAATAGAGATTGTTTTTGAGTAAAGCAAGAGGACAAATGGTTTACAAAAGATAGTTTTCAGCTAAGAAAAAAGAGCTCCGGTCTCTGAATCTTGGGGTAGAAAGTGAGGAAGAAGGTGGTTTAGGGAGTGTCTGGCATTTGTTTAGAATAGTTAAGGGATCCAAAGGGCACAGTACAAAGGATTCAAAACTAGATCTGAAGTGAAAATTCTGATCTAGGGTTGGTACTGGAGTGTAGGAAAGTTCTTTAACTGACCATCTCACCATTATTCTTTTTCCAGTTACTTTTCCCTGTTTTTGTGGTTTGGAAGATTGTGATCCACTTTCTCATTTGTGATCTTTACTTGTTCTCTCTGCTTAAGAGTGTGACTTCTTTGACTAATATTTCTCCTGAATTAGGCACCATTAACAGACCTCCTTCACACTTTTTCTCCTTATCATTTAAGAAGGTCCACCCTTTAATACCATACTTTCAATCTTAGGACATTTTACCTTGACTTTTCCAAACCTTGTTGGTTTTGTAGAATGTACAGTTTGATATTTGTCTTGGCTGTTAAACAAAGATCTAAACAATTACTCTAGTGCTATCATATCTAGTAAATCCAGGACCAAATTGAAACCTTTGAACACCATTTTACAGTGCTTCATATTACCATCCCCTATATTACTATTCCCTGGTCTGCAAAGAGCATTATATCTAAAGAACACAAACATCTCCAAATTGGAAGTCCAGATCACTTTGCCAGTCCTTTTAGGTTCTTGGACCCAATTTTACTATGTGGAAGGAGGGGGTTTTCCTCGCAGCAACAAGCAATACTCTGGACACTAGCTAGGTGTCCTACAATTCACCTTAATTATAACACTATCTACCCAAAGATAGCATCAGATTCCACAGGCTAAGGGTTCAACCCTACAAGACTGCTCCCTGCCCCAACTCCAGATGTCAGTCACAAGCCCGGGTTATTACCCGAGCTTCTCCCCTACTGCCTATAAATTGGAGGTTGCAGCTATCCCCTCCAACTCAGGATGCCATTCACAAGTCCAGAGCAGTGCCCATACTTCTGCCTGACTGGCTATAAGTCAGAGTTTCCTAGAACCCTCTTTTTCGTTTCCATTAATTTGCTGTAGCGGCTTACAGAATATGGAAGGAACATTTTACTTACTAGATAACTGGTTTATTATAAAAGGATATAACTGAAGAACCGCTAAATGGAAGAAAGAGATGCACAGGGCGAGATGTGGGGAAAGGGTGAGGCACCTCCAGGCTCGCTCCTAGCACTCCGCTCTCTCCCACCTCCATGTGTTCACCAACCTGGAAGCTCCCGAAGCCCTCTCCGGTGGGCTTTTATGGAGGCTCCATTTCCTAGGCACGATTGATTAACTCATTGGTCACTGGTGATTTATTCAACCTGTAGCAGCTGGAGCCCTCCTGAGGTTGGGGGTGGGACTGAAAGGTCCAACCCTCTAATCTTATGGTTGGCTCCCCTGGCACCAGCCTCCATTATTCGGTGCTTTCTAAAAGTCACCTCATTACCATAACAAAAGACACCTTTACCTCTTAGGAAATTATAAAGGTTTTAGGAGCTGTGCCAGAAAGGAAGACCATATATATATTTCTTGTTAGACATCACCATATCATACCAGCCTTGTTCCTACTGTCTAACTGATGGTTACGGTGATGGGGTTGGAAGAGTGTGAGCGTGGTAGGAATATATAGTTTTTGAGGATGACACTCAAGTGAAAGATTATTTTGAAATACTGCACTTGTAAAAGAGTTTGTTGTTTTTGAGATCCACAAGATTCTGTAAGCCAAATTCGTTTCTTTATTCTCTAAGCTATCAGGGAACCTTAAGTGGCTGCAGAAGGTGTATATGGGTGTAGGGTGAGGAGAGGGAAATGGTTGGTGAGTATCCTAGTGATGTTAATAAGCTTCATGCTCTATGCTATTACTTGCACCCTGATTATATCTGACTATGTGCTTGAACCCCAATTCAAGCCACCTTGGGTACATATCTTGCTTAGTCTAGTTTGGTCTCTAATACCATCCATTCTAGTATGGACCTACAAAGGAATAGAGCACAGAAAATTATAGATCTCTGGGGATAATAAGGGTCTAGAACAATGGATGATCATGAAGATGAGGCAAATGGAAGTCTACAATGGATTCAGTGCCTCTGTACATTAATGTGTTGTGGGATTTTTATCAATATATTAAAACTACTTGTCTGTCTCCCTCACTAAGCTATAAACTTTTAAGGCAAGGTATGTCTCTTATTAATCATTCGCCTAGCACATGGTTGATATTTGCTAAGTATTTAATGCTGAGTTGGTGCATTAAATGAATCCTGAATGATTATAAAACCTCTCAAAAGTTAACAGTGTAACTTGAGTGTATGTGTAATGGTGATATCATGTCCCTTTCATTAATATGTATGTTTTTTAAGGAAAGAAGTTTCTCAAGAAATATGGTAGTTTTCTCAACTTTTATTTTATGATTTAATGTCTGTTGGTTTCTGATAGCTTTTCAATATCATGTGCGTTTTAAGGACCATTGTTTGTTATTATTTTATCAGCAATATCAGCAGTAATTAAATTCAATACATATACTTACTCCCTTTTTTTTGGTAGATTATGATGGCTGTAAGTCTGTTTCTCTTTTTATTTTAATGTTATTGGGTTTTGTTGTTCTTGTTGTAGTCAGAGCATATTGAGAAGAGTTGTTTGAAAAGTTTACTTGATTCTCTCTTTTCAGAATATTAGACATATTTTTTATAGAATTATCAGGTTTTTACTAATTGGTTCTTTAGCAGTGCCCTTGATGTTTTCAAACAAAAATAAAATAATCACTTATTGTCTCTTCAAAGTAAGAGGAAAGTAAATGACTTATTTTGTAACAATTACTCATGATTTATTCTTTTAACAATCACTGTTTCATCTGACAGTCTTGTAGATTACTTTTCTTGGAGTGCTTTCTTCTATTCATTTCTCAGGAGTTCATTTTTGTCTCCCAGAGTCTTTAAAAAATTGAATTTCCTCATAATGTAATCAACAACTCCAGTGTCACAATCTATAACCTAGTCATTGTCCTTAATAATTAAAAACTTCTACCAAAAGCTTACAAAAAATTATCAATTCTTTATTATTTTAGCATAAAGTCATATGTTCTGAAATGTTTTTTAACCTTTGAGAAATTAACATCAAATTTATTCTTGCTTAATAATATCTGTTTTTGCTTCCCCATTCTTGCTTCACAACATTGAATTTCGTTCTCTATGATTATACTTGAAAGGAAATTGTAATCTACTTCTACAAAACATATAAAACTTTTCAGTTTTACTTAAGTCAACATTTTACTTGGATTTGCTTTATCTTTCATTGAGTCTTTTAATAAAGCAAATCACTACAGATCTTGATCAGTTCTGTTGTGCCCTATTTTTCTGTAGTATTTCTTTTCTGTTACTTAAGAGTCTCTGTGCCCTTCCCCACTTTTTCCTCTCCTTTTCTCTGTTACAGGTCCCTCCCCTTATGGGGAAGCCATGAGATTTGAGTGAGATAACCCTCATTTCCACTCCCTAGGTTACACAGTCCACTCACTGAGATTCATTAAGGCCAAAATCAGTCAATACATGGTATAGCATTCATTCATCTGGTCAAACAAATTAATTTAGATAGGTTCAATTGGTGTGAACTTTGGTAGTTTTAGCCTTTTTTTTTTTTTTGATAGGGCGATGTTGGGAGAGAAAAGATGTTTGTGGCTTGCCTAAAAGACCTAGAACTTACAGCAATTTTTCATGGTACAAATTAGTTTGATAATGCAAACACACAGGAGAATAAGGAGACTTCAGAGAAATGGAGCAGGATCCCTGATGAAACCATTCATGAAGCTCACTCTTCTAGACTTTACAATTATGTGAATTGTGAGCTAATAAATTCCTATATTGGAGTATTGGAGTATAGTGCAGTAGTTTGTATTACTTATAATATATAATGATACATACAGATTTAAAGTAGATTTTTTTCTTATAAAAAATGTAAGCATATTATATACAATTTGGAAAATAGGAAAAGAAGTTTTTATTATAATTTTTTTTTATTTTATAAAATTTGAAGCACGCCAAGTAAATGTAGGTTCCTTTTTTTAAAAAGCGTATTTTGAGTATTTACCCATGTTGTTAAGTATTCTTTTTAAATGATGTTTTAATGATTACATAATGTTTTTTTGGATGGCTAGACCACAATAATTATCTTCAGTTGTTGGATATTTCTTAGTTACATCTTAATTTACAATGATACTGTGAGTTATGTAACTGTTTCCTTTGGCCAAGATTGGTTTTAAGTGACCCCTTACTTTCCCCTCTTTTCTATATACCTTTTTGTTGTTTGTTTCTGTTTTCCTGGAAAACTGAACTAAATTTTGCATCACATTGACTCGTTTGCATAGAGTAGTGTTTTCTTAAGTGGGTTCCTTGGATCACTCAATTTTTTCTAGATGCTTCTTTAGGAAATAAATTTTTATTTGAGAAAAACTGTATATAATTCTGCATGCTTATGGTAAATATTGGCAAATTAAGGACTTCAAAGAATCCTGCTAAATCCTACAGATGCCAAATATATTTAGCTTTGTTTATTTAATATTTTCCCCCAAGGTATTTCACAGTAGGATAGAGATGGATCTTTTACCGAAAATGTTCCTTCACTGTGTTTTACTATATCCTCATTCTCTTAGTATGAGGTAAGGAAATCCACATTTACTACAGGGACCATATTTTCAGTAATTACTTTGAACTTTTCTAGGTGAACAGTTCTAGTTAGATACTCTGCTTTTACCTCAATCATTAACACACTTCCTTCTGGTGTTTATTTTCACAGTAAATATCTTTCTGTTTTAAAATTTTTTAACCATGTAATTCTTAATTTTTTAGCAACTACTTTATAACCTAGTTAGTGGTAATTTTAAAGAAAATAGTCAAGCTAGCAGATCTCCCTGCTTATGCCAGTGATGCTTTCCAAACATGTAACTTCTCTGACTCCTACAGCTCACATTATCCATGGAATTGAAATCACTGCAAGACTGTCAGAATCGTTTATTGTAATTTTATAAAATGATTCTCACAACTTAATATTTTAGCAAAACCTATTTCTGATAGTGAGTCATTGTGTAAAATGGGTCTTTGTTCTGCCCTTTCTTTTCATGACTGCAAACATCCTTTTCTTTCCCACATCTCATGTTCTTTTTCTGCTTAAAATTCTTTTTGGAGGAAAAAGGGTCTCATCAGTGAAAGAAATATAATTTTATTCATTTCCTCACTTCATGTACTTTCATTTTCTTTTAAAAACATTAATTCCTCATTTTTTAGGCCCTTACTTTATGTTCTTCTACTCAGCATAGTCCTTTTATGTGTTTTAAATCAATTTTAAACCTGCTTCATTTTATACTCGGGTCTCTTTTCTCTCCATCAATCACTGCTTCAATTTATCTCTCAAAATACTCTACATCCCTTTATTACTTAGTTACTTCACTGTAGTTTTTACTCCTGTAAAATATGTTAAATGAAGAATTTTTTCACATAATCTGACAAATCTGGTCAAGGTATTGTCATCACCACGTATCTTCCAAATAACAGTTATGGTAGGAAATGCACTGGACTAGGGATCAGAAAAACTGAATTTTTGTTGCTTTTCCAATGTAATCTTATCTTATGGCTTTATTTGTAATATAAAGAAAACATATCCTTCCATTGCCTATTTCACATGACCTTTTTTTAAAATGAAGAGATAATATGTTTGAAAATGCTTTGAAAATGTTTTTCAATGCTCTTGATATAAATTTAATATAGTGTTTTTATGGTAGTCAGATATCAATCAGGTACCTTTAAATTAGGACCCCACAAGTCTGAATAGGACTTAGCTGTAGTGGTAAGGGTTTGTGTGGCATTTCAGAGAGGGAAGGTGCAGTAAGGAGGTATGAAATAAGATGATTAATTTGGATTATTGTATGTAATTTAGTGTGGCTAGAGTATAAGATGTCAGTGGAGGAGTATCAGGAGATAAGGTTGGGGAAGTATTATGGATGTGCTTGAATGTTTTACTTAAAATTATGGAGGATCATTTAAAGATTTAAAATAAGGGAGTGACATAAAATTTGCATTTCCAGAAGTTTATTTTGGTATCTTTGTAGATGACAGATAGGTGTGGTAGGAGTGTGTGGCTGGAGTTAGGGAGACTGTTGTATTTAATAAAAATCAGAGCTAAGAACTTGAAATAACATAAATGTAGAAAGGAAAGGATAGATGCACAAGATGCTAGTGAGACGGAATCTGTGAAACTTATGTTCTGATTAAATGTGGGTGGTGGAAAGGCATTCACTCAAAGAGAAAAATTTGTCATCATTCTAGGGCTTCTAGCTTAGGTAGCTTCTCTTCCTTTCACTGAGATAGAGACTAGGATGAATTTAAAGAACAGAGGATAAATTTGATTTGGAGAATGTTAAATTTGAGATATTTATGGTACAAATGCTTTGTTTTCAGTTAGGTAAAAAGAGAGAGGATTTGAGACTTGTCTAGGTGGTAGTAAATGAAGCTCTGGATTTGGATTAGTTTGCCTGGGTGCAGCACCAGATCTCTTATTACACACCCTGTTCTAAAAATTTACCCCTTGAGAAATACATAGTTCCTCAGAGACAAGGCTACACATAGCCCTTCGAGTCATATTCCTGGCCCTTGCAGTCCATCCCAATCTGAGTCTTCTCTTCACAGACTGCCATAAGGATTCTTTGGATAGGTAATATAAAGATATCAGTTCTTTACTATTCCCATAATACTAAGTAAAACTCACGTATTTTTAAAGAAATATTTAAGAAATATCATTAGTCTTGCCAAATACATTTTTTAATCTAACAGAATCATAGTAATAACAGTCATTATTTTTGTTTTTCTAACTTGGAGTTTACCGTAAATTGGTTATCAAATGACTTTAATTAATTTATCCTCATGAAGCCTGTATGCTAACATAATGTCATAAATTCAACTTATTGTAGTAGAATGCCTGAAAACCCCTTCTTGGTATTTAAAGCCATTTATTTTAATGTATTTAGTTGGTAGCTTTCTTGGGAACTTCAGCCTTTTTCCAGCCATATCTTAATTTATGAGTTTCTTTCCACTATCTATCCCTCCCTTCTACCAGGTTGTTGGCCTCGAGAAGTTCTGACTTCTCCCCATGTGGCATTGTAGCCTAGCTTCTTGATTTGCCCTTCTTTCAAGTTTCTCTGACTCAATTGGTCCGTGTTTTTTTTTTTTTTTCTCTATATCACTGGTAGTTTCATGACTAAGCTGCCTATTGCCATCAGGAAGTCAGGTGGAATGTGGACACAGGACTGCAGGGACAGAATGAGTGCTTGCAGCACTGCAAGGGCTACTGTGATGGATGTGAGTCCTGCAGTAGCTCCTACAGATATTATTTTAGAGAAGCAATTGCCCATCGTATATGGGTCATTCAAAATTCAAGGACTGCCAGCCACCTATAATTGTAGGCATACTCAAACATTTTTATGACTTCACCTAAATGTGAATGGGAGAAAAATGCTGAATTGATTCCTGCACACATTTAAAAGGCGGTTATGATTGACATTTTAATGTTAGTTAAAATGTCAATCATAGTCTGGCTACAGGTAATGAAAAGCCTGCCCTCTTTTTTTTTTTTTTTTTTAAGGATTTCTGAGCACAGTGCATGATTTTTTTACAAATAGACCTGCAAACACTAACCATTACTTCTTAAATCCATTTTAAGGGTGCTCACAGATAATCTGAGAATATCTTTTAGTTTCACAAATAAATCATGCATTTGAGATTTGGTTTAATGCTAGTGCAGAAAGTATATATGAAATAAGGCCAGAACTTTGTAATTATTTATTGGATAATTATGTTTTAGTGATAAGCAATATTTGGTTATGTTTTTATGCCACAAGAAAGAAGGTAATTCCTAGCTGTTTAATTTAAATTCTAAACCTATATAGAAATTCACATGCTAGCAGGTAAATAGAATTCCTGTTGAATTTTTCTAAATTATAAATCAGATTTATATGAGAAACTAGATTTTATTTATTCCTTTTTATTTCTGAACAGTAGCATTAAAAAGAAATGCTATTTCCAGTTTCCTGGTTCATTTTAGTATAGCTATTCTCCCAATTTCTTGGATTGTAGTCTGTGGAAAGTCTAATCAGAGTACAAGAGTTTTGTATTGTTTGCTTTTTTCCCCCTTGCCTTTGACATTCAGGCCTGTTGTTAAGCCATTCTTTCAGTTAAAATGAGACATGCATGGGTGATTTGCAGTTAACTGCTCGCCTCCACACACACAAATGCCTCAGCTTCCCATCTAATCATGATTCATGCCTTATGCCATACTCTTGCTCTCATCCTAGCACCAACAGATGGTGGGACAAGACCCCTGGGGCAGTCTGCCCTAGTGTTCTGTGGTTGTACATCTTCTGGTAGCGGTGGTCAGAAAAGGAAGGATTTTAATAATGGCAGATTGGGTTATGTTCTTTTTGGCTTCTTGCTTTAAAAACAAATTAATTAATAGAAATTTGCCGTCAGATTTTCAGGTGTTACCTTAAAAACTTATTTTTTAGTCCATGAAATGAAATAAAATGAAAAAGCCACATTATTTTTTATAAATGGGCTTGCTGAAAAGACAACTGCCGTGCTTATGTCTCATAATGTGTACATCATATTTATAATAATCTGAATTGTAAGAAATCAGTAAGTGAGAGCATACAAAAAGATAGGTTAAGTAAGTTTCTGTTCTAAAAAATTACACCAGTCATTGCCAGGTGACACATGTTGATTTGGTAGTTTAGTAGAATCTGAAGTTGCTGTTAATGGTTAGTGTTTAGTATGATTGGTAACTTCAGGCAAGTTTACTTAATCTTTCTGGGCTTCTGTTTCTTCACTTAACATGTAAGGTTGTTTTAAAGTACCTGCAAAATAAACTTTTTATTTTAGTCCATGTAAACTAATTGAAAATGACTTTTTTAAAAGATAATAAAGCCACAGAAGTATAATTTTTCATAGCTTCAACCATTTGACAGCTCTAGCTTCTGATGACGTTAAAAATGTTTACAGTTCTTTAACCCGGAATCTTGAGCAAACAGTGCCCAGCACAATGATTTTTAATTTTTTTTTAACCAGAACCTATGATGAGAAATAAATTTTACATACAGCATACATACCCATAGTTACATACACATTTGCATACAGATAATTCAAACATAGTTTCACTAACATTTTATCTGTGGGTACAATTTTTTTATTCTTTTGTTGTTGCAGGTGTTGTTAATTCTACTTCTCTTTTCAAGAAATTGCTAATCCTTGTTCAAGTCCATATCAGAGTTCCTAATGGATTGAGACTGACAGTTTGAAAAACAGTGCACTAGTGAGCACTTACTATTAAAGAAATACATTATTTGTCTTTTATAGACTTTCTCAAATTTTTCCATTAAAAATGACTTTCCTACTCTATTAACCACGTCAGCTGCTATTTACTTTACAAGAAATCTTTAGAGTTCTCTCTTATTTATATGTATATCTAAAGATATAAAGCATATAGAAGAGCTAGCTACTCATAGACACAATTTAAATAAAATGTTTTAATGAGCTGTATAACTGTCTTTAAACATATGCCATTCCTCTTTATTATTCAGAATCAAATAGTAATTTTAAGTTTTATTTCCTTGAGCTTTTCTTTATTTGCATCATCATTCCAGATTTTCCTATTATCTTTTATTTTAATAGGTCGTGCTTTTAATAACAAATACATGAAGTAGCTTGGTTTAATTGAAGGTTTCTTTATTTGTATTTTAACAAAGAAAAAAAGGAAAGAAGCAAGGCTTTTTGAATTTCTGCATCACCAAATAGACTTTGAATACCATGGACATATTGCTCTTTCTGTTTCACTTCTTCATTGGTGGGGGTTTGAAGAGTTGTATAAAAACATAGTGGTCATATGGAGCTATATAATTTCCTCTCTCGCTCCATATAAAATGATATGAGGTGAGTTTTTTGCTCATTTGATTGCCATTTATTTTTTAAATTATGATAGCATATAGAAAATCATAGAGTTTATATATATATAAATATATAGTATATATAATATATATTACATATATACCATTTATATATTTATTATACACCATATGTATTTATATATTTATATTTATATATAAATATATATAATTTATATATTTATATTTATATATAAATATATATAATTTATATATTATTATATACCATATATATTATATACACACACACACACACACACACACACACACACACACACCATTATAGAATTTAGAAGAGAAATAGAAAAAACATTCAGAAGGGAAGTAGAAAAAAACATTTCTACTTTGAATAGACAAAGTTGGTACTAACATTGAAAACTTAAGTGTGATGTACAAATGATATGTTCAGAAAGGATTAATTTATAATCTTACTCTACAGTCAGTGTTTTGTGAGTGTGTGTGTGTGTGTGCAGATAAAAACGCAAAAGCAGCTTGCGGAACTGAAGATAATTTTATATGAATATATACATTTGAATGTATACTGAAAAAATTTCTATTATGGATGGTGAAAATTCTTGATAATATATTGAATATGAAGTTGTCAGCTTTAGTCTTGAAGATTTTCATTGAAGTTCTTTTTATGTATCTCTTTCAGATATGGAAACAAGTGAAAAAATCCAAGAAAGTGGAATACTTCAACTGTTTGCAAGTCTTTTGATTCCACAGTCTTCATGCACAGCCAAAGTAGCTAACATCATAGCAGAAGTAGCCAAAAATGGTGAGGTTTTCCTCAAGAACTTTTCTGCTGGGAACATCTTCAGTTTTACACCTTACTTGTCAGTATGTTTTATTAATTTATGTTTTAAGTTTGTAGATTAGACATTTTTAATTTGTTTTTCTCTTTTCTTTGACATTTTTCATGTAATTGTTTAAAATGACTATAGTTATAGTCATTCTATTCATACATTTCCCATTTGCTGTTCCATTCCTTCAGAGAAGAATTAAAGGAAAGCACAATTAGTCATTTCTGCACCTGTATCATTTATTACTTTGCTTATAGAATTCTTGAGCTTGGCATTGAGCCACTCATATTTATTATCATAGGAGAGCATTCCTTTTTCAGTGTATCTGTCAGTTTGTGTTATACCCAGGTAAACCATTTATTTTCAGTCTAGCCTGAAAATAAACGTTGGCACTTGACAGCAGCAGAGTAGTTGGAATATATGCTCTGTTTTCTACATTCACCTTCATGGGAAACATTTTTTAAGTTTCCGTGTGAGAATACTCTGGGAAAACAATGATGACAGCAAATCTTAAATTATATAATAGCTAATCTACCACATTACACATAGTTTATATCTAATGAGTCTTTAGAAGAATTCTATTGTAGCAGAAATATTTGCACATGATTTTAATATGTTCAGTTTGAGAATCTCTGACTTAAAGCAGTTTTTAAATATAAGCGAAGATAATACTAAATGTAATACCTTTAGTGTGCATCAGTTTATCTTTTTGATATTATTTAGGTCTTTTATTTTAGTAAGCTGCATATGTCATACTTTAACAAGAAGAAATTTTAAAATTCTGGCCTCATTTGTGTAATCACTATGGCAGGTGGCATTGTAAAATACCAGTATATGTTGTTTTTGGCCCAGTAAAAACAACTTGTTCATATGTGTGTTACCAAAAAGAAAATTGCCGTAAAATTATTTCATTTATTTAGAGGTTATCAAAATGTCTTTCAGGTTAAATGAGGTTTTCTGTATTGATAAATTCATTTATTTGGTTGTTAACTGAAAACTGGTTACCATTTGTATGTCACGACTAAGCTATTGTAATTATATCATCACTGTGCTGTGCTTTGGATTCAAGCTGGTCATAAATATTCAGATGTCTTGGAGTGTTTAGTTTACTTCAAGCAGATTTGGACTGCTCTGAATAGATAGTAATTACCTTAGAACAACAAAGAACTCCTGAAGCAGATGAGGTTTGAAAATGGAACCTCCAGACATGGCTTGTTAACCTAAATCAACCACTGTCTGCTCAACTTGATTTTTACGATTAAGTAGTTTATTTTTAATCTCATAAGAATCACATTATAGATGCATAGAAATCAATTTTTATCTTAAAACCCTTTTTTCCTTAAAAATGAGCACACACCCACTATAGCATAGATTTAGAAATTTTGTATAGTATATTTTTGTGAAATAGATTGCCATTCTATGATCTTAATAATAGCAGTTTTCATAATACTTTGTCACAGTTTCATGATAACTTTGCTGTTAGAGGTTACTTCTAGCAATTCTCTAGTAGGTAACAGTTATGTACTAAAACAACAGAATTTTTAGCATTTATGCTTTTAATCGGGCTTTTAAAGCGTATGTAACTAACCTCTACTGGTTAAAATAAATGGGATACATTTAAATGATTGTTTACTGATTAATCACCACATTGTTTTTTTAAGTGACTGGCTGAGGAAGTGTATTAGAGTCTTTTTTTAAAACAAATACATATCTTCAGAAATTCAGCAAGACCCAACAGGGTAGATTAATGGCACTTGTATTTCTTCTTGTTAGAAACTTGACAGTGACAAAAGATTGTATGAACCAGAGGGAAAAAAATTTTCATGGTCAAGTTTAATGGGGGAGCATAGCTGTGACCGTAAATTACAGTAAAAGATTTTGATTTTTAAATAAAGTATACTCTAATATAATAGTTTTAGACTGATTTTTAAATAAAATATTTAAAGAAAGTATCCCCTAATATAATGGTTTTTGACTCAGTTGAGGCAAGAAAAAGAAAACTAGATGAAAAGTATCCTTAATTTCTTTTTTTCAGAATTATACCCTCAAGGTATCGAATAATAATAATAATGATTAATTCCTAAAACTAAGTGCTGTTAAGTGTTCACATTGTGCCAAGCATTATGTACATTATTTTAAATTCTCATAACAATCCTATGTGAGAGAGGGTTATTTTTATATACATGAGAAAACAGAGAGGTTAAGCACTTTGCCTATTCTCATACAACTAGTATGTGGTAAATTCAAACACTTAAGTGATAATAGTTGGAATTTGTGCTTTACCTTGTTTACTCTTTTTTCACTTCTTTTCAGTAAATGAGATTTTATGATAGCAGTGGATAGTGTGTCAGTGGTCTGAGTGCAGAGATAGCAACATATGACCTGAAAGATTAGGCTAATAACTAGTCGAAAATGCTTAAAAGCAAACAGAAGTTGAGCCACTTTAATCCTCTATACAGTGGTTCTCTGCTTTGGACTGGCAGCATCAGAATCACTTGGAACTTGTTAGATGTCCATCTTTGTACCTTTTCACCGAGACCTACTGAGTCAGGAACTCTAGGAGTGGAGACCGGCCATTTGTTTTAACAAGTCCTTCAGTTGGCTCTCATGCCTGCCTATAAGGCTTGAGAACCAAATCTCTGTCTAAGGTAATACGGAATCAGAAAGTTGGATCAATATTATGCTTTCTTCCCTCCCCCACCTATACTTATATCAGATTGCAAAAGTGTTTATCAGTCTTTTCCACTTGAATGCTCTTAACAAAAGAATAAAAGTGTATACCTAGAATGGCCTAGGGAGGGCATCACCTGTTTTGACTTATAAATTTATTTATTTTTATTTTTCCCTTTACTCCATAGCAAGTATATGTTTATTTTAGTATAATACATATGTATTCTCTGAAAAAATTATTGGGTAAAATCAATATATGAAAAAAAAAGTACTCTGTGTTATAGGTAACTTAAAGTATGGCTTCAATGTTGGAAGTTAACCTTGGGCATTTTGTTAGAATCAGTTATAGTTATCAGTATTCTTTTCAAAAAGGCAGTACAAAGTATGAATGAAAAATGTCAAGTCAGTAACCTACATATAAAAGTCACTCATTCTTTTTTATGCATGCCTCATAGTTTTCCTTGTTCTTCTAAAGAAAAATATAAAAACCCAAGAGTTAATCATAGGGAGGTTATTAGAGAAAATTCAACACTTTGAGTATACATTACTATTTAGTCTAATAAACATTAAGGTACAGTCTAGCACTCATTGTTTTTATTTGGCATATAGAGTTAAAAAAGACTTCTAATAAAATAGATTTCATCCTTTCAGGTAGCTAAAAATGGGGAAAGTACTTATATATCAGGTTTTTTAAATATTTGATAAGTAGATATGTAAAAAGCAGGTTTTATAAGTCTAGGCATAATTAAAATATATTTTGTGGTTTTTGTTATAGCTTGTACTTTGTGATCATGTTGAATGAATATGTAATTTTAGTAAGTTTTGGAAAGAAAAAGCAAGCAAGAAAGAAATTAACACTGGATTTAGAAAGAAATGGAACTATCCAAGTCAGTCAACAAGCCATTATTGAATATTATGATTGAAGTCCACACATTATAACATTATACAAAAACATGAATTTTATCTTGTATAAACAGGCATATATGTATATAAATAATGGTTCTGCCTTCTATTGCCTAATGGCCTCCACCAACTTTGATTTCTATTCACTGTCATTCTGTATGTTTCTTTGTTTCAGCCTCCCTCTCACAGTCCTTTCCTCCACCCCCTAAGAACTTTTCAGTTCTCTGTCTGGAGTTTAAATTGCCAAGAGAGAAGATATGAGTTCTTTTGAGTTCATCACCACTGCCCTATTTAGTGGACCTTTCACACTAGACCATCTGATAGGCTGGCCGTGAGTCAGAGTCCAGTCACCTGTGAGCAGGTAACAGGCTCATGTGGTATGGACTAGAGATATATGTAGTGGGAACCCCTTTGAACAAGGATGACGGTCACAGTCATTCGGTGGCCTCGCCAGTATATTTTAGGTAGGTAGGTAGGTAGGTAGGTAGATGATAGATAGATAGATAGATAGATAGATAGATAGATAGATAGATAGATAGATAGATAGATAGATGATAGGTAGGTAGAAAGAAAGATAATATATATTTTTTAAACATATTTCTGATAAATATAACAAAACCAATTTTACTATAGGCTAATATGATATAAACCAACAGAGTTAAGTTCCTACTACATCTCATCAACATTATAACAAAACAACTTTGAATGAAACGATGTTGCTTGAGGACCTGCTATACTTTAATTATCAGGCAGGCTCATGGAAAGACCATTACAAATGCTTCCATCATCACATGCTACTTCCTAAGCACATTTAGTTATTATAAGAAGATAGTGATAAATTAGGTATAATGCAAGTTAATTAAAATCCTTTTGGCTTATGGCAGAGAATATCAGCAAAGGAAAATATGACCCCTCTCAAGTTTTGTGTAATTATTTTGTGAAGTATATAGTAAGTAGGATTGTAATAGAACTTTTGAACAGAAATGTACTCTTCAAATAGTTAGCCACCTTAAGCATTTTCATAATAGTTATTTATTTTATTAAGGGATATGATTTATGTAAATTGTGAATCTTTAGGTTTTTAATTAAATGTGTCTCTTATTTTCAGAATTTATGCGAACTCCATGTGTGGATGCTGGATTGATTTCACCACTGGTGCAGCTGCTAAATAGCAAAGACCAGGAAGTACTGCTTCAAACGGGCAGGGCTCTAGGAAACATATGTTACGATAGCCGTAAGTGTTGAAATATCAATAGTACACTTAGAAACTTTTGTTAAGAATTATCATTTTCAGACTAATTTCCCCTTTAGCATTAGCACTGTTTCTTCTAGGCTAAGACATTAACATAGGCCATGGCTTAGCTCTGCTTCTTTAACAGAACTGATGGAAATTTGGGCCATAGTATTCTGAACTGAGAAGTACAGGAAATGATTTTTTTCCTCTGCTCTCATAAATTACATTTTCAGAGGAAAGTAAGTCAATTTCTAAGAAATCAGGGCTTTTAATTTACAAATATATATCTCTTTTCATTAGGTTTTATTAAAATACTATCTCTGAATGAGGACATGGCTTTTCAAAGTTTCTGAGTCTGTCCAAATACATTTTTAATTACTTGCAATTCAGTAAAACCATTCAGAAAAACCATTATCTTCTCAAAAGCTAGATTGGCCTACTGCATCTGCATTGACTCCATTCCTATTTGTCATAATGTCGTTGTCATCCTCACCACTCTCTAATATATACTGTCCTACCAGACAGAGAGAAAGCAAGAACTCAGGTGTGATTATATTGTAAAAATTATACGCTTTCTGCTTTCCCACATATATGTAAGCAAAATACAGAAAAAATCTTGAGTGTATTCAATTTAATTAGGCTTAATTAAAATCAGGATTTTCCCTAAATTTCTATTTTCTGAACCCAAACCACATCTTTTATATTTCACCTTTAAAGTCCCCTAGGAATTTAATTCTGTTTATATAAGTAGGGTAACTTATATTGCTTATTTTCCCCAATGAGTTTACAATTCACCTTTTGAGTGAAGTATGTTTTGTCAGAAAACACCTTATATAATAGTGCTTCCAGTGTGATTTGTGCATGTAAGCCAAATATTAAAGAAAATCATAAACATATTCATTTATATAAAAGAAAGAGGAAAAAAAGATTGAAAATATACCTCTCAGTTTTAACTTTTCTGTAGAAATCGTGATAAGGCTACTCTTTTTTATTCTTCTTTCCTTCCTTTTTCTGGAACATTAAATATTATGTCTAAGGACATGGATGTCTTAATATGAATTTTAACTTAACAGTGTTCAGTCCCATTACTACTTATAAATTTACCTGTTTCTTCATTCCAGTTGTTTTTATCCTAGGGTAATAACTATTTACAAAATTCTAGTGTTTTATGTTTATAACTTTGTATTATTATATTTAGGAATTTTATTAAACACCATAGCTTATAATGTTAGCTTTAAAAATGAAACATTTAATGTATATTTTATATACATATGGATTTAAATAACATATATTATAAAGATCTCTTCAGAGTAATAATCAAAGATTGATGACATGAACTTGGAGAGCATCGAACATCACTATTTTTATTCCTATCCTCCATCTGTGTTTATTATTAGAATTTAAGACTACCAAAAGTATTCTTTAATCCTTATTCAGTTTAGTTATCCTGGAATTACACATTGATTGAACATAGGAAATGTTACCTGTTTTTTGTACTTTCATCCTAGGGATATGATATATGTAAATTGTGAATCTTTAAATTTTTAATTAAATGTGTCTCTTATTTTCACATAGTGTTGGTAAAACAAGAAACACCTGTAATGATCTATTGTTTCACATTACTGTGGTTTTTATGGGCACAGAGTAATTTTATTTTCTGTGTACCCTAAAGAACTTTGAAGTTAGGGTAATAAATGTCTAGTTAATATGATTATTATTTTGATGATGCTGTAGTTCATTATTTTAGTGTTTATCATATCTATTTGTTCTTACGAGGTATACAGTATAAAATCTGTGGATATGCTTTAAGCTATGAAGTTAATTTTTTTATTTATTTATAAATATTTATAACCGCTTCTGTCTCATTTAATTCAGTGGAAGTTATAATTAAGCATAATGAATATAGGCTATTTTTTATACATTTAAACCTGTTTAAAGAAAATAAAATCAGTAGTCTTAAAAATGAATGAATATAAGAAGTGATTTATTACTGTAAATCATGTAATGAAGTGTATTCATTGTGTCCTATTTTATGCATTTCATTTCCATTAGATTGTATGCCTTCTTACCCTTTTATTTGACATTAAATCTCTGTGAACTTCTTAGAGATTTTTCCAGAATAATTGTAGGAAAAGTACAGCACCTATTTTTGAATTACAAGAATAATATAAAAGTCTATAAATGTGATGTATATAGTTGATTGTGAATTTACTTGAAATGCATGTCTCATTATATTTTATGACATTTGAGAATTGAAAGAACCCAGAAATTTTTCTTTTTAAAAAGTATTGAATGGCTTCTGTTTTAATTAATTAACCTCCTCCCTTGTGGAGAATGTAATGCTTCATTCTTAAAAGGATAATAGAAAACTATACATGACAGCCTTATAAATACCAGAAATATTTTTCTTACAAATAACAGGTTTTAAAATTCACATTTGTGTTTTATTAAACTTATCTACTGAAATAATCAGTTTACTTATATTTTAGAAATGTACTCCAAATTAGTGTGACTTTATTCAGAATGATACTAGGCTTACAATAGGTAATAAAGCCAGTATATAGAGAAAGCACCATAAGGACTTCACTACTAGGGATAAAATTGGAGAAATGTGTGCATATTTTACAGATTTGTATTGACACTTAAAAAGTAAAGTATTTCCTAGCATATTTCAGTTAAATCCATTGAAATCTTTTGAAAAAAAAGTAGGTCAGATTTTAGTTTTGCCAGCTTTGACAGTGCCCATTTTAGGAACTCTTTCTAATGGAAGAGAACTGTCTTATATAAGCCAACATCAGGTAACAGACTGATGTGATGTAACCACTAAGTGGGGCAGAGCGAGGCTTTGTTGCTGATTAACTTGTTAGATCCCAGTCTCCCTCTTGCATATGGAGATGAAAAAAATCACTGAGTGGGAACATTTTGTTTCAAATGCCTAGTCTTTTTTCTGTTCTTCCAGAGAGCCTTCAAGGCACTTCAGTTACGGATTTTTCTTTAACAGACTTCTGATATAACATTTTAAAACTCTTTTGCTCTGTAACTTTAGCAAAATAATTTTTTTACTAGAAATTTGACATATTTTAGATCAAAGAAGAGAAAAAAATTATATTTCAGTTTGGCAAGAAATAAGCAAAGCTGTGAGGGGATATGCTAGAGAATATGATTTTAAATAAAGAGAAGTAATATTAAATTTCAGAAATGAATACCATATCTTTATATAATATCTCTGTGGAATTCCTTTTTTTGAGTAATTAGTTTTATTTAGATAGCTGTAAACATTTTAAATTGTTGAAACATTTAAACGATCTTATATTGAAGAGCTTCGTGTTAAATTCCCACCCATTATTTATAATTCATAGAGATAAATTGGTGATGATAGACTGAGTGTTTTTTGTTTGCAGATGATACTGCTTGAGGTTAGGAAATGATCAATATTGAGTATACTGATTAAAAGTTATAGAGTAGAAGTTAGAAGAAGAAAATGATTACATAAAATTAAATGTGTGCCTTTTTATACACTAGAGAATGAATAATATACAATTGAGATTAATACTTCTTAAAATTAAATAAATATACCTCTTTATGGAAATAAAATTAATGCTCGTTACTGTATAATTGTCTTGTTATTGGAAAGATGCATATTTAAAAAGCTTATATGACATACTATCTTATGTGCTATAAGGAAAATTGGATTCTTGCTCACTGATGAATAAATATTCAAAATGAGGTAATAATCAGGCTTGCTATTGTTTATAAAGTGACTTCAAATGTAAATAGAAAGGATACCCAAATCCATGTGTGGACCTATTTGCATGTTAGTGATTCTAACTATGCTGCACTATTTTTATGTAATGGCTGAAGAGGGAATTAATTCATTGTTCTACTGCAAATGCTGAAAAAGCATTAGCAATAATTCTCTAATTTGTAACGTTAAATATGTATTAATATAATGCACACATGCTTTGAAGTTGCTTAAGTAATAAAAAGTATTTATAGCAGTTATAGTCAACAGGGAACTGTTTATTTCTGGCATTTAAAATAAATGTTTATTTCAATGATATAAATTAGGTTAAGCATTTGATTAACTATATTTTTAAAAGATTTGGCAGGTCTGTATACTTACCCTACCTTTTTTCAGTATTCAGTTTTAGAATTATCAGCCAATAAGTATAAAAGTACGATTCTTAAACTTTCATCAGTCAATCTGTTGTATTTTATGAATGGTTTATTATCAAAGTACATCATGCATATAAGAATAAGCTATGAAACTGTTACTTTTAGAGACAGAAATTATGATATTATCACATGAAGATAGTCAGTTGTAAAGATGTTCTGCATACATATTTGAAAGTAGATATCATTTTGTAACACTGTCATAAGCTCTAAAAAAAGGTTTATACCATTAAAGAACTTTTAATATGGGGAAGAAAATAAAATGCATAAAGCAATACAACTTGTGGACAGTTATAGAGTATACACTAAAGATGTGATTTTTGATCAGAATAAAAATAAATGGATGATGAGAGTAGTAATTGGAGCCATCTTTTTAGAAATTAAGCAAATTGGTACATTGCTTATTAAAAATATATAGTTTGTTTTTAAATTAATATAGTGAAATTTTAATGTCTCCTGGAAATATTACAGATTGATAGAATTTCCATTTGTACTATTTACTAAATTATCTTTTAATCTTTCTGAATTTTAGTTTTCTTATTGGTAAAGTGAACTTGTAGTGTAGATTAAAAAGGTTTATGATATAAATGTATAATATAAATTATGAACTGCTATGCAAAGGGAAATATATAGCATTGTATATGATCATTTGTCTTAGTTCAGACTGCTGTAACAAAATACAATAGATTAGGTAGTTTAAACCACCATTTATTTCTCATAGTTCTGAAGGCTGGGAAACCCAACCAAGATGAAGACACCAGTAGATTAAAATGCTCCATGAGGATACTCTTCCGAGTTGCCCATGGCCTTCTTTTCAGTGTATCCTCACAAGGCAGAGAGTGAAAAGAAAGAAAAAGCAAGCTTCTCTCCTATCTCTTCTTATAAGGACACTAATCCCATTCATGAGGGTTCTACCTGCATGACCTAATTACTTCATAGAACCATCACATATGAAATTGGAGGGATATCAACATATGTATTTGGAGGGACATAAACATTCAGTCCATAACATTATTTCTAAAAAGTATGCTGTGACATAATTTACTACATACACTAATATAAATAAGATATTTAAAATCATTATATTAAGGCCAAAAGCCATATAAGAAGAGGCAAAGATAAATCTAGTAAGAATCATGGCTAATACAGTTATTGTAATGAGCACTAATTTAATTTGTGCTTCTGGGCGACCAAGGTCAAAACAAAACAAAACAAAAATAAAAAAACCTTGGTATGCTATGTCATTTTTACTTTATGCTAAAGAGACATATTCTAGTTCTTTAATCAAACAAAAAATAATTGACAAATGCTAGAAGAAATTTATCATCAAGATATCATTAGCTCCTTGGATGATTCTATACACATCTCTCTTAAAATATGCAAAAAATATGCAAAGGCTGATATTACAGACAATATCTTCAATAACAGTTCTGTAAAAATCGCCCAAATATTTTTCATGATTGTTTCTTGTACTAATCTTTAGTGGAATCCAAGAAATAATACTGAGTACTTTAATGAAGGTATTTAGCAAAGAGTAATATAACTCAAATGTATTGTTTTTTTGGCAGTTGAACTTGCTTCAAGCATACAACTTAAAAACTTGAAGAAGTTTTGAATGTATTTCCTAGTCTGTTTTAAATCAAAATACAGTTCTACTTTGCATTCATTATACCTGCTCAGTTTTTGTATTATATATTCAAGTTCTGTTTTCTGAGACTGAAAAAATGCTTATCTTTGATTTGCATAAAAGTGAATATTTTAGAATACCACTTATCAATGGTGGTTACATTAATCTATACTGTGATAAAATTGCTTAGGACCATATATGTACAGAGATATACACAAGTGTGTAAAACTGATGAATAAGGTCTGAGGATCATATCAGTGTCAGTTTCCTGGTTTGGATATTGTATTAGAGTTATGTAAATGTTACTGTTGGAGCAAGCTGGATGGAGGACACATGGGATCTTTCTGTATGATTTTTTGTTTTTGCAATTTCTCATGAACTTCTGATTATTTCAAAATAAAAATGTTTAAAGAACTCCATATCCAAGAAGCATACATTTCTTCTATGAAGAAATGGCCTTGTTTCTTTCAGCCCTGCTTAAAGAAGAGGGGAGGATAAACATAGATATTAAAAATATATACTTATATACATATAACATACATATAGCCCACAACAATAATTGTTTTTTGACTGGATTGGTGCAATTAAAATGGGGGACCAAATTGCCTCTATATTTTTTTTCCTCTAAATTTGACTTTCAGGGGAAAAAAAATAACACCCCCAAAATAAAATTTAGGGAGAGGGAATTCATCCTTTTGGAGCCTTGATCACAACAGATAATCAACAGGAAAGAATTAGTACCTTCTGCTTTTCATACAACTATTTATCATAATAGGTTAGAAATTATCATTCCTTGTTTCAGGAAAGTTTCTGTGCTGGGCCATAGGCCTCTACTTCTGGTGAGATTTCTGGTCAGTCAGAATCAGCCTATGAGTAGTTTATAATTTACCTTTGTTCTAGAAAATCAGTGCTGCAAATATGTGAGGGGAAAATGATTCTGCTGATAATCACTTCTGTTTTATTGTCCAAGTATGTCTCCTATATTTAAGAAAGTTGTAGTGAATTGAAGGTAATGAAGCATATCTATCAATAAGTAAAAAAGATACTGTGTGGAAGATGTCGTAAGAGGATACACAATATAGTTCTTGGAGGGAGCTCATTTGTGTTTGAGCTCAAGTTTTCTTGAAAACTTACCCTAGAACCAACAAATTAGAATTTCTGAGATTAGAATCCAACCTATTGTGTATGTTCTGCAGAAGCTTCCTAAATGAATATGATGCACATTCCTTAAAAACCATTGGACAGTAGATTAAATGAATATTATTCAGTTAAGAAGCTTTTTTCCCCAAGCTTGAAGAACAGTGAAAGAGAAAGTGTGTGTGTGTGTGTGTGTGTGTGTTTGTGTGTGTGTGTGTGTGTGTGTGTGTGTGTGAGAGAGAGAGAGAGAGAGAGAATTTAAGAAGGCATCAGGTAGCATTTAAATCTGGATAATACCGACGACAGAAATGGTGAGATCTCAGCCAGGTGAATATGTTTGCAAGCAGATTGAACTTGAAGCGCTGTTATCACATTGAGATTCATGCACTTAAAAAGATGGTTGACCCATGGGAATACAAGAAATGTTTAAAGAAAAGCATGAAAAAAAAAACAGCCACATTTAGGGTATAGAAGAAGTGAAGAAGCTTGCGAAGAAGTACAAAAGAGTTGAAAAAGATAAGTCTGTTGTGACCGAATCCGAAGATTTGGGTGGTATACAGTATCAGGGACTGACAAGAAAAAAATACAGAACTTTGATGATTTGATCAACAGACATTTATGTTTTTAAAGATACCTTTGAGCTTTGTGGAGATAGAAGTCAAATTTCAAGGGCTATGGTGAGTAATGAGGAAACGAAGGGAAAGTATTAACTTTGTAGAAGTTTAATAAGAAAAGAAGAGACAGTAATTTTAAGAGAAGGACAGCACTGTGAGAATAAAATAGAGGAATTGGACATACGAACATATTTTTTGGGCTAGTACCATATGGAGAAGGACAGAGTAAATTTCTTAGAAGGAATAATTGATAAAGAAAGATCATAGATGAAAAAAGAGGAAATTAAATCATGAATCCAAGTAAACAGGATTATAATGGGAAAAGACATTTTTGCCTTAGAGAAAAATGACAAGAGATAGGTGAAAGTATTATAAAAAAGAAGTTATTAAAGAGTGCAGTCAAAATAGTGTTTCTGGCATGGCCTCTATCTTCTCAGTAAAGTGGAAGTCAGTGGCAAGGTGATAGAAACTTGTAATGTAGGGGAGAGGTTCTGAAGTGGGGCTGAGAGGCATGTTATGAATAATCATGAAAATCTGATTTTTTAACCAAATGGTTATAAAAGTTTACTGTAGTTAGAAAGTCTCTTTTGTGTACTTAAAATGCGTGTTGGCTAAGGAGTTATTTTGTACTCTGATGGGTGGATGCTGGAGCCCACAGGCTAAGATCGAACAGTTCTCAAGAGAGGGAGTGAGGATTAAGAAAAGAAAGAAAAAAGAGAGAGAGACAAAAGATGAGTTGGGAGGGCTAACAGTAAATACTGCGCCCCGAGTTTAAGCACAGCATATTTATACCCTTGGAAATGCATGTTCCTGTTTTCTGTCTCTCATTCCTTGGGGCAAGGAACGTTCAACTCTTTACATTAAGCCAAACTTCCTCCTTCAATACAGAGCCCACCTGCTCTGCAAACTTCTAGCTTGCAGGCAACTTTAACCTTGTCTGTAGGGCATTCAACAAGAATGGCTCCCAACAGGTGGACAGGAAGAGCCACTGGAAATTACTCGAAATTAGAATTTTCAGTTTCATAGAAGCATATAATTTCGATTGGAATGGGAAGGAAAATGAGGCAGAAATATCAGGAAGCCATATAGTCAGCCAAGTATGAAGTGATAAATACTGACAGGAAGAGAGAGAATGAATTTGAAATACGAAGTGAGATTGGATTGTTTATTATCGATCTGGTTTGGTTCCTGCATAGTACAGTACTAGGTTTAAGCAATGTTAAATACTTTAACCCTTTAGATAGTTTACACTTTGAGGAACTATGATCTTGCCATTTTTATACTTGATATCACACTCAAGTCCCTCTTGTTTATTAAAATGGTATTTTTAAAAATTGATTGATTTTTTTATGGTGCCATTGGTTAACGAAATCTGATAAATTTCAGCTGTACATTTTAACAGCCATATATATATTTACATTGAGTGTTCACATCCCGTAGTTAGATTCCTTTCTGTCACCACACATTTGATCCCTTTTGCCCCATCTACCTCCCCATTCCCCTCTGATTACCACTAGTCTATTGTCCATGTCCATGAGTCTCTGTTTGTGTGTCCTGTTCATTTGTTGCTTTTAGATTTATATCTCACATGTAAGTGATATCATGTGATTTTTCAGCTTTTTCTGTCTGGCTTATTTCACTTAGCATGATTATCTCAAGTCCATCCATGTTGTCGCAAATGGCAGTATTTTATCTTTTCTTATGGCTGAGTAATGTTCCACTGTATATCTGTACCACAGCTTCTTTATTCAGTCATCTATCATAGGACACTTTGGTTGCTTCCATGTCTTGGCCACTGTGAATAATGCTGCTATGAGCATCAGTGTGCAAATGGTATTTCAAAATCTGAGTTTCTATAAATTTTTATCTTAATAAAAAGTGTAGTGCAAAGAACACATTTCGATAGGTGTTTTATTCCAATGCTTGATCAGTTTCTAATTGCTATGTTATAAAAAGCTAATGCTTTGTTAAAGAGATGGAATAATAGTTTTAAGTAGTTGTTACCAATTTTATAGATATGAAAATAAAGGCAACATATGAGGGAGCATTACATATTGCAAAATGTTAGGTGATATTTCTTGAGTTCACTAAGATGTCATTTATGGATATCAAATTAATTTTTTGTTGTTGTTCCTTGAATACCAGGTTCCATTCTAGTCTCTGAGTCAAAAACCTTTGGAATTTTTCCTTTCTTGATTAACAAGTCTTAGGGTGGGGAAAGTCTAATTATAAAACTCTGCAAAAATAAGATTTTTTTTTTGGTTTCGTTGTTTAAATCTGTTTTTTCCCTACTTACCTTTACTACCCTAATTTTACCTGTTAAAGATTAAGTTAAAGTTTAGACACATTAAACATAACATTAGACTGCTTATTGAAACCTCATCAATACATGTTATCTTCTGCTCTTTTGTTCTGTTTTTGTTTTTCCTATTTTTCTTCTTTGAAACGAAGCTGAAATACTAGGAATTTTCTTTGTTTTTAGCCAAAGTTGTCCCTGCTGCAAGTTGGAGGCATTTCCCTTGGGTGGAAGGAAATACAAAAGATAAATACTATTTAAAGGTGAATAATTCACATTCTTCCTGCCTTGTAGAATAAATGTATGTACCTTTTGAGAAATTGTGCTGTTATCAGTTTAAGTTAAATTTTCATAACTATATATACATGTGTGAAGACATAACACACATACATAAGTATTAAGTATGAAATACTTTGAAACAAAGCATCTCTTATATTTAAAATATTTGAAATAAAATTTAATTTTGATCTTGAGTAAGTGGACTAGTAAATTGGAGCATTAAATTACATTATTATCTGTTTTTCAGGAGTGATTTAAGGTAATTTTATGATAATTGAGTTTAGTGACTTATTTGTTTATAACCACAGATATTTAGTCTTCTGATAATAAAAATGATAGTGTAACAATACAGGGAATAGAGTAACTTTAGTGATTTCTTTAGCAAATGTATGGTGATTTATGGATGCTCTGTTATTATATAAAGGCTTTTTGAAGAAAGAATTGTTAAACAATTTGACAATTGATAGGAGAATTCTGTTGGACTACAGAAATTAGTACTACCATCAGCAGGTACCACAAAGTCATGTCCATCAAATGCTATGCTGTGAACTGCATCCATGGAATTAGTGCTTTCCTATCCTGAACCTTATAAATAATAAATATATAAATATATTTGGAATTTTCTTGCATAAAGGCAAAATTTAAACCTGAATGTAATACTAAGCTACAAAATTACAAGCTTTTTTTTTTTTTTTTTGATATATGAGTGTTTAACAGTCATGGTGGGTTTTTTCCTTCATGACTCATTTTTGTAATTTCACTGATGTAATATTTATAGCTTTTGCTTTTATATCTAGTCTTTCATGCATTTTACCTGCACCTGGATTGTGAATAAGTTGTTTTTTTGAATTTCAGTTAGATGTTGTTTGACAGGTTCAAATTTTTCACTTGAATTCTTAAAAACATTTGAATATGTCTAGGGTACATAAGAAAAATAAGTATCAGAATTTAATTTTTTTCCCTAACATTTCATAAATATCTTTTAACTTCATCTTGAAAGACAGTGTAGATATGTCTACATATCATTACCGTGCTTCAGAAAAATAAAATAGCACTTGGCAAAATTAAAGGCAGTATATTTAAGAATATTTATATCATCTATATTAGAATAGCCAGTGTGTCTGACTTAAATATGCTACTGCTCTTAATGATTTAGGTCATTGGCTTTCAGCTTTTTTTTCATGCTCCACAACCAAAATAAGATTATCATTTTTGCAGCCTACCAACTTTTTTGAGTATGAAAATCCTTTTTAAACCAAAATTGTCTCTCCCCTCTCCCCCAGGCTATAGAACACATACAGTAAGTAATGATTGTACTTATAAAATTTATTTATTAGGAAAATACATTTATACCATGTAGATTCAAAGACTAAAATTTCTATTTTGGAGGATAAATTTGGGAGGGGGGCATAATTTTTATTATTTGCATTGTTTACTTTAAATCCAGTATTATGATGCTGAGGACTATAATCAAAATCAAAAGACATGCCACCATAGTAAAACAATATACTAACAAAGATTAAACCTGTTGAATATTCCTTTTAATCAGCTTTCTATATAACAACAACAAATTTATCTCTACTACATGAGGTTAGAAATATTCTTTATGTCACTGAATATATGTATTTATGTTTCTGCCTAAGAAAGTCTCAGTACCTACACTATGGGTCATATTATTTGAGTGCTTTTTCCAGTAGTGATGGTGAGTAAATCCCAGGAAAGTCTCACTCCATGCCTTCATGTTCTCTGGTGTGTGTATATATATACATGAAATACTTTATAATCGATAAATATTGATTGAACCCATTAAGTTCAGGACACTATGCTAGGTGATAGGAAAAAATGAGAGCAAGAAGTCTAAATGGAGGAGATTGATAACAAACAAGTAAATACTACAAAAAGAAGATATTTAATAGGTTTTGATCATTGATATCAAGGGAATAAACAAGGTGATGTAACGGAGAGTTATCTGAAGGTGAAGAAAGTTCTCTCTAAGGATGTTATTTGAGCTAAGGTCTGAAAAATGAGAACTAGCTATTTAAAGAAAAGGAGAAGAATATTCCTTACAGAAGTGTAGCAGTTGTAGAGCCCAGTGAGAGCTGTGTTCAAAGAACAGACTCAAATATATGAGATGCAATGAACAGGGAAAGCGTTATGCAATAAAGTGGAAGAAATAAACAACCCCTGGATCATAGTGAGCTTTGTGGATCTGCATTCAGCAAAATGTTTAGATGTTACTTCTATAAGTTATCTAATCCACCCTTTCCAAATTTTACAAATAAAGAAGCAGGCCTGAGAGTTAAAGTGATTTCTCAGAATCCATAGCTAAATTGGTTATGATGTTGAACTAAAATCTATGTTTCTGGTTCACTGTCTGGGTGAGTACTATATTTGAGGAAGTTAACACTTTTATAAATACATACTTTATTAAATACATTTATGACTTAATAGTTCAGCTCTTAGAATTGCAGATATAGAAATATGTTCTAGGAATTGTTTCAAAAGGTAGTCCTAAACCACATTTTGTTTAGTCTGTTGTAAGTCACAACATAGACTTCACCTAATTGAAAGAGGGAGCAGAACCACGTGATGAAGGAAAAGCTTTTTACATTTTCCAAATTTGAAAATTTTGTGTAAGAATTTCTCTAATTTATTGAAATAGCAAAGTGAGCTTTTCTATTTAATAGCTCTCTAACATAGATATTTATTTATAAATGGGAGTTTGGAGCAGCAAAACCATAGTAATGCATCAAACAAGCAGCAAAAAAAAGTTCCTCGGTAACCTGAAAAATCATCTTAAAATAGTGATGAGAAATACGTTTTTTTCCTTTGGACAGCTTACCATTTGGGTGAACACCAAGTGCTGGGGTGTTTTTTTTTTCCTCCTTTTTCTTCTACATAATATACTATTTAATATGCATTATTTGTATAACCTAATCTTTGTTAGATCAGTATTATGTAGTGCTTTGTAATAAAGAAAAGGGAGATATGCCAATTTATTTTTATTCATTTTGGTTTATATTTTAGGAAGCCATAACTATGAATACAAATTATAGACAATTTTTTAAAATGTAATTTGATGTTAAAATTGATTAATAATAAGCCTCCAGGTGAAAATATTTAATTGTTTTTGAGAGTTGCATCATTTATTTATGGAGATTCGGTTGCCTTTTTTCTCTTTACAGTCCCGAATCACTGTGACATAGTTTCTTAATAGTCATCTCTAGGAATTTATTTACTATACCTTATTTCCTTCATCTCTGAATTTTTCTCATTTTATAATTTGGATGATTATTTATTATAAAATTAATTAGAAAAGGTTTACGTTAAAATTAGCTTCATAGAATAGTACTGATACTTTGCTATGTGCCTAAATTGATTTTCGAGAATTCCTATGTTTACCTAGATATGAATCAGCTAAGATTTTACTTCAATTTAATATGCATTTATTTAAGTACCTCTTGAATGTTCAAGAATACATACTTTGTTCTTTCTTTTAAGAATTTGCATTTTTTATTTGAGAATTTTCATATTATTTGAGAACTTCTTAAATATAACTTTTCAGCGGTACATCAAATTCTTTTCATTGTAATAGTGCTCAATAACTATATAATAAGTCTACGCCCACCATAAGATCCAACTATTCCATTCCTAGATATTTACTCAAAGACTTGTACATCAACATCCAGTGCAGCTACATTCACAGTAGCCCCAAATTAGAATCTTCCCAAAAGTCCATAGGTGAATATAATTAAAGTAAAAATAGAGATGTACCCATACACTGGAATTCTATTCAGCAATAAAGAATAAACCATTTTCATACCTGACACTGTGGATGAATTTCAAAATCATTAGCCTGAGTTAAAGATAGCCATAAAAGAATACATACTGTATGAATCCATATATATATAAAAAGCAAACTAATCTCTAGTGGCAGAAAGCATTGGGACCAGAAGTGGAGGGAGAGATGGCCTGCCTGCAAAGAGACAAGAGGAATCTTTTGATCATATTGAAATGTTTGGTATCTTGATTGTATTGGTGGTTTCTGGAGTGTACTAAACTGTCAAAACTCATCAGTTACACATTTTAAATTTATGTAGTTTTTTTTACCATAAATTTTTCCTCAATAGATTAATAAAAAAGGAGCTCCATTAGAATATAAACAAAAAGCACACTTTTTTTTCATACACATAATAAATGCAAAAAAGATAGGCTTGGAAGATATTCTGGGAATCCTGACCATGAATCTTTTTCTAACCCTTCCAAGTAAAACTAACTTCTTTATTTATGCGTCCATTGTACTCTGAAAACTTAATTGTAGTTACTACTTAAAATTTTTCCTTCATATTTTTCCTCCTTAACTGCTTATTAGTTATATTTGTATTTCTCAAACCAAGCTCAGTATGTGAAATGTCATAAGCACCCCCAAAAAAGTTTGAGAAATAAAGGAAGGCAAATGAATGCTAATTTGGTCACAGGTCTTAAAATACCTTGACTGATTATGTAGTGTATGTCATTAATCAGTACTTTAAGGGACTTATATCTGTTAAGGAGGGTTTAACTTAGATTACTGGTGACCTAAAGAAAACAGCTTTACTCTATAAATTTACCCATTATTATGGATGCATCATTTCTAGATCTTAGGTGAATATACTTATATATATCATGAACATTTAATTTCTGTGAAATTTCTTTTTTGTGAACCTGCTATCTCCTTTTTCCTCTATCTATTCTTCCAGAAGAGATATACTGTTCTCTGTCCTTTCATAACACCCTGTGTAAAACAATATTGAAGCTTTTATTGAGTTTACTACTCCTCGCTGGAATAGAAACTCTAGGAAAGGAAGGCCTCCTTGTGTTCCTGTTTATTTCATAAATTATTTTAAACTTATCACAGTTTACCTTTAAATACTATATTACATGTAGTTTAATCACCTTACAGCTGTATACTTCAATTCCTCTCCCCCATCTGGTGGAGCAGTTAGAACATACAACATTTATCATTTAAGTTCACCACCTTATATGGGCATGGTTTGTGATACCCCAAAACAATTAAAATAGTAACATCAAAGATCAATGATCACAGATCACCATAACAAGTATAATGATACTGCAAAAGTTTGAAATATTGTGAAAATTACCAAAATGTGACACAGAGATACAAAGTGAGCAAATACTGTTGGAAAAAGGATGCCTAAAGACTATCTCAACACAGAGTTGCGACAGACCTTTGAATTGTAAAAACTGCAGTATCTGCAAAGTACAGTAAAATGAGGTATGCCTGTATTGTCATACATTTTGTTGTTACATATGTTAGATACCCCACAAAATATTGTTATTTTTACTTTGGACAACTGTCTTTTGAAATAAAATAGGAAAAAAATTATTTACTTTCATTTTTATCATTTTCAGTGTTATTTCTTTGGGTGATTCAGATTTTTGTATATTGTAGTATACATTCTACCTGGAAAACTTTTTTAAAAATATTTGTACAACAGGTTTGCTATCAATGAATTCTCTCATCTTTTTTAGTCTGAAAATTACTTTATTTCCCTTTAACTATAAGATATTTCCACTGGGTCTAGAATTCTGGGTTGACAGGTTGTTGTTTTTTCTTTCATTACCTGAAAAATGTACTTTTGTTGTCTTTTTAACTTGCCTAGTTCTGAATGAGAAGTCTGCTGTATTTTTATTTTTGCTGTTCCAAATACAGATATATCCCTCCCACCCCCACCGGCTGCCTTGCTGAGATTCTCTTTTTCTTAGATTTTTCAGCAACTTGGATATTTGGTGTGTGTGTTTTTATAACATTCTCCAAACTTCACAGATTTGTGGCATGATATTTTGCATTATTTTTGGAAAATTCTCAGCTATTATTTTAAATATTTTTCTTCTACCTTGTCTTCTGTGTCTTTTTTTTTTTTTTGAGATTTCAAGTGCATTTATATAGAGCATTTGCTATTTTCTCTCAGCTCTTAGGTGCTCTGGGTTTGTCTCCAAATGCTTTTGTCTATTTGTGTTTTGTTTTTATAATTTCTATTGATCTACAAGTTCACTGAGTCCTTGATTTTGTTGAGTCTATTGTTCAGCCTCTTAAAATAATTTAACATTGTGTTTTCAGCTCTGGCATTTCCATTTAATCTTTTATAGTTCTATTTTTCTGCAAAGTTCCACATCTATTCGAGGATATTATTCACCTTTTCCACTAGATCCTTTACTGTATTAATCGTTATTTTAGTCTTTGTCTAATAGTTGTAACATCTGGGTCACCTATGAGTCTCTTTCTGAAGACTGATTTATCTTTTGAGAGTGGGTTATTTTTTTCTTCTTTTAAATGTATATCTTCATTTTTTATTGAATGCTGGTAATTGTATGTAGAAAAACAGTAGATAATGAGACTAACAATGTTTAACTTTGGGAAATAAGAACACTTCTTTTATCTCTAGCAATTAGTATGGTGTGGAGGTCTAGCCAGTCTAGTCAGAAGTCAAGCTGAAGTCACATGAGCTGTTGCTAGCTTTACTTTAGTGCAGTAGTCTTCAAAATCCTTTAGTAGTGGGACGTTCTTGTGCTTATAATAGGGATACTGGAGGATGCTTTTTTAGTGTTCCTGCTTTGCCTGTGCATGCCTGTATCACAAAGAGATTCTCTCCATATTCTTGCTTCTCTCCCAATAGTAGACTGCTGTGCAGAGCATCCATCACTATTACTATTAGTTTATGGACCAAAAACCCATTTCTAAACATTTTGATACTAACTAGAAAAAATTCAGAGAGTAGATTAAATAATAAGGGAAGAAATGGTAGTTTTTCATTGGCTGTGCCTATATCAGTTTGCAACATGTGATTATTTAAAGTCCTATATTAATTGATTAACTTAAGTCCTATATTGGTTAAATAATTAAATATTGATTAAATAATTTAAGTCCAATTATAATTAAGATATATTATTGTTAGTGATCTGAAAACTATAGTTTTTGTGAGATGTATAATATCTGAATATATAGTAAACTCTTTTTTAAATGTCAAATATTTTTATTTTTAAAAAAATATGAAGCTTGACTATTTTACATTTTTTATGTGAAAGAATAAAGTAGTTTCTGAGGGATACTATACAATGTACTACAAACCTGTGGCCTAAAACAACAGAAACTTGTTGTTTTATGCTTGTGGAGTTATAAATCCAAAATCAAGGTGTCAGCAGGGCCATGGTTCTTATGAAGCCTGTAGGCAAGGAGGAATTTTTGCTGCTTCCTAGCTTCCTGTGACCTCAGGAAGCAAACTTGACTTGTGACAACAAACTCTAATCTCCACCTGTCTTCACATGGCTGTCTTATCCCTTTGTGTTTTTACATCTTTACAAGGCATTCTCCTTTCAGCATCTCTCTCCTAATAAGGACACCAATCATATTGGTTTAAGGACTCACCAACTCCATTACGACCTCATCTTAACTACAGTCAAGCATCACTTAACTACAAGGATACTTTCTGAGAAATGTGTCACTAGGCGATTTTGTTATTATGCTAACATCATAGTGTGCTTACACAAGCCTAGATGGTATAGGCTACTACTGTAATTGCATGCACGCTACTTTTATGTGCTTGGCAGCACAGTAGGTTTATTTACACCAGCATCCCCACAAACACAAGTAATGTGTTGCACTGCAAGGTTACAGTGCCACTAAGTGATAGGAAGTTTTCAGGTCCATTATATTTTTATGAGACTACCGACTTATATGTGGTATGTTGTTGACTGAGGCATCATTATGCAGCACATGACTATAATCACATCTACAGTGACCCTTTTAACAAGTATAGCACAGGTACTAGGGGTTATGACTTGAACATGTATTTTGGGGGGACACAACTTGACCCATGATAATCAAGAATAATGTCTATATCTCAAAAGCATATCAGTAATGTCTCAAACAGATAAAGATATTAAGCTACTGAATCTGAAAGTCAGAGTAAAAATATGCTTATGAATAAATCTGTGTCATGAATTTGTGTTCTAACTTTTTAGGAATTTTTATATTGATTCTTTTCCAATTCAGGTAAATTTAAAGATAGCCATTTTTTAAACCACATTTTAGTGAAAATATTTACAAACTCCATTCTACTTGCTTATTTTGGAGCAGTTCACACAGTATTCTGGTAAAATTAAGTAATTCAATCATTTCTTACCTCAACAATGGGATAGTTGGGGGATTTTCAGTAATATATTTCATTTAGCTTTCTAAGACATCTGAATTTCATAACATGTGGCTGGCATACACTGAGAACTGATGGGCCCTTTTAAGTTTAAAATCTAGGATTCTAGTCTTAATTATGGTTTGGAATGGACTAAAAAGAGTCAGAGTAGTTTTTGTATCTCTACGTTTAAAATGAGTCTAATTTATGTTATATATTGTTTTGAAATCCTTGCTCAGAAAATATTATACATGTTCAGATTCTATCATAATAACGTATTTGTTCTTAGAGGTTAAAAAGTAGCAGAGTAATGGAGTCTAAGGAAAAAGCAGGAAAGTATTAAGAACTCAGTTTTACAGAGTAGCCTGTGGAAAGAATTTCTGACTTATTTGCCATTAGTCTTTGTAGTCTCTAGTAATAGTTACTGGGGAAAAACAAAAATAAGCACATGAATTATAATGATTAATGATTGGAAAGCTAAAACTGCAAAATTCTAGAGTTTTTTTTCTTAATATGTTTAAAAATACACAGTGTATTGAGTACTTTCTATGTGCACAACATGGGCACAGTAGAAATAGAAACGAAGACCAGGCTCAGCAGTCTTCTGCTCCTCCTTTTTCTAGATCACTAAACTGAATCAACAGAGGTTAAGAGGCTCTCTTATGGTCAAACTTAACAAAACCCAAAATTTAGAGACCATATTAAAGTTATTTTATAAGTTATTACTCAGTGATAGTACAATATTTCTCATATTAAAAATTTTTACTTTACCTTACTGAAATTCTTAAGTTAACATATCAAATTTTAGGTAACAGAAATTCTAATTCCCACTCCAACAACCAAGACTAGTCCAGGATTTCATCATCAAACGTTCTTTTTAATCAGGTCTTTGGAGACCTTAGCTTATGACATGTCTTTCTTTACTTGAAGAAAAAAGTCTTACCTCCTATTGAAAATAAATCTTCTCACTTTCTTTTCTTTACCTATAAATTGCTGTAACTGAATTAATCACAATATGATGGCAACCTCTCCACAAAATGGCAAGTTGTGGAGAGGTTGGAAAAAGTGAGGAAGGTTATATCTTCTGTAGATGCCTTCTGTTTTCTCTCTGAAGTAGGAATCATGGTTTCTGTTAAGAATGCAGAAATTGGGAAAGGGAGATGCTTTAGAAAGTTGTGACTCTTTGGGTGGGTCATTATGGGCAGTGTGACTGGGATGTGTGTAAAGATTGTGCAGCACAGTTTAAGGGCTTGCTCATGCTTGTAAGGCCTATAATTTTACAAAGTTAAAAAATTGTGTAATTTATTCATTCTTTACTGTGCTTTTAAGTATTATTCTTTAAAGCACATCCTTTAAGAGTTTTAGAAATTTCTCATTCTCAAAATCAATCTCAATGAATAGATGTGTGACTCATTATGAATTTTGATGTGGATACAAAAATTGCATTATTCTGTGCATCACTAAGCTCTTTCCTATTATCTGTGAAATAGATTTCATCTGTTGACTTCTCTCTGTTGCATTTTGGACAGCTATTACATAAGAGATTGGTCTTAATATTTAAGTTCAAAGATACTCTCAAAAAATTTTGAGGAGAGAGATACCAAAGAACTTTTCAGAGATGAGTCTTCTAAAATAGATTCTCAGTTGATACTAAGACTATGCTATTGTCTTATGGAACTGAAAGCCAAAAATATTTCAGTATATCTTTTTAAATGTTTAATGCAGGACCTTTAGTTAGAATTTAGATTTCCCTACTTTTCATTCAGAAAGCTGATAATCGTAATTTCTTTAAGCAATGTCAGAGTTGAAATATAAGAAAAAGAAATATGGTTTATAATTTATCTTCTTAATTTACCAGAGAATTATTTCTAAAGTACATTTACAGTAAAAGTCATTTATTGACTTTTAAACTCAGTGCCTTAGCTTTCACTGTGGCCATTGGTAACCTTAAAAAGCCTTTATAGCTTTATGCTCTATACAATCTTTAATTATGCCAAACACTCTATCACTACTGTGTTGTGTATGTGTCTGTGTGTGTGTGCAGCCTATGGATAGCCAATATCATTAATTATCTCTCACAGAGTATAATGTGTAGGATGCTTTTATAGAAAACAGAGAAAGTGAGGCAGTGCACAAATCCATGAGACTTTAGAATGTTAAAGGTGAACTCTTTATTTGCTAAAACTTAGAAAACACAAAAGGTAATTTATTCAGGTACTTCTACACACATATACTCATGTTTCTCAATATTAATTTTTAACAAAATTTATGTGAAAGCTTTCTAGTATGATCAGCTCCTGCTCTTTATTTCTCATGTAGTCATAATTTTTTGAGGTGAGCTACATCATAATTATCACTACAGTAACCATTCCTGATGTCATAAAGGATTATTACTTTTGGTGAGAAATTAGTAGTTTGACCAGAGAGATGCATAAGGAACCAAGATCCTGTTATTATACAAATAAAGGGTGGGAGGAAAACTAATATCGAATATGTATGTAGGCATAATTCTTTAAAAATCAATTTTTTAAATTTGGATTTTATACTGAATTTCTGATAGAAATATGAAAAAAGGTGATGACTAAACCATAAAAGTGGAAAATGGCACGAAAGTTATAGATTTAAATTATACAAATAAATTTATAGTTTGAAAAATTTATTTTAGATAAAATTTACTATTAAAATTATGGTTTTTTATATCTCACACTGTGCTGTCTCCCCAGTTTTCCTCTTCAGTCTTTTCAGAGATAGGAGCCTTCACACTTCTTTTGGAAAAGGTGATGATAGAAATGATAAAAACCATGTATTTGCTGTTGTTAATAAGGCTTTTCTATAAACATGCATATTAAAAAGTTCTAGAAAACCCATGTAATACTGTTTATATAGGTTTTATAGCCAGTTTCTAATATCTACGTGGCTCTTTTTTCGATTTCAAATTCTAATTTCTATGTATGTATCCATTTATCTTTCTCTTTCCCTCCCTCCCTCAACTTGAACTGTTGTGTTTTTTTTTTCATATAATTGCTAAATACTCTTAATAATTAACTGCCTTATTGAGTGTACAGAAAAGTGACTGTCAACAAAGACCTGCTCTTGTATATATTCTTGAATAGATTCAACCTCACCTTTCAGATGACATAAACTTTAAAAATCAAATAATAACTAAGTGGCAGTGAAGGGATGAGCAGCAGGAGTGCACGCACTGCTGGAGGAAATGTACACTGGCTTTGGAAACTTGTTTGTCATCCAGTAAGTGGAAGATGTGCAGATTCTATGACCCAACAATACTGTCTATATATTATAAATAATAGCCCAAACCTAGAAACAGCCTAATAAGTAAGTATCAGCAAAAGAACAAATAATTGTGATGTGTTCATACAATGAATATTATACAACAAGGAGGCAGATAACATAATGGATGAATTTTACAATCAAAATGTCGAGTGTAAGAAGGTAGGCACGAAAGAATGAATGCAACATTATTTCATTCAAATAAAGTTCAAAAACAAAGTTAAACCATATTGTGGTCATTAAAACATGAAGAAAAAACAGCTACATACAAGCACGCCTCATGTTCATCCTCAGAGTAAATGGTAATTTACCAAAATCTAGCCAGAGGCCTCATTCAATGAATATTGAATGCCTACTATGTCCTAGGCATCTGCTGCCCCCAAGGAGGGACAGCTTATTTGGGGAAACATATGAGTAAATCTGAAATTAGGATACGCTTACATGTCCCAATAGTTGTATTGAATGGTCCTTTCTTCAGCCTTAGTGTATTACTTGTACCTGATAATAAAATACTAACTTCATAACAAGTTTTATTGCTTCCTGCTTTTGGCTACTGAAGGGTAATAGAAGTGCAGTTTTTCTTCAGACTTAAAGCCCTCCTCTTAGCTAGTGTGGTGAAAGATCAAGCTTGTGCTGGAAACTACTTTGCATGATAGGCTATCATTGGCCATTAAAGAATGTAGCAGGGCTTAAAGAGTTGGTGAGTTGCACTTTCTCCAATGGTTGGATACCTCATAATTAAGGAAAATTAAGACGTAAATTATATTTCTACAAGGGACAACTCGAGATGCTTCATGAGTTAGAAGTTATTTATTATGAGAAGAATTACAAGTGAGCCTACATTCAGGGATATGAAATGTGGGGATAAGGAACCTTTTGGAAATTATTTCTAAGTAAACAGTATTATTCATTTTAATATAACAAAATTATAGAGCTATCTTTACTGTGGAAAAACAATTTATTTGGACCTGTGCAATTATAAATGTCCTAATATGTATTTTAAATAATTCCTGAGATGCCTTTAAGGACTTACTCTTTTGTTGTTTTTGGTAGAGTAAAAATATAGGATTATCATTTATTCTTTTTCTCTTTTGCATCCTTGGGATTCTAAAAATATTTTAGTAAAATTTGTTTAACCTTATTTACCTGGCTGATTGGTCAAAGTTGGGGAAGGAAGGGGAACGGAAGGAATGAAGGGGCAGACAAACATTCCTATAGTGGTGGTGAATATATTTTTGACTCAGATAGCTATTATTATATGTGCTCTGCTTTGTTCTCAATTTTGGTAATGTAATTTCTAACATAGAACTTGAATTTATGCTCTGCAACCAATTCTTAACACATGAGTGAGTGAAGAGCTATGTTGTAAATAATTGAAATACTGCAGAGAGGTAGGCAAAGATAGAAGGAAACAGATGGAAGAAAAAACTGTGATTCTGAAACACAGGTAATTTGCCTTCTAATTGTAGTTCTATTCTTACTGCATGATTAAATTTGAACAAATTTTTTTAACAAATTTGTATTAAAATTTAATTTTTTGAATATTGAATAGCTGAATACTGATAGGAAGACAGCTTAGCTTCTAAAATTCACTGCACATAGGCTCCATATAGTTTCCTTTTTTTATGCCCCCACATAGTTTCTAAGGCTGTTTCCCTAATACATGAAATGAAGGCTTAGCTCTGCAGTAAGATTTCTAAGTCCAAAGCATACACAATTTATATTTTGAAAGCCCATATTAACTGAGCAATTAGAATAAAAAAAAAAACTATTTGAGCTTGGCAATTTAGAGATATATATTCTACTGTATATTCATATTATTGAAGGTCCAAACATTTGGATTGGTAATCCTAATGTTCAGTTTTCTCTGACATTAATCACATACACATTGCTAAACAATTTAGATAATTTATGTTTATGTAATTAGAAATTAAAACTTTGGAAATTAGATTTCTAAAAGATATGAACAATATTCTTCACTGGCTCATCTGACTTGTTACCCTGGCAATTACAAATTTTTTGTAATTTTATTCGCTGTTAGCATTAGGGTCCTGTTGTGCATCCATATAACAATACAGAAAAACTAAGAGGACATGGTACAGAACTATGTGGACAAAACTATTTTCATCTTAATATGGAGTTTCTTAAAATTTATCAAAATTATGAATCAAGTATTTATGATGTACTGCTATATAAGGTGTGTGTGTGTATGTGTGTACTTACCACAAGGAATGATGTATTTTATTATCTAATATGTGTCGGCAACAGTTATATTAAGATATGACCTTAGTTTCAGTTATTTTATTAGGAAAATGAAACCCTTTTATTTACTAATGTTATAGCTTTAATTCCTTTGAGAGTCACTTTTGCCGATCCTTTCTTTCTTAGCTGCCTCTCCAGCATAAAGCCACTACCAGATTTGACTGTTAAACAATTAAAATGTGGTTTGTCTGAATTGACATGTAACTGTAAGTGTAAGCTGCACTTGGATTTCAAAAATTTATCACAAAGAAGACAATATAAAATATTTCATTAATTTGTATATTGATTGCATGTTGGGATGATTATATTTTAGATATGTTGGAATAAATAAAATACATTACTAAAGTTAATTTTTCTTTTTACTTTTTTAATGTGGATATTAGTAAATTAATTGCATATGTGGCTCACATTTGTGCCTCTCATATTTCTATTTGGCAGCATTGTTCCAGAATCTGCCATATTTTATAAAATGAAGTTAGATTTAGAAAGACAGATATTCTTTCTTTCATCTCCTTTCATTCCTATTTTCAGGGGTTAGAAAGTATTCTAAAGCTGTTTATATGTTTCAACAGTTAAATGACATCTGTTCTATGTAATGTAGGTATGGGTCTAACAGTGTATGTTTTACTGTCATTTGATCACTGGTTATAATGTTGTATATCGTTGTGTTCTAGAATGGAGAGAATAAGGAAGCGTGAAACAATAACTACCAACAATTGAAAAAAGGGACATGCTTATGGACTATAGAAAATATCACTAAAAAGACCCTAGTCCTAATATTTAGGAATTATACATTGTGATCTAGAATTATGCTGTGCCACTGTTTTCTTTGATCATAGCTGACTTTGAAAACCACTAATAGAAAGATATATTTAATGGTATCCAAGCTAGGAAAAAAAATTCCAATTGAATTTTGTTCCTATTTTCTTCTCTTTCACAGAAATGTCATCTGTGAAAGAGGAGGCAAAAAAAAAAAAAAATCATGTTATAGTCATAAACTCCTAAAACACAGAGAAGTTCTTTAGGCTTCTATATGATGCCAATGCAAGTACTCTTCTCTTAAAAAGTGATTGTCTCTTTTCCCCATCCCACCCCCATTTCCATGTTTATTTGTTTTGTTTCTCTAAAAAGACATATTTAATGCCCTTCCTGGGTTTATTTTCTACTTACTGAATAAGGAATAACGCTGTTGTATTTTGTATTTGAAATTGTAAGGTACCTTTCTTTTTTCTTTTATTTTTAATTTAACTCTTTGTTTTACAGATGAGGGCAGAAGTGCAGTTGACCAAGCAGGTGGTGCACAGATTGTAATTGACCATTTAAGGTCACTGTGCAGTATAACAGATCCCGCCAATGAGAAGCTCTTGACTGTCTTTTGTGGCATGCTGATGAACTATAGCAATGAGAATGGTAAACAAAATTGAAAACTTGCTTTATCTCTGGGGGAAAAATTAAAAATCATCATTATTATAGCATAAACCAGACATATTTAGAAAAAATATGAACAAAGAATTCATAAGTGGCATATAAAATTAATAATAGGCCAACATAAATTACAGTGTTTTAAAAAAACAAAATGGTCATATTTTCTAAATGGGACTAGTTTTTGAAGGATTGTCCATGTTAATTCCAAAAACAAAACATAGTGTTATGGTTTAAGATTTCTTGCTATTAACACTTTAAAAGTAAACAATATTAGAATAGCTTTATGTTTATTACTTTATATTAATACCAGGAATATCTTTAAAATATAAACTCTATATAAGTAAAATGATTTTATCTAAATACTAGATTAACTTGTCAGAATAAGAATAAACAGTCTATTAATTAAATCTTTATAAAAATAAAGTTCAGAGCAATTACAGGTAATTGATTTTAGAAATTTAATAAATACTTCTATGTATTTAATAAATACATAGAAGTTTCTTCTCTTTGTAAAACATTCTTAGAACCTGGCAACAAATGACATGTCTATAATTTTCAGGTAGCCTATATGGTTAATAAATGAACATATAAACAGTGATATGAACAAAAAAAGTTTCACTATACTTTTAAGTGTCACAAAAAATGTAATATTTCATATGAATTACTTTATGGATAAAGTGTTCAGATTCTGGTAGTTTTCTAGAAATAAGGTCTTTGTATGGTTTCTTTCATAAGGGCATTTAAATTTGTAATCTTTGACAGAGTGTTTTTATTTGTATATTAAACATAATATTCTTTCATGTATTCTAGAAACACAAGGCCTTTTAGGCATATTTTTCACTTGTTCACTTTTGGTAGTCATGGGTTTAAGGAAATATACTCAATAATTTTTTTAAAAATAGATAAACATTGATGACAAATGGCTACTGACATTTGGCGTTGGTGTTGGAGGCAATAGCAAATGGTGGGGACTGTAGCCCATGTGCCATTGAAAGGGGAGAGCCACTACTGTCCTGTAGCCAGCTGTTTCTGTATGGCAGTTTGGTCATATGCTGCCTAATCTTTTCATTTGGGGAAGGGAGGAAGCTGAAAATCCAGCTTTTCCTGTGACATATGATTTTTAAATGTTGGTTACATTTGCTTTTTTTTTTTTTTTAGCACTGTACAGGTTAAACAGTGTTTCCTCAGGTTGTCCTATCCAAGTGACACAAGTTTTAAACTTCTAAATTAAATTATCCATAATAATAATTTTAAAATAGTTTTTATTCATCAAATGGCTTGCCTGTTAAACTTCGGCTAATAACAAATAATAATTTTTATAAGGTCAGTTCTCTTTATTTTTCTTGCCCTCTTGTGGAAGGGGAAATGTCCTAAATATGAACAGGAGAAACAAACGACAGAGTCTGGACTATCTACAAAATGAATAGCTAGTTCCTAAGTAATCGAAATTTGACCATAAAACACAGGTATCTGAATTGTCTTAAGACATCATTGGTCATTTGTTCAGGTGCTTCCTGTCCCCTCAACTTCACTGAGGCTTGGACATCTGAGAAAGTGGGACAAGTGCTAAGTGTGGGAGAATGGTTTAGAAAGATAAATGAAAGGAATTAGTCTTGCTATGTCTCTAAATTAATTTTTTGTCCTTTGAAGAAGCTGTTGCTCAGAAATTTGTGCAAAAGCCTATCAAATGACTTAAATTGTCTTTGAAAACATCACTAATTCTAAATATGACTGTGATTGAGTCCCTCTAATAGGATATCACACCATGTAGGGAAGTGCACTGAGAAGATAATGATTAAAAACATGAGGGTGCACAGTCTAAATTCATAACATATTTCTTTTGTAAGAGTAAGCTTTTTCCTTGGTATGCAAGTATTCTCAAGAAGTAACTTACAGATATTTTGGAAAGCTATATTAATTTTTCTCAGAACATTATTGGAACAGTGGTGGTTTTGTTTCATTATTCGAAAAGCTGCAATCTGAAAGCAACTTTCAAAACTTATTAGATAAACTAGAAGTGAGATGATCTTTAGTATTTTAAAGGAACAAAAGCCAGATTTATAACTATCTTCTTTCCTCAGCTTCCTTTTATATTTGTCTTTCATGGGATCATAGTTTGTGAAGTGACTATTTTTCTCTAACATACTTTAACAAATTATATTCTTTTTGTCTTACACAGATATTAAACATCTTTGCTTTGTTTGTCAATTATTTACTTACTCTTTTCTTTAAAATATGTGCTTAAAGGCTTTCCAACTTAAACACTAGTTCTTCTTGGCTAACTTCAAATCATTTGATATTGATCCTGTCCACCTAGATGAGTCACTGAAAGAAAAAAACAACAGAGCATTTTGAAACTTAGAAGGTACTTTATTAGCACTGATAAATTAAGTTCCTTTTTACGTGTGTTTAATTTTGAATTTAGTATACAAACCTCTGCTACTTTCTGAGTAGAAATGTTGAGTGATAAATAACCTACCTCCTTGTTACTCTAGGAGAAAAATTAACTTTACCTTTGAATTTAATAACTTGAGTTTTATTTAGAGGAAATTATTCTTTAGCTCTATTGATACAGTTTTTTAAATACAAAGATAAGTACTGAAAATTGTCACAAAGATGGTTTCTCTGACAAGAACATTTTCAAATTGTTTATTACTCCTAAGACTGGATTGACACCTTACTGAAACTTAGGATATATTAATTTTTCTCCATATAGTGGACAATCCTGAGGAGGATATCCAATTTTTAAATCCATTAAGTAATAAAATAAGTTTTCTAAACACATGTATAACAGATATATTATGAGAATACTTGGCAGAGAAATTTTTGTACCCTTTGCTAAAGCTGTATAAAACTCAAGGTTCATGAATTTTAAAACTTTTGACCCAGTTCAAGACTAGACACTTTTAAGCTATGAGTTGAATATGTTCATGTTTCCTTATTGGTTAAGCAATTAAAACTTTTTATACTCAGAAAAGTATGGAATATCTGAATAGAAAAAGTTATAATTGCTTAGCTAGAAAAGTTGTATCATGTGTAAGTAAAATCATGTTTAAATAGAATAAGACAGTTTAGTGAAAATCATTTCAAACTTCACCTTTTGGGAAAAGTCATACCTGTTTTTCACATGTCAAAAAAAAAAAAACCACTTCATTCTGTGGCACTCCAAAATAGTCTGGGTATCTGACATTGTAGTTAGAGAAAGGCATGTTGACAATTTGACATCCTATTTGAGGAAATGTGCTGAACTCACTAGATTTTCTTTATCTAGTTACAACTTTAAAATTTTAGTTATTTTACAAACAAAGGAACTCAAACTTATTATTGTAGATATTTTTATCTCATTAGTTTCTTGGAAATCTTTTTTTCTAGCTTTGGTTACCCAATGCCAAAACATTTGCAGTGAAGACTGAAAATTTTGTTCAGATCAACCAGCTGTTTTCAAATGCAACGTATAGTAGGAGTTTGGAAAATATTTATTTATTGACTTTTCTGGATACTTAGTATTGTCTATAGCTTTATTACTAACAGAACCAAAACTTGGTAGAAAAATATGTTTTTGGAATGCATTTTCTTCATTAAATAAGGTAGCAGCAATATATACTCATGCCCACTATATCAGTCGATATTTCCTATTCATATACAAGTCAGTAGTGGAAAGTGGCATTGAAAACACAGCAGAAGTAACAGTATTGGATCTGTGGTTAAAAATTTATTATAGGTGGCCCATGGACGTGATAGATCTGCACGTTTATTCTTGAAAATTGATTGTAATTTGAGTAGAAACATCAGTAATCTAAAGCAAAGCACTGGAATAATACCTTGTTAAGGAATTTTTTGGCAGTCACCAATTATATTACAATGTGACCATGATTAATCAATAAATATCTCCTGGAAAACTCTATAATTGAGAATTTAATCTTTTTCCTAATACACCTATGCTAGAAACACTAAATACAGGGAGAAGTCTGTTATAACTCTAGAGCAAATTGATAATGATGATAAGCATTAAAACAAAGACTGTAGTTACTTGTTTTGCATAATTATGTGCCGTAAGAGAAAAGTAGAGGAAATAAACATTCCATCAAGAAAGAACAAAATATTTTCCTTCTAAAATGAGTAACAGATATTCACAGTCTATGACTGGCTTCTTCATGTGACCTGTATCATATATGTGATATACACACACACACACACACACACACACACACACACACACACACACGTGTGTGTGTATGTGATTTTAACACACACAGCTGATTTTTCTCTACAAGTTAATAACTTTCTGTTATTGAATTCCTCTTTTTTCATGGTTCCTGAAATCTCTCTGGGATACTCTCATGATAATTCTCACATTTATGTGCTTCGTGGACTTAAGGATAACTGAACTATGGTCGAAAGGTGGTCATCTGTGCAATTTAGGAAATGCAGTTCATGGTATATGTTACTGGAGCATAACAATTGAATTAAAGTATTAAGTCTGGCACTTTATTCAGTTGTTGAAAATAGGCCTATAAAGTATTTTCTGTCCTCTAATTTAAAGATCACTTAATTTATAATTAACCTTAGCTGCTACTTTTTATACTATTCATTTTCCTAATGAACTCAGTCCAGTAACTTTACTTACTTGTTTTTTTCTTCATACTTAAAAGAGGAATAAAAATTAATGAGGAATAATTCTGGTTAAAAACTAAAAAACAGTTTGTTCCTGAGTATATTCTTATGTTTTGGTATTATTTATTACGATAAGAAAGAACATATTCTAGATGTTAGATGTTTAGAAAATGAGTTGCTTCGCATGAGTGAGGAACTGTTTCCAAAGTTTACTTACTGTGGGTGCAAGCTAATTAACAATTCCGTATATTCCCTAAATACTAAAAACTTTTTACCTGATGTTGAGAGAAACAAACAAAAAATTCAAAATGTAAAATTTTATCTTTGCATGTCATTGTCTCTTAAAAATTACATTAATTTTACAGCATACGATTTTCAGTTTATTTTCTGTTCATTCATCTCAGCTTATAAAGACATTGGAGATGTACTTTTAAAATCACATCCTTTGAAGCCCAGTTTATCAAGTTAGAATAGTCCAGTATGTTAAAATGTATAAAAGACTTTTATTGTGCAGCTGAAAAGTTTTTAAGCTTTTTTTTAATGTTATTGAGATTTTTGTTTACTAACTGTTCTTTTTGTAAAAAGTTTCTGAATTTTTACTGTTTGTCCAACAAAGCTTTCTAATCAATTTAATGAAGTAGGCTGCATTCATGAAATTCTGCTACAAATGCCATTTTTAACAAATTGTTTTACTGAAGGTTAGAGCAGTTGTTCTTGTGCCTTCTGCTAATTCTGCCTATTGAATTTGAGTGATTAGACAAGGTTAATTTTCATTATAGTCCTCCTAAATGATTACTATAATAATGTCGTTACTTAATGGACAGGCTAGAACTTGGTTTTTAGTAAATGTGTACCAAATGCACATTTTGGTTTTTAATTCCACGTGGTCAAGTATTGGTGTTAATATTCACCTTTTGCCATTGTAGATTGAACTTCTGAATGAAAGAATCTGAAATTTTATTATAAAAAATGAAATGATTGTTATAGTTTTTTAATTTAAATCTAGTTTTAACCTTTAAAAGACCAGTTTCTTTCTGAGGTGAAAGTATAGAGTTTTAATGATTTAAACTTTGGCATTATATTACAGAAATAATACTTTCTCAGAGTCTCGTGTATTAGATTATTCCCTGATCATGATAGTGCATTTAGCACTATGATACTAAAAAGATGCCCAATTTTAACTGAGAGCAGTAGAGTCTATTTGGGGTTTGTAATTCTTTAACATGTTTTCCTTTTATTTATTTGCTTCATTTGTGAACTGGAGATGATTAATCATAGATGTCATTGAATATTTTTGAGATTTTCCTCACAGTGAAAATTTGAGGTGGCATAGTTGGATTTCTAATTTTAACTCATCTTCACAAGATATAAAGAATTCCCAAATTATACTTTTTCTTGAAAGACTCAAGGAATTACGTAACTAAAAATTAAAAACAGCTTTTAACATTTATTTGATGTTGTAAATTCTAGAGAGTACATAATCTAATCTCTGTTATTCTACCCAGATTTAATTGTTACATTTGTATGGTTTTCACAGTCATTAGTTATTGGCACTTTTTAATATTGCAATGTAAGTATACATTTATATTTCAGCTGACAGGATTTCAACGTATGAAGCACATAGGGAGATTTTCTTTGTACATAGAATGCTTACCTATGTTTGAAAATGAATATTTAGATAGTAATGGCAAAACTGAAAGTCCATGCCTTGTTTTTATTATTGATGTTACTACACTATTGAAATATGATGGTTTTAAAGCACATAAGTATTGACTACACACAAGTTTTAAAGCCAGAGATGAATAATGTATTTTGACCACATGTCAGTGTATCTTTAGATCACTTAAAATCTCCATTAAGGGAGAGGACAGAAAAGTATCCTATGTAAATTAACTTATGTAAAAATTAATAATTCTGCTTTCTAACTACAAATAAAATCCAGTTAACATCAAACTTGCCTGTATTTTATTTATGAAACAAGTTTTAAATAATGTTTAGAAAATGGGTATTGGCTAGAAGTCAGAAATTTTTTGGTTATGTAACTGTATCTTGTTAATGCAGTTTTTGTGTTGCAAATAACATGTATGTAATTTTAAAGTGTTAAACATAATCACAGTAGTGTTCTGCAGTTAATTAGTAATGAGGTTTTTAAGCCAGTAAATCAAGAAATTTTATGTTTTTAAACACATATGTTGGTAAGAGATACATGTTATAATGTAAAATAACCTGGAATTTAGCTTAATTGCTATATAAAAAATAGGCTTGAATGTGGCCGGTGAGCAATGTGATAGAGACTGAATTTATTTCTCCCAATAAGGGCTGCTTAAGAAACATCTGGCAGCACTCCTCTCTTAAAAAAAAAAAAAATCTAGTTTTAACCTTTAAAAGACCAGTTTCTTTCTGAGATGAAAGTACAGAGTTTTTGTTTTTGTTTTTTTCAGAGTAGACATATCTGTAGAAATTTCTTTTGTAGTAGTATCCATTATAACAAGAGTTGACCTTGTAATAAGTAATTTAACCTGGAGCGACTCTGGGGGAAAAAAAAGTTTACCTAGATTAAGACTTAATCACTCTAGATGTCATTAGAGTGAGAACCGTGAATAGATGTGCCTCTTAAGAATAATGAAAGTTTTTCTTCTGTAACTTCTCTTTGGGGTTCTTCTCTCATTGCTGTTGTTTTACATTACACTCACTCATGTGATTTTGTCCTTTAGAACTTTTACAAAGGAGAAATTTTGCTCTGTAGAGACTTTTATTTTCAGAACCCAGAAAGATACTTTTGAATCTCTTTTCTATTTTTTATTGTTAATTTAGAAAGCAAGACATTTGTAAATGTAGTGTTTTAAATTTCCAGCAGCCTCAAAATTAATGAATCTTGATGCTTTTTTTTAAAGTATCTTTACTTTTCAGTGTTATAATGGAGCTACAACTTGCTTAAACTCTTAAGTGCTACTTCACTGTCATACCATATTTCTATTTTTAAATATTTTAATGTATATTTTGGGGGGAAATAAAGATGTGCCATTAGTCAAGGGCCATTTTCTTCACTCTTTATTATGCCCAAATGGTTTTTATTCAATTTGTATTAGAACTTCTCATCAAGATTTATATTTGCTTGTTTTTATTGTTTCAACTATATATAATTCTTTTGACTGTAGATGGAATTTTTATGCATGCCTGTAAATAGGATAATTTTTATACTATGAATAACATACATACCATATATACATACTAGTGTAGAGACTGTGTTTTGAATTGTGTGTTTTATTTTGACACAGTTTCATCATTAAGTCCTATTTACCAACAAGCATAATATTCTTAAGAAACCTTTTCTTTTTAGTAATTGATCAGCATAACTTCAGTTGAGTTACTGGATTTCTTGACATACTTTTCTGGACCTATAATCTGTCTATACCAATGTTTTAAACATTAAATTTAAACCTCAGGGGGTAAAAGGTTCTTCAACTTAAGATCTTCTCTCCAGATCTCCATTCTTTGGAGTTTCCAAGAGTGTGACCTGAGGAACTTGGAACCATTGAAATTCAAATGTAGGTAGGTAAGTGTTCACACCAGCGCATGTGTTGATTGCCTTATTTCTCTTTGTATATGCATCTGTATTGCACCCCCTCAGTGCCTTTCTTCTTCTTCCTCCCCATAGACCATGTAGGGCCTGTGTCATCTTGACATTATGTAATTTTGTAATTCATTATTTTGGTCAGTATTTGTCTGTAATGTGTGTCAGGAGCAATTTTAAAATGTCTTCAGATGTTTATGACGTTGTGCTGTCTGGACTGTCACACGTAACCATTTTCTGTTATGGGTCTGGATTGCATTTTTGTGAATTGTCTGTTGAGTTCTAATAAACATTCCTCTGGAGTTGCTGGTATTCATTGAGGGATGCAGAAAGTCTCAGTCTTGGCATTTTATTCTCAGATATATCTAGAGAATGAACTATTTTTGGTTCTAAGAATTTCTTCCAGTTTTTCTTTGATTTAAAAGTCATACTCTTGATACCATTTATGATGGCATGAGTGTGTCATCTACTGTCCTTTGAAGTTCATTCACACCCTTTCTTTGGGCAATAAAAAAAAATATTAAACTTATTTGCTTTCAGCAATAAGAATTAATACTGATTTATTCCACACAAACAGGACCCCTTTTTAGTGCCCCCAGAATTATTTATTGATAACATACTAAGTTGTAACTAAAATAGGCAGACTCAGTCATGGAATATTCTTCTAGGCTTAAGTAGAATTTCTACTCAAATAAGTAAAGTGAGACGTTCAGGTGCTTAGTTAATGTAATTTGCTCAAAATATCTGAGCACCAAAATCTGGCATTCCTAGCATGTTTTTTAATTTTTACTTTTTATTATGACATATGCCAAGTACATCATTGAATTTCAGAATCTCTTTTCCATGCGTTGCTTTTTTTCCCCATCTCCTATAAAAATTAGGTAATCCTTTGGCAATGGTTCTTAAACCTTTGGCCTCGGGACTACTTTAAACAATTAAAAATTACTAAAGACATCAAAGAATTTATTGATAAATACAACCCATCAATATCTACTATACTAGAAATTTAAGTAGAGAAAGTTAAAAGTTTTAAGTATTACATTTTAAAATAACCCATATGTTAAAATAAATAACATTTTAATGAAAAATAACTTCAAAATTAAAAAAATGCTAAAAGTAGCATTTTATTATGTGTGATGGTGAAGTATATAATGACTACAAATACAGTTTAATGCTACTACTGGGTTCATGCTGAAGTCCCAGCAGTTTACCCACTATTATTTTTCCACCATCATTGCAACTATGAATACAGTAAAAAGGGCTAATAAAATCTTGGTATTTTAATGAAAGTAGTTTTGACTTTGTGACCTTCTGGAAGGGTTCTGGGGATCCCACTTTGAGAACCATGTTCTAAGCTACCTGCTTTTCTTAATGAAAATTTGTATCAGCCTGTTTGAATTTTCTTTTTCCTCTTTCGGGCCTTCATTATCCAAGGAGAATACTGGTATTCTTGCTTGCAGTTGGTATGAACAGACTTTAAAGTTTCTTGAGTATAAATTTTTTTTTAGTATCATCATTTAGTTAGTATCGAATTGGATATTAAAGCACCCAAGTGTTTTGAAATGAGTCTGTCCATTGGATGACTATATAGTTTTCTCTTTATACTTGTGTGTGGTATGTGTGTTGTATGTGAGTATACAATTAATTTGGCTCCTGGGTAGCTTTAAAACACATTTTCATGAAGCAACATGATTTTCATGAAATGTGACGGTTTGCACCAGATGCCATTGTGCTATGCAACTTCTTTCCTTCTACACACAATTTTTCCCTCTACCACAATTTCAAGTACTACTGCTTCAATTTGTATGCCAAAGACTGTTTGAAACTGCAGCCGTTCTTTCTGTCCCTCTTTTTCCTGGAACCAAAATTCATAATATTGTAAAGGCAGTCCAAAGAAGTGGTAGAGATACCAAGTTAGGAGAATATGAAGAACATCATCTTCTAAGTGGCATTCTCCTCTCATGTTATCTCCTTCATAAAATTTATTATTCCTCTGATGTCCCTGTACTGTTGGATTTTTATGGTTTGTGCCAACAGTACTGAGGGGGTGTGTGATGCTTACATATATGCAGACATAAAGTAGATTTTGATTCACACTCAATGCATGCGCTAGTGCTCACGCTTACATACCTGAAATTTAATGATTCAACAGCTCTGCCATATTTGAAGAGGTAGTAAAAATGAGTAAATAAATGAAAGTTTAAATACTGCTAAAGAGCAAAGATCTGCAAAGGTGATCCCCAATAATAGGAACTCTGTATACTGGTAAGTAATTTCTAACTGTACAGTTTCTCAGTGCATGATCATTATAAATACTATAACCATAGTACAAGTATTCTGCCAATATAACACATAAGTATAATACTGTACCCTTTAACATAAGTAATTTGCCTATAAGATATGTATTGTGAATCATTAATTGCTGAATTCTATAGTTAGAAAAACTAATATCAAAAGCATAAAAAATCATTTAGTTGAATATATTCTTTTATTTCTATCTCTTTTTTGGACAGATTTCATAATACCATTGCAAGATTTGAAATTATTTTAGACTATTTGAATTCTGGATGTAACCTTTTCTTTTTCTCAGGCCTGTTTCCTATTGTTTTGGTAATAGTCCCCTTTCTGGTAGAGATGGGCCCCCACAACTGAACCAGATAATATCCATAATTACCCACTTGTCGGTTTTCAGGGACACAAGCCTCTTGTTGGCTATCTCTTCATACTTCAGTCTAAAAACAGGAACAATTGTCTATGGCCCTGCTACCCTGAACAAGCCCAATCCTGTCTGATCCAAGAAGCTAAGCAGGGTCGGGCCTGGTTAGTACTTGGATGTGAGACCACTTAGAAAGACCAGGTGCTGTAGACGTAAAAAATAATAATAATAATAACAGATTGTAAACTGACAGGGTCCTTGTAATCTGTGAAGTCAACCAAGGGTTGCCTCACCTAAAAAATTAAAATAAGAAAAAGGAAAATTAACTACAAAGACTAGCCGGCAAGAAATCAACTGGCATGGGAGATAACCTTATCTTTCCCGATAATCACCCAACCACCTACTTACCTATAGGTTAAGAACTAAGAAAAGATAAGTAGGCAAACTGTCAAAGGATGCATGTTGTGAAGAAAATCTGTTTTGTAAGAAGCAGGTTTTTATCTTTAGAGTCTCAATAGGTAACTTAATAGAATTTGGAGAAAAATATTCACTTGAAAGTGGCATATAATTTTTAAAAGAATTTTGAAAGCATTCTCATATCTTTGGATGAACTAGTTATTAACAGTAACAGTATTTTGCATAGGCAGATGAGTTTATGTCTTTTTTCTTAGCTTACAGTACTTATGGTTAGCATTTTGATTTATTTACCTTTAGCCTTGTTACAGGTATTCTACTATCAGTGTTCACAAAGAGCTTTTGTGGAAATTCAAGGCATATTAAGTACCTTAAAACCAATTTGTTTCTTAGAAAATTATCACAAAGCCATACTGACCTCATCCTATTCACCTCTCAAGCCAAATTTTTGTTTCTTTACTAAGATGATTATCACTATTATTAAATAAAAATTTGAAAAGAAAAAATATTTTAAATAATCTGTTTTTTCTCATTAAAACTGCTTTTCTTCCTACTTTTCATCAAAGAACACTGCTGCAATTAAACAATTTTTGTGTATTATGTACTTTTCTTTATTAAAGAATTCTAAAATTTTTGTCTTCTCTTTTGGTTTTTATTAAACTTGTTTTTTTTTTCTTATGCTTTTATATACTGTGATTTCCTGTAATGCAAATATTACTTTGTCTAATCTTTTTTACTTAAAAACACTGGTAATGTTTAAGTATTTATACATCTTTAAAGCCTGCTTTGTAATGGTATAAGACCCTATTTTAAAAAAACTAATGTTTGACATGTTTTAAATTATTTTTATTTCTAAATTTCTTTTAATCATTGAAAATATTCAAGTCTCAAGACTCAACTCTTCTGAACTAATGTATTAAAATTTTTTAAGACAATTCTATGAATGGATTTAATCTTGCTTTAGTGTAATTGAAACAGTATTGAGTTTGCAGTAGAAAGAATAAGGGGTGTTTTCTTCTTGTTAATGCCTATTTTGGTACCTAAACACTTTTTTTGTTTGTTTTTACAGATTCTCTTCAAGCTCAGCTTATCAATATGGGTGTTATTCCTACCTTAGTGAAATTACTGGGCATCCACTGCCAAAATGCAGCTCTTACAGAAATGTGTCTTGTTGCATTTGGCAATTTAGCAGAACTTGGTAAGTCCTAGTTGTGAACCACTAATCTAATTAACTTCTTAATGTTCTTAACAAATTTTATTTTAGATGTTAACCACCTGAAAAGCCATCTAGATTATGTTAGTTTATTTTTTTTGAAGCATTGTGTATAAAAAAATTAAAAAACAGCGATCCAATTATATCTTATGATTATATTATTTACATTTGAGAGATGGTTTACTTCCCTAATTATTTAACACATTGATTTAAAGTTTACACTTGTATATTACTTAAGAGTTGAATATTTAAAATGATCTTTGACTTCAGTATTTTTACATGAGAGATGGTCTCAAATTCAAGTATTGTATTTCCAGAGCAAAAATAAAGGACTAAATACTTGACTACATTATCAAGTGAAAAGGAATCTAGCAGACTATGGTTCTTCTTCCTTTTTTTTTTTTTAACAAAATCCCTAAAAATTATAAGGGACTTTTTCATAAGAATATATTTGTAATAGCATTAGAAAAAATTATAAGATCCTTAAAAATCAGAAGGCAGGCAAAAACAGACCACTGTTGGAAACAGCTGAGTGGTAATAGGACTAATGACCCCAGCAATCCTGGATCCTTTCTCAGTTTTGTTTTTCTCTATATTTATTATTATATCCTTTCTCCTCTCTTTTCTTCCCATGATTTTTGATAGAAACTTACAACTACTGGTCTAAATCTATTATCCAACCATGTTTATATAAATTTTTTATTATGGGGACAGTGAAGCCAAATGATTTTTTGTCGTAGCTATTTAGAGAAATATAGCTATATAGAGATAATTTCATGAATTATCTCTATTTTATAAATAAATAGAAGCATGAGGATTGTAACCTGGAATTTTCTAACTAAAAGCTCATGTCCTTAGAACTACATGTAAAAATCTTGATTTCAGTACTTTACTTTTGCTCTGACTTCAAATTAAGGTAATAAAGATTATTTATCAGAATTAATTTTTAAAAGTCCTTTCAGTGGGTTATCTGCTGGAATTTGTAAATGTTTCTTATCTTATTTCCTCTGCTTTTCTTCTTTTTCATACTGTCTCATTTCTATCATTCAAGTAAGACCAAATTACTGCTTCACAAGTTGTTATTTTTCATTATTAAAATGGAATGCAGGAGTTTGTGTTTAGTACAGTTTGTAGAAATAAAACAAATTATGTTATAATTCATAGTGATGTCAAATCTTTGTAACAGAAACATAAACAAGATTGCATAAACCACCTAAATTCAGCCTCGTCTCGCTAGTCCATATTAAAAGTTGGATATGCACCCAATTTAGTCCAGCCAAATTTTATAGTCTCTTCCCCACTGTTACTGCCTTTACTCCATTTGAACGAAGAAAGGATAAAAGAGAAATATTCCTTTGTTTACTAAAATTTCAAGAATTTATTTCATGAGTCGCTTGTGTCCATGTAATAACAAGGTAATACATCAACTCTGAAATAGGATATATATGCTCCAGAATACTTTTTCTCTCTTCAGTGGGCTTCATTACCCATGAGTTAATGAATCACATAGTATTATTTTTTATTTACACAAGTAAATATCAAATACATATCACATTTCTATCATACAATTCTGAATATAGCATATCACTAAAGGCTAGTGTTGCTTTTTGTTGATTTTTAAAATAAAAATGTTAAATAGCAGAAATTTGTGTATTTTTTCTTCACTAAAGTTATATAATAGCTTAAAGAAAGACAAAATGTAAAATAATTTAACAAGTGCAATCATTTCAGAACTGGAACAGAAAAGGAAAATGAAGTTCTGCCTTTTTGTTCTCGTTGAGTTTCAGTTTGAAAGTTCTAGAAAGATAATGGAGAAATTGCCAAATAACTCAAATATCACAGAACTAAAGAACATAATGTTTTAGTTTGGAAAGGTTTGTCAGATTCCTAGCCTCATTGATGAAAATATACCCAGACTACGGCATATCAATGTGAAATTTAAAGTAATGGGGGAAAACACATCTTACAAACTTAGGGAGGGAGGGAAGGGAGGAAAGAAAAAGGTTGCATACAAGAGATTATGTATCAAGAGACATCAGATGTCTCAAAACAACACTAGCAGCCAGAAGAAAATGGAGTGTTACCTTCAAAAATTTGAGGGAAAATTATTTTCAACATAGAATTTTATACCCAGTCAAACTATCAATCAATTGTGAGGTTACACTAAAGACATTGTTAAACATGAACATCTCAGAACGTTGATATGCTACATACCTTCCCTCTGGAAACCACTGGAAGATGTCAAAACAAGAGGTGTAAATTAAGATGACATCATAAGAATCAGGAAACAAGATCCAACAGGAAAACCTGAATTTCTGTTTGGTGAATTCCAGTATGGTGAAATCAGATCCCAAAATGTCTCTTTTCAAAGAGCAACCAGTCCAGATTGGAGTAAGTCAGAAGGCTGCTGGAGTCGGGGTTGGGAAAGTTCTTATAGGAGATGAAATTGATTTAATACCTAAAATAAATCAGCTTATAAGAGATGATTAGACAAATGATGGAGAATTTAGATTTTAATTAATGACAAGTACAAAGAAAATTAAGCAAATGAGAAATAATTCCATGGATAATGAAATAGTATATTATGAAAATGCTCATAATTGATATAACCAAAAATACTTAAAACTGAAAAATCAAAAAGTGGCAATACAAATATATTATTTAAAGATGTGGAAGTAAATACCAATGAATTAACTAAAAGACCTTTATGGGCTTGTTTCTGAGTGAGAAGAAATGGGAAAGGGATACTGGATTTTGCTGGTAGTATTAGGACTAACTCTTTAAACTCAAATAATTTTGATTACAAAATAATAAAATGCTTCTGGCTACAGGTCTGTTAAGGATCTATGGCATATATATTCACATGTAAGATCCAAATCATACTTTAGTGCTACTTTTTTTCTGTATACACCTGCATGATAGGTACAGATTTTGTTATTTAATTTCTGTGTTAATCATAGTGCATTGTTTCCTTGTGTTGGCATATGGGCTGCATTACTTAGCAATAGTAATTTGGTTTTAGTTAAAAAGAGTAAGAGTACATAACTAGGTAAACGGTGATATCTGCCTACTTCACTTAAGATTGTATGTTCTGAAATGCATTTCATTTGAAGAATCATCTGAAGCAGAGGAGCAACCAACAATGTTCAGGAGTTAAGTCATCCCTATTTAAATCAAACTAACCTACTTTTAGGGTAAGGTTTGCTGACATTTGTACAGTATGATTTCTGAGGGTTTATGTAGCTCATTGGACGACTCTTCACCCCTACTCCTTCTAGCCATTGTACTACAAGTCCTAGATTTTCATCATTTTGGCATCAGTCTATCTGCTGCATGTGCCAAAAGCAGCATGACAGTGAATCAAAACTGTATTAAACCCTATTAAAATTTGAATTTGCAATTTTTAATATTGACAGAGACTTCCTAGAGACTAGAGAACAGAACCTAACCCTTCTATTACTTTATATTTTCTTTCAGTCACAGATTTAATCAATAAATTTCTTTTGGCACCTGCTGTGTACTGGGCATTGTATCCTTTTTGTCATAGTTAAAATAATTATACACTGTCCCTGCCCTCAAGGAACTTATATTTTAGTGAAATGGAATTTTTAAATGAATTTACAAATAAATAAGAAAATCATTATAAATTATAATTGTTAATGTGAGAAAGTAATGTAATGAGGTGAGGGACTAAATTAGAGACATAGACTCTAGGTGGAAAGGAACATTTTCAGACAGTCAGGATTTCAAAATGTTCACCTCCTGTATAGTAAGTGTATAGTAGCTTTCTCAGGAGGCTGCTGAAGGATGCTTCCACCAAAACAAAACAAATGAAGGCGAAGACGTATGTAAGAGTATCTAATACAGGAAGGATAAGGAAAGACCCATCAAAATAATGATTAAGAGAAATTCTAGGTTGTCAGCTGTGCCCCCAAAAGAGAACAACCAATCTAGATTGGATTTGGTCAGAGTCCTCTGAAATGTCTAAATAAATTAATAGCTTATCTGATGCAGCAAAAGAAAATGTGAGAATTTCAGTTGTATTTTGGAGGCAGATTGGTAGACCTTAGTAATGCATTGAATGTAGTGTTGAGTGAGAACAAGCGAGCAATAACTCCCAGTTTTCTATCTGCATAGATGTGTAGATGGAGTGTTCATTTATCAAGGAAGTTTGGAGGAAGAACAGAAATAGGGTAATATCAAAAGTTCATTTTATTCATTGAGTTTGAATGCTAGAGATACTCAAATTGAGATGTCAGATGGTCAGCAGATAAATAGCCTGGATCCAAAAGAGGACTAGAGATATGATTATATTAGTATCAACATATAGGTGCTGTTTTTATTCTATGAAAGAAAAGTAAGTTGCCTAGGGTAAGAGAAGAACCAAAAACATAAGAAAGCATGCTAAGCAAAATAAGTCAAACAAAAAAGAATAAGAACCGTATGATTTCACTCATAATGTGGAATATAAAATAGAAAGCAACAAACAGAACAAACTCAGACATAGACAACAAAAGGGTGGTCACCAGGGAGAAAAGAAGGTGGAGGGAGGATGAAGAGGTTAAAGTGGGTCAAATATATGGAGACAACTTTGGATGGAGAGCACACAGTGCAACATACAGATTAGGTATTATAGAAATGTACACTTGAAACATTTGGTTAACCAACGTCACCCTGTAACTTAAAAAGATAAGAAAGAAAGGCTCAAGTCCCAAATAACTGGAATTTATAGTGGTCCAGTAGTAAAGAAAGAGCAGCAAAGGAGACTGCATAGTGTAGGGTGGCCCAAAACTAGTTTGAATTGGATTTAGGAATCTCTGAGTTGAGAAAGTAGTGATAGTGTATGTAAACAATGCTGTCAAGAAACTTGTTTGTGAAAGTGAACAGATCGGTTGGCACATGAAGAAAAGTAGAATAGAGGAAAGGTGTTTATTTTTAATATTTTTATGTGAGAAATATTAAAGCATAAATGCTCTTGGTGAGGCTCTAGAGTGAGGAAGAGAGGTTGGAGATGCCAAAGAGGCAAGAGGGAATGAGACCCCAAGTACATGTGAAGAATAGGAGTAGGTACGTCAGCATCAGTGCAAAGCACACCACTTTAATGATAACAAGATAGGATTATAAGTCACCTTTAATTCAGCCATGTAAAGTGTAGTCTGTTCTGAGTAATTTTTCTTTGACAAAGCCTCAAAACTATGAATTTATAATTTAGTAATTTTATTGTTGCTATGGTTACCTATATGTAATGCTAGTGAACATTTTTTATAGCCTTGAGTATAATTGGGATAGAATATTTTCTTTAAAGCCTTAGACATTTTTCCTTTTCAGAGACATTAAAAAATGGCTTTGATTGTTCCTAGATTAGAAGAGTGTTGGCATTTATATGTAATAGTACAAAATGACCAAGTAGTGAAAGTAATAGAAAACAATTTCTGGTCTTTAATTTGTTTGCTTACTCTAAATTTTCATCCCCTTTTTTCCCCCCCAGAGTCAAGTAAAGAACAGTTTGCTAGTACAAACATTGCTGAAGAGCTGGTAAAACTCTTCAAGAAGCAGATAGAACATGATAAGAAGGAAATGATTTTTGAGGTTCTTGCTCCATTGGCAGAAAACGGTGAGAAAATAAATGCACCTCTTAATTTTTTTAAACATTAGACTTTTTCCATTTTTTTTATATTACTTAATTGTCAGCTATTTAACTCAAAATGCTTCGTTTTATTAATAAGTTTTATTTTGGATATCTCTAACTTCAGCTACAGTATCTACTCCATGACGATATTTACATTGGCCAAAGCTACTTTACAAGTTCCTTTGACTTTAAAATCTTGGCAAAGATGGTTTTGTAGCTTACACATTCTTATGCCAGTCTGGAAAAGGCAACTGAGAGGTTCAACTCCCATTTATATACCCTTTCAGAACACGGGGGATAAAAGTTGGGAGTCCTAGGCCTGCCAAAAGTATGGACAATGGTAAGCTGCTCCCATCTTTGGGCAAAAAATTTTAAGGGATACACCCTAAGAATAAGAATGAATCAGAATAAACAAACCACCCCATATAAATAATTTTTCAAATACAGTGTCTAGCACATAATCAAAGTAGACCAGACACATAAGGAGACAAGACATTGTAAGCAAGAACCAGCACAAAGAACCGGCAATAGCAGCAAATCTCCAGATACTGGAATTATTAAACATTGACTTAAAACAGGAATGCTTATTATATTCAGAGTCAAAAGCAAGCTTGAAAAATTTAGAAGGAAACTATAAAATATAAAAAGTGACATAGAAAATTTTAAGGAGAAACAATTGAAAATTCCTGAATTGAAAAATACAACCCAAATGAAGAACATAATGGATGAGTTTAATGGCAGATTAAATATAGTTGAATTAGGGAGTCAGAGAACTGGAAGATAGATTGAAAGGAAATCCAGAAAGAAAAGAACTAAAATTCATTTTTTTAAAAAAAAAAGGATAAAATGAGCAGTTCTTACATACATTTTTTTGGAGTCCCAAAAAGTCGAGGGCAGAGGGAGTGGGCAGAGGAAATATTTAAAGAAATTTTGATAGAAAATTTATCAGAAATCAAAGATTCAAGAAGCCAAATAAATCTAAAATATGAGATAAAGAAGTCTACATCTAGATACATCATATTGAAATTGCAGAAAACCAATGACAAAAGTCTTAAAAGTAGCCAGGAGAAAAATAGATTATCTTAAAAGGGGCAACACTTTGACTGACAGCTAATTTCTCAACAGCAACAATGAAAGCCAGATGACAGTGAAACATCTTCCATGCACTGAAAGAAAACAAATGCCAACCTAGAATTCTAAGCCCAGTGAAAATACATTCAAAACTGAAGGTAAAATAAAATTATTTTCAATGAAAAACAGAAAGTTCATTACCAGTAAACTCTCACAAAAGGAAATTATATCAGGTTTTTGTCAGAAATAAGGAAAATGCTTCCAGGAGGAAGGTTACATCCAAGGGAGAATAAAGAGGAAAAAAACTGGTATAGGTAAAAAATATATATATAGGTAAATCTTAACATTGAATATATAAAATAATGTATTGTGAAGTTTAAAACGTATATGTATATAATTTAAAATATATCAAAAAATGGGTATATAAGTTTTGAGGGACATGAAAGGTATGAAAGAGTCCCAAGACCCTTGTGTTATCTGGAAGAAAGTACCATTAGACTCTGATTATTCAAGGATTTCAACTTTTAAGGTGACTACTAAAACAATTTTTAAAACCATGTGTAATTACCAAAATAATGGAAGGATTTATGGAAAGACTTTTTTTAAAATACCCTTTCAATCCAAAATAACAGGAGAGAGAAAACAGAACATGGAACAGAGGCTACAAATAGGGCATAAATATATACTAGATTTAAGACAGTGTTTTAGTAATTATGCTAGTACACATGGCCTAAATGCTTTAGTTTAAAAACTAATTGTCAACTAAATTTTAGAAAACAAACTATACTTTTTAAAACAAGCAACACTGCTAAATATGAGGAAATTTTAAAAGTTGAGAATAATAAGATTGAAAAAATGTATTATTTAAACCTAAAGAAGGTTGAGGTAGTTATCTTAATATCAAATCAAACAGACTAAGAATAAAACATGCTAGAGATAAAGATAGTAACTTTATAGTAATGAAAATTCTAATTTATCTGGAAGGTATAACAGTTATATATTACCAGAAAACATGAAGTAAAAATATCCAGAACTATATGGAGAAATAAATAAATCCATAAATAATATAGAAGTTTTTAACACTTTTTTCATTAATTTCTAGAACAAGCAGATTTAAAAAACAATAAGTATAATATAAATGAACAACATGATTAAGAAAATTTATTTAATCAACATATTTTAGAACACTGTACCCAGCCGCAGAGCCCTTTCTTTTCAAGTACATGTGAAACATAAAAAACATGTTATAAAACAAGTTTCAGCAAATTCAAAGGATTGCTATCTTACAGAGTATGTTCTCTGACTTAAATGAATTATCTAATAATAAAAACTAGGAAATTCTTGTATGTTTAGGTATTTAAAATTATACTGCCAGTACTCTAGAGGTCAAAGAAGAATCATCATGGAAATTAAGAAATTTTCTAATAATGAATGTGAAAATACTGTCTCAAATCTTATGTGATATAGGTTAGACCATACTTAGAGGGAATTTTTTGCTTTAAATGAATGTATTAGAAAAAGAAACAGTAAAATAAGTAAACTCATTATTTATCTCAAAAATTTAGGGGCGGGGGGAAAGACAAAGTAAGCTCAAACAACATAGAAGGAAAGAAATCTAAAGAACCAAAATTAGTAAAAATAGAAAATACATAATGTTGTAGAAGCATATAATTACCAAAGCCAATCTGAATTAACTGTTAAATCCCTAGTAAGATTAGTCAGGAAAAAAGAGAAGACACATATAACCAAAATCAAAAATGGAAAAAGAGATCTTAACCACAAATCTTACAGACTTTATTAAAAGGATGTTATGAACAAGTTGATGCCAAAACATTTTAAAGTATGGATGACACAAGAAGAAATAGAAAAGCTGAGTAATCTTACCTTAAATTTTTTTCAGAGAATAGGAAAAGCAGATACCAATTTATTTTATGAGACTAATGTAACCTTTATACCAAATACCAACAAAGACAATACAATAATGAAAATTAATGGCCAGTCTCACCATAAACATAGATCCAAATTTCCCTTTGAAATTTTAGCAAATGCAATCTAGTAATATATTTAAAATTTATCATCATAGCGTAGTGGACTTAATCTGAAAATACAAAGCAGTTTGATATCCAGAATGCAATTAACATATTTTATAATGTTAAAATGTATTGAAGGGGATATATCATATGACTTTAGATTCAGAAATATATGATTAACTATTCACTCATGATTTTTTAAAACTCTTTGCAAATCAGCACTGGAAGTGAATTAAAAGGATATATACCAGAAGCCTACAGAAAACATCACACTCAGTGGTGAAACAAAAAGCATTTCTTTTGAGATTAGGACTAAGAAGGATCATCCTTACTTTTATTTATTTATCCACTGCAGTAGAACAAGAAAGAAAAGATATAAGAAATAAATTATATTCATAAGTGATATGATTATGTATATCAAAAATCCAAAAGAATATTTTTAAAAATTAATCACAATTAGTTAAATTGCTAACTAAAAAAAAAAATCAAAACTTTGTATTTCTGTATACCAGAAAAAAGAAAATGCATTTAAAAAAATATATGTTTACCATAGTATAAAGTATCAAATACTTTTAGAATGGATTAATAAAAGGTATGTGAGATCTCTGGCTGAAAACTATAGAAAATCATCGAGATAAATTAAAGAAGATCTAAATAAATAGAGAATTATATATATTACTTTCCTGGGTTGAAAATTTAATGGTGTGATATTGTATCTCCCCATATTGATCTGTAGGCTCAATACAATTCTAACTAAAATTCTAAAAGACCAGGAATAGCTAAAATACTGTGAAAGAAAACAAGGTAGCAGAATTGCTTTTTGTATATAACAATAATTAAACTTTTATTTTGATAAAACTATTCATTAGAGGACAGTGTGGTATTGGTGCAAAGATGGATGAGAAGACCAGTAGAACAGGATAGCCGAGAAACAAACAGATGCATTAACAGATGTTTGTTTTATTAGGGGGGAAAAAGAAGTCACTGTAAAACTGGAAAGTACAGTCCTTTCAATAAACAGTGCTAGGAATATGGGGGAAAATACAATTGGAGAGACACGTACATACCCCCATTTTATACTGTATTTAAAAATAATTAATTTCAGATAGATAATTGACTTAAATGTGAAAGTTTAAACCAGAAAGTTTATCTTAAAATACATAAATAAATTTGGTTATTTTAAAAGTAAAAACTTCCATTTCTCAAGACACCATTAAGAGTGAAAAGGAAGACAGTTGGTAAGAGATGTTTACAACACATGACCAAGAGAAAGTTTATGTATACAAAGTGTAAAAACTTTCACAAATCATTAAGAAAAATGAAGAAAACTCAGTGGGAAAATACGTAAAAGATTTGAGTAAGTACCTGACAAAAGATAAAATCTAAATGGCTAATAAACACATGAAAATGTGCTCAACCCATTAATAATCAGGAAATGCAGAATAAAATACTACTGCATACACACTGGAAAGTTGATAATACCAAGTATTGATGAAGATATAAAACAGTGGACACTCTCATTAAGTGCTAGTAGTACACTTTAGAAAACAATATCTACTGAAAGTTTGCACACATTGGATTCCCTATGATCTAGCAATTTCACTCTTAGGACTATATCCAGAAACGTGCACCAGAAGCCATTATGGAATGTTCATAGCAGCATGATTTATAATGATGAAAAATTATAAACAACTCATCCATTAACAGTAGAATAAATAAATCAGTGTATATTCATATAATGGAAAAATATATAGTTAAGGAATGAAGTCATTTAAAACTAATAGTGTAGATGAATCTTATGACAAGAAAAAAAGCCAGCTCTGAAAAATATATATTGTAAGATTCCATTTATATTAAGTTCAAAACAAGATAAAATTGATTTGTAGTTTTTATGAATAATTATTTGGTGAAACAGTGAAAGGTAGGAACATGATTTCATAAAAATCAGTATAGAGATTTCAGAGGGTTGGAGGGAGGGATTTATGTTAGGAAAAGGAGATCCCCAAGGGCTTCCTGGGTTCTTAGCAATGAATTTCTTTATCTAGAAGGTAGTTGCATAGTTATTTGCTTATTAACAATTAAATGCATATTTTATACACTTTTCTACATTTATGGGATTTTTTTCACCATTTAGAAAAGATTTTTAAATACATATATATACATACATATATATGCAGACAGTGTTGAATAGATGTCTTTGGGCAGAATGGTGTTGATAAGTGTGTGCTGAGCTGTCTGCTTTGGCAGAATGCCTTGCTAATCTTCCTTAATAAGGCTATCTAAGCCTCCCACATATACATGCGATTACAGTCAAACTGTGAGAGGAAAGATCTGTAAACTTTAATCTTGACAGATTTTTAACTTTCTAAATGCCTTAGATATTCTTTAGGGGAGAAATTCATTTTTCTGTCTCATTTGGTGGTTTAGCCAAATTTTTATTGTGACCTTCAGCCTGTTCAGCCAATTACCTATAACCTTTCTTGGAATGTTCAAAATAACAATATTTTTATTTCTTATTTGTTTCTCTTCCACCACCTTCACTTCTGTTTTATAATTATGCAGTGGATTAAATGACACCTTTGAAAACAAATTTCTGGACCATCTTTAGCATATCATTCCCTGGTTTACCTTATATGCAAAGGAAAGTTATTCCAACATTTAAATTGGGATTTTTGTGTAATTCAAGTTTTCTTAGTATTTTTACAGCTTTTTTCATCATGGTTTTCGATTCTAATCACCACACATTTCTAGCCCTAGTATTCTGTAACCAAGGAAACGCCCTACTTTTAGCATTGCACAGTGCAAATGTAGCTTTTAAAAAGTATTCCAGGTTCAATGTTCTGAGATAATAGTCTGGGAAGATCAGTGGTCCTCCTGATGGTAAAAAAAAAAAACCCTAAGTTTTTACACATGAAAATTGCTTAACAGGGAAAGTCTTAAGTATTAAAAGTCTCCCAAATAACAAGATAAAACTACCACTGCTGTAGATATGTGCATATACAATTTAGGGAAACCAATGACTAAAATAAAATTCAACTGAAAAATAAAACTTAAGTTTAAAAATGTTTATGTAGCAAATATATTTCTCAGGTCAGTTGATTAGCATTTATCTTACAAGATATCAAATAGACAAAATATTTAGGTAGGCCAGTTTAGGTTAAAATACAAAACTGAATGGCATATAATATCTGCTCTAATTGAAAAGACAGATATGGATGTGAAATCAAAGTCTTTAATAAAATAAGTTTTCTATAATGAAAATATATTTAAGTTATTAGGGTGGTACAAACAAAATCGATTTGATATGGGTGTAGAATTTGCTATGAAGATAGTCTTTAAAAATAGAATTAGAATGTAAATTTCTTATTTTGTTGGTTATCCATCAGAAATCTTGAAAGTTATTTTCTCTCTTTTATTATGGAAATTTTAAAACCTATTCAGGTATAGAGAGAATATAGCATAATGAACCACCATATATTCATCACCCAAGAAAGTTTCAAATTAATAAAAACCTGAAGCTTTTTTTTAAAGATGACTTATAAAATTCAGGTTAGAGATTTATTAACTGCCCTAGAAAGAAAACTTTTATACAAATATGAATCCAAATATACTTATAATATAGTTTGAAATTTACTAATAGTGCTTTACTTTTCAATAACTTGTATTCAAACTCCATTAGTGGATATATCTTAACTTTATATAAGTTACATATGTTTTGTTTTAAACTGGATATTTTATAGTATTGCCTTTTAAACATGAGCATAATATCTAGAATAACAGTGCAGTGACGTTACTTAACTTTGGAGCTGAGAATCAGTTTGTTTAGGTGCTGCCAGACATTGTGAAAAGTAACATAATTTCAAATAGAAAAATAAAATAAAGCTTTTCTGTATTTAGGCTGCACTGTCAGATACTTTCTTTTGAAATTCAAATCTTTGAAGGTGTGTTACCTATGTCATGCATTATTCTCGGTTTCTTATAATTCTTCATAATGGGAGTGCTTATACTAGAACTCCTATTTCATCTCAAGTTTAGGTTATTTTGTTTACATTATTCTTTAGATGCTATTAAACTACAACTGGTTGAAGCAGGCCTGGTAGAATGTCTACTTGAGATTGTTCAGCAGAAAGTGGATAGCGACAAAGAAGATGATATTGCTGAGCTCAAAACCGCTTCAGATCTAATGGTTTTATTACTTCTTGGAGGTAAATTGTAATTTATTCCATCCAAAGAATGTGGTTGTCAGATTTTTAAAAATTTGTCTCTTGTAAACACTATATTAGGCATTTTCTTATTTTCCTATTTCATTTAATCCTGTCGATGTGATGATTTTGAAACCTTAAACATATCAGGAACTAGAGAATAATGAACCTGGAAAAGAGGAGTCTTTACAATTTTTCAGTATTTAAAGATCTGTCATTTAGAAGAGATAGCACCAAAGGACTAATAACCAGATGGTTGCTTGGAACTTAGACTAGAAAAATTCTAAGCTCTCTTGTCCAATCTCTACTAAAAATTTATTATAAGAAGAGTCATTACTTTACCCTTTATGAATTAGTTTTTGAGGTATGTAGTTGGATATTAATACACTTAATGGATTTGTTTCTCCTAATTATTTTCCTCTTATCTGTTTGTTTCATTTACCTCCAGATGAATCTATGCAGAAATTATTTGAAGGAGGAAAAGGTAATGTGTTTCAAAGGGTGCTGTCCTGGATTCCTTCAAATAACCACCAGCTGCAGCTTGCTGGAGCATTGGCGATTGCAAATTTTGCCAGAAATGGTAAGAATATTATTTCACTTTGACTCAAATGTTCTAACTTTTTTATTTTTGTTTTTTCATCACATACTAAAACTGAAACAGTTCAGAATTATATGTAATAGATATATATGAACTGCTACCTTAAATTTCCAGAGATCTGGAATATTTATAGTGACTTTCCTAACAAATTACATATTTCATACAATTCATCTAAGTTCTAGTAAAGATCATGAATGGTGATCATGAAGTCCTTCTGTGAGTATTCTGTACTTCAGAGATTAGTAAACTTGAGTCCCATTCTACTAAACATATCTAGGAGGATATGCTCTCTTGCCTGGTGATTTTATTTTGGATTTAATAATCTGAGTATTCACTGTAGGGTTATTGTGCCTCAATTTATACCTTTATGCCTTCAAAACTTAAATGTGGCTAATTCTCTGGTTTAAAGTAGAATATTTAATTTAGCTTAATAATATTTCAGAGGTACCACACTTCCATGTTTATTTCTGAAGTCTGGCAAGGGCAGCTATTAGTCTAGAAACTCATACTATGTCTAGGAAATATGGTTGTGTTTAGTTTGATTTTATTCCAATATGCACTGTTGTTATAATTGATGACAGTCCATTTTCACTCTCTTTTTGGAAACCATCATTAACTCCTTAATGATGGAATTAATACTGGTAAAATATTAATAATTGTTGAAGCTAAATATGGGGTAAATAATGGTTCATTATAATACTCTCTCTGCTTTATAAAAGTTTCAGAAATTCTATCATTGAAAAATAATTTAAGCGTCAACCATGATTAAATATAGCATACTGTGTAACACTGGCAGAACTCAGGCATACTTCACTACAAATATGAACTATCAGTGGGCATATTAAAGCATGTGGTTTTAATTTATTTATCTTCTATTACCAGTTTAAGCTAGAGTTTTATGATTTTTAAAATTTTTACCTATTTTAAGAATCTTATAATTTCCTTCTGACACAGAAGGAAAAAAACTATAAATCTAACAGAAGAGTTAGAATTTGCTTTTTTTTCTTATGGCTCCATTTTCATTAATGTAGATAATGGGTGGGTATCAGTATTACAAAATATGTATGGATGTTTGTAAAGAGGAAGAAAAAATGCTTTTGTTTTGTTCAGATGGAAATTGTATCCATATGGTAGACAATGGAATTGTAGAAAAACTTATGGATTTACTGGACAGACATGTAGAAGATGGCAATGTAACAGTACAGCATGCAGCACTAAGTGCCCTCAGAAATCTGGCCATTCCGGGTAAGACAACGGGAGGCAACTGTGTAAGATATAAAATCTATCGTTTGGTGAAGACATTTACTTGATGTGGACTTGTCCTGACCAAGAAAAGGCAAAAAAAAAAAAAAAAATTGTTTACTTTTTTTTTTTAACTAATAATGGAGAGCATATGCCAAATAAGTTTTCTGGAACTAAACAACCATAATTTTTGCTTTTGTTCAGATTAGTCAGATATTTTGTTACCTTTAGTGAACTAAGATTTTCATCATATTTGGCATAATTAAGCTTTTTTAAGCATCTTCAAGTTGAGGTGAGGTAATGGCATCAATTAACAACGTCCCTTAAAGAATGACTTTTGAGATTTTTTTTAAAATTTTCCTACAAGCAGACAAACAAACAGTTTTTAAAAATACTCCTAATGTGTCTTTTTGGATTAAAAGCTTTTGAGCCATGAAATCACATTACCATGGGAAATATTACAGGAGATGGTTTAAACTATTCTTTTATTCTATTTTCTAAAAATAAATTTCTGGTTATGTAACAGTGTAACTATATGAAGATACAACCTATGGATTCAGTTTGGTTCATAGAGCAGATTAATGTTGTTTATTAATGCCTATAACATCTATATTAACACAGTTGGGTCATGGTCAGAGATAAAAAGAAACATTTAGTAAAGTTGAGGAACTGTCTTTTTTTGTAAAGAAGGCAACATTATCATATTTTCTTTATAAATCATTTAATTGTTTTGAGGTTAGGTTTAAAAAGCCATAAGTATGATTTTGTATGTTATGCTCCTATAGACAAACAAGATTTTTTTAATAGAAAACTATAACATGGTGCCTTAAAGATAATAAGACCCTAAATAAACGTGTATTGGATTGAATGATTATCATCAAGAATGCAAACACCATATTAACCCTAGTCTCTTTTCTCTCTCTCTCTCTCTAGTTGTAAATAAAGCAAAGATGTTATCGGCTGGGGTCACAGAGGCCGTTTTGAAATTCCTGAAATCTGAAATGCCCCCGGTTCAGTTCAAACTTTTGGGAACATTAAGAATGTTAATAGATGCACAAGGTAAAAGAAATGCTTTCCCAAGGTGCATTTTTAGTATGATAGTCTCCCTGTGCCACTAGCTGGAAAAGAGCTTGTTTTCAACTTCCAGAATTATGTAACCATAAAGATAAATAGCAAATAAAAGGCAAAAAAGAGATTGGTTTTAGAACCCATTTGTTAATTTCCATGCTCGTTATAATTGACTTTAAATGGAAATTATATTGTATCTCTCTTTATTACTATATATAATCCTGGTTTTAAGTTGATTTATTAGCAGTTTCTGTGGGTTTCTATGTTTTAGCATTCCATACCCATTTTTACCTTGTTTTCAAAATCGTTATATTTCAATACAGTGAGTCAACATTTTTAAAAATTTGTTTTGCACACAGGGAGATCGTTTTTGTTTATAAAAACAGTAATGGAAACCACTCCTTGGAAAGAATTACATTTACTTATTTCTAGATTCTAAACCTTTCTCTATATTGATTCCTTAGGGTCCTTCTAAAAACTTTATTACAGCTTGCCAGAGTACCAACGGACTACCAGGCTGACCCAAAAGAGTATAAAGTTGTTTATTTTTGTATTTTGTACAAAAGACCACAACTTTATAGAGAAGGCCAAATAGATCATCAGATATGGAGTACTATATTTGCAGTTCTTGCTTTAATAAAATTGTTAAATTTTTTAGACATAGAATATTCTTTCACACTCTTAAATCTTTACCAGTTATTTCACTTGATTGCCTATCAGTGATTCATTTCTTTGTGGTTTACCTTCTTTTCTATAGCAGAAGCTGCTGAACAACTGGGAAAGAATGTTAAATTAGTGGAGCGTTTGGTTGAATGGTGTGAAGCCAAAGATCATGCTGGTGTGATGGGGGAGTCAAACAGACTGCTCTCTGCCCTTATACGACACAGTAAATCAAAAGTAAGTTCCAGAGGAAACCATTCACTGGAAAACATTATTTGAGTGGCCTTTTTGGAAACCCAGGATTGTAGATCTCACATCATATGCTTGCATTTTTGTGTATTTATCTATAAATACATTAATCAGAAATTCTGAAAAAAATAGTTGACGTTTGAGCTTTTTTATTTAGTTCTGTTCCATAATCATTAAAAGTAAGGCTTTGGAATTAAACAGATGAGTTCAAATTTTATCTCCATTATTGGTCAAGTGTCTTCACATCTCAGTATCTTCATGTGTAAAAACCAGGATAATACCCAACTGAAAGTGTGGTGAGAACGATTCAGTGAGATCACATATGCAAATTACTCATGTGGTACCCAAGGCTCAGTAAATGGAGGTTGTTGCTGTTGCTGTTATTTTTACCACAACCAGCACCACCATTACCAGCATCAGTGTCAAACGTCTTCTGTGTGCTAGGCACTGACCAAACTAGCTGCTGACATTTAGAAATTAAATGATATCTTGATAGTATATGATGCCCAGAACTCGTGACAGTATCTAGCCTATTATGTGTCTGCCACATGGTCAATAACCTATCAATATTTGTTGAGTTAATGAATAAATGAACAAATGAACCCTTTTAAAGATCACAATGGTGAAAACCCAGGACAGCAGTTCAGTAGCTGATTTAGTATCTAGATTATATACCTTTTATCTTTTATAACCTCTTTTCTAAGGCGAGCCTTTTAACAATTTCACTTGTATACAGCTGCAGAGAGGCTAACTCTCTCTGGGTGTCACAGAAGATTCACTATGATGAATTCAATACATAAATTTTTGCACAGACGCTACAAATGGTTAAGAACAAGGATCTAGCATTCAGGCTGCCTGGATTTGATTTTTCACCTGGAGGTTCCTGCCCTCCACTACAGGACTTGGAGCCTGGTACTGCTACTGTGGGCAGGAGGAGTGAGGTGGAGTCAAGGGGAGAAAGGTTACGGGGGAGAAGGGTCCGGCCTCCTGACTCCCTACTGGCCACTTTGCCGGGTAGTCAGCCCCCAACCCAGGAGACTGCCTGGATTTGATTCTTGGCTTGTTAACCACTTAATCATTGACTTTGGGCAAATTTCATAACTTAATCTGAGCTTCAGTTTCTTCATCTGTAAACTAGAGATAATATCTAGTTGATGGGATTTTCTTTGAGGACAAAGATGAACTAATATCTCTAAACTATCCAGTACAATGTCCAGTACTTTATGGAGTAGTTGCTCCACAAAGGGTAGCTGTTGGTATTATTCATTCTCTTTTGCATTATGACATAAGTACAATGCTTCATTTATCTTTTATACTTCATTCTATCAGGCAAAGCAACTCCATAGAGCTTTTCAAAAAGCATTTATTAAAGTAGGAGAAGAGAGGGCAGGTATTTTAAAAGGAAATACCTAGTTGTCTGTTCCAGGAAAGTGTGATGGAAAAGAAGCTATGCTCGGACTTAAGAGACGGCTGTTTATTTCTAAAGTACAAATTAACTTCATTCATTCTCCACCCTTTCTTCTACTACAGTGAACTTTTCAGGATGAATCATAAAATAAGAGGATGAAATGACAGTTCAGGAACCTTCCCTAGGTGACCCTATATGTACCTATGAATCTCTGAGTCATCTTAATAAGTTTCTTTTTATAAAAATCTTTACTAATTTTTAAGATTTTAATTTCAGTTTTAAATAAACTCACTAAGTAAGCAGTATATTGGGAAGCTTTCTTTTCATCATAAAAAGCTCTAAGAAATAGTTTCTCACTTTCTAAAAGAGGTTGATGGGGGAAAAAAAAACATTAGATGCTAGAACAAAGCTTCCATAAAAACTCAGTACTTGGACTCCACTGTTTTAGAATGTTTGATTACAAAACAAGTTTCTGCAAAGATACTGTCTATAAATACTTCTCTTAAAATTTACATAAGATGGAAGCATTAAGAAAACTTTTTAAAATATTTTACCAAATTAATTTGAAAAATATTTCTAATTACAATTAGTTTTATACCATTGAAGCTAACTTCGATAGGCTACTTAAAATACCCAGCTTACTTCATATTACTGAGAATATTAAAAAATAGCAAAGAAAGTTACTTTAAAAATATTCTATAATTGAAATTTTTCACTAAATCATATTTAATCCAAGAATTTTTAGGCATCAAAACTCTGAGATGAAAACAAGAATGGGTATTAGAAATAAATGTGACCTTTTTTTAATCTAACCTTTGCTATATATTTCTATATGTGATTTTCATGTAATAACTGTAATTATCAAGAGACCTATGAGATATATATACACATACATTATTCCTACATTATAAAGTCACTGAGATGCAGAGCAGTTCAGTAATTTGTTAGTTATAGGATTTCTGTCTGGAGCCCACTGCCTTGTCTGCCATTGGGGAGGACGGACCTGTAGGCACCATGGGAAATTAGACAATTTTGATTTACATTCTGCTCAAGTCCCTTTGTACGTAATCCAGTTTTGTCAGACCCAACAAAGGGTAAAAGCTACCAAAAAAAATCTTTGCCTGGAGCATCTGGAGAATAATAACCTTGTGTTGTAATAAAAATTAGGGGAAAAAAACTTTTTTGTTATTTCAAGTTTTATTCTTTCTGTTGATCCTATGGTAAATCAGCATTTGGGTCAATGACAGTTGTTCTTTGGTAGCTTCTGGGACTCTCTGTTCCTTGATATGAACGGCAGTGGTCTTTTTCACTTAGGTAATTTAAAGTGTCATCTTTTGATGAATTTATTTAAAGCTAAAAGCTTTTTCTTCTGTGAAGAAAAACATTATCAAATGTATTGGTTCATACAGGACACTGTCAGAAAACCATTCAGTTTAACAATGAATTGAGTGATTATAGTGCAGATTCTTTATGTTTAAAATTGAAGTTTATAATTCTGTGATATTTATTTATTGTAGGATGTAATTAAAACCATTGTACAGAGTGGTGGCATCAAGCATCTAGTTACCATGGCAACTAGTGAACATGTAATAATGCAGAATGAAGCCCTTGTTGCTTTGGCACTAATAGCAGCTTTAGAACTGGGTAAGTACCCCAGTGACAAACTTATTTTCTCCTATTTTTATCTTGGATGAAACGAAGCACACAAGTAGAATAGAAGTCTGATAGAACATTGACTACAAGTACTTTTTGCTAGTGTGTATCTATACCTATATCTGAATATAATGGTAACATTTTGCAAGCCTATAAATATTTAATAGTACAACTATTGATATAATTTACCTCTCTTATTCAGATTTCTCTAGTTTTATTTGTACTCATTTGTATGTATGTTAAATTCTATACAGGTTTTTTTATATGTGTAGGTCTGTATATCAACCACCACAGTAAAGATATTGAATAGTTCTAACACCATAAGTATCCCTCCACTCACTCCCTCACTCACCCACTACACTCACCCACTCCTACCCCTACCTCCCACCCTGTTCCTACTCCCTGGAAACCACTAATCTGCCCTTCATTTCCCATAATGTTTTCATTTCAAAAATGCTACATAAGTGGTAAAGAGTCATCCAATTTGTACTGTGGTAGATTTTTTTATTGCTAAATAGCATTCCCTGGTATATATGCACAGTTTAACTATTTAACCTGTTGAAAGACATCTGGGCTTATTTTAATTTAAAGCTTTTAAAAATAAAGTTGCTATAAACATTCACTTATAGGTTTTTATGTGAACATAAATTTTTATTTCTCTGGACAAATGCCCAGGAGTGCAATTGCTGGGTTATATTGTGACTGCTTGTTTAATTTTTTAGGGAACTGTCAAACTGCCTTCCACAGTGGCTTTCCCATTTTACATTCCTACCAGCATTGCTTAAGTGATTAGTTTTCTGTGCATTTCACCAACATTTGATGTTGTCACTATATTTTATTTTAGCCATTCTGATAGCTCTGTAGAGTTATCTATCTCATTGTGGTTTTAATTTACATTTTTCTATTTTCCTGATGATGTTGAACTTCTCTCCATTTGCTTTTTTTCCATCTTATGTATTCTTTGGTGAAATGTCTATTTGTCTTTTGTTCATTTTCTTTTTTTAAGCTTTGCTTGCTCAACAAAACTATTATGACTTTATTATCTTTTTAATAAACTATAGGCATTGAATAAACAATCATGTATAAAAGGAAGTTTCAATGAGATAATATTTTCTACCCATTAAACATAATCTTCATTTTCTTCTGGCTAGTCAGCTATAATTTAATATTCTTTGGCCTTTTTCTGAAACTGTTCATTTTCTAATTATTTAACTCTTGCCTTTGAGAATTCTTTGTTCTAAAAGTTTTATAATTTTACATTGTAGTTTAGGTCAGTGTTCCTTTGTTGTCTGGGGCTAATTGCCAGCATCATTTGTTGAAGATGCTATCTTTCCTATATTGAACTGATTTTGAACCTTTGTCAAAGATCAGTTGAACATATTTGTGTGAGTCTATTTCTGGGGTCCTCTATTCAGTTCCTATGATCTACTTGTGTCAACCAATGCCATACCATCTTGATAACTTGATAAGACTTTATAACGAGCCTTAATATCAGGTAGAAGAATTCCTCATACTTTATTCCTTGTATCAAGATTGTTTACCTCTTCTAAGGCCTGTGGTATTTCATATAAACTTTAGCATAAGTTTATCTATTTTTGATAGAAAATCCTGCTGGGATTTTGATAGGAATTAATATTTTTTTTCTCTTAAAGATACATACTAAAATACACATGGAGGAAATTATGTGATTTATAGAATTTGATTCAAAATTATTTGGGATGGGTGAGAGTAAGTGGTTGAGACTAGATATAAATGAAACAAGATTGGCCATGATAATTTATGAAAATAATGATAGTACATATTGTATATCATTATACCATGGTTTCTGCTTTTTGTGTATGTTTAACATTTTTGATAATATTTTTTAATTGCCTCATATTAAAAAGAATGTTTTAATTCTAAATTTTAAGCCTAAACTTCTGAAATGTCTGCTGAAATTTAGCTATATCTACTATTTTCACAAGGTCTGAATTTCATATATCTAAGTTATTAATCAGTCCCTTTTAAAAGGTTTCCCATGATCAGTTTCTAGAAAAGGAAGCAATGTTTAGCCAGATCATACTGGGTTCATACACAGTAGATATAGCTAATACTTTAATCATGTTATATTCTAGGCACTGCTGAGAAAGATCTAGAAAGTGCTAAGCTTGTACAGATTTTACACAGACTGCTAGCAGATGAGAGAAGTGCTCCTGAAATCAAATATAATTCTATGGTCTTGATCTGTGCTCTCATGGGATCCGGTGAGTATTTTTTCTGTCATTTGATCTCTATCAATATATGTTTGACTTTATTAAATATAGAATAATATAGTAAATGGTGGATTTGAGTTTTAAAAGCATTAGAAATTAGTTTATAGAGGTTTATTAGTTATGGAGGTTGAAAATATTCCCAAAGTATCATATAACAAATACAGGCAAAATCAATGTTAAAAATCAATACCTATACATTTCACCAATCTTAAAATATTAGTTTATGTAAAGAATAAATTCTGATTTTGTATGCCATGATATTAGCTAAGGGATTTGTTCAAGTACTCATTAGCATATATTGGTATATGTTCCATGGATAATTGAAAAGAATTTGTATTCTGCTATTATTGGATGGAAGTGTTCTTGATATGTCAGTTATATACTTTGGGTTGATAGAAGTGTTGAGTTTTCTGTATTGCCGATTTTCTGAATAATTGTTCTAGTAGTTGTTGAGGGAAGGGTGTTGACATCTTTGACTATAATGGTGGATTTATGCATTTCTCCTTTCGGTTCTATCAGTTTTTGCTTCACATATTTTGTAGCTCTGTTAGTAGGTGCATATAACATACCTTCTTGGTGGATTAACCTTTCTATCATTATGTAACATTCCTCCCTTTCAGTTTTCTTTGCTCTGAAGTCTACTTTATCTGATATTAAAGTAACTACTCCTACTTTCTTTTGAATAACATTAACATGATCTTTTTCCACCCTTTTAGTTTCATTCTGCTATACCATATTTGAAGTATAGACAGCATATTGTTGGGTCATGTGCTTTCTATTTTTGTTTTTTATTTAAATATAATTTATATACAATTTAATTTGTTATATTAATTTCAGCTATACAATATAGTGATTGAACATTTTTATAGTTTAGTGTGACTACCCCACTAATTTTAGTAATCATCTGTCACCATGTAAACTTATCACACTATTATTGTCTATATTGCCCTTCACCTTTTCACTCATCCCCCCACCCCCCACCCTTTTGCTTGGTCTCTGTTTCTATGAGTCTATTTTTGTTTTATTTATTTGCTTTGTTTTTTCGGACTCCACATATTAGTGAAACCATACAGTATTTGTCTTTGTCTGTCTGACTTATTTCACTTACCATAATACCATCTGTGTCTATCCATGTTGTAGCAAATGGCAAGACTTTATTCTTTTTGATTGCTGTACAATATTCCATTGTGTGTGTATACCTACCACATCTTCTTTATCCATTCATCTATCAGTGGACACCTAGGTTGCTTCCATATCTTGGCTATTATAAATAATGCTGCAGTGAACATAAGGGTGCGTTTATCTTTTCGAATTAGAATTGCTGGGTCATATGGTAGACCTCTTTTTTATTTTGAGGAATCTCCATACTGTTTTTCCATAGTGGTTGCATCAATCTGCAGTCCCACTAACAGTACACAAGAGTTCCCTTTTCTTCACATCCTTGCCAACACATGTTATTTGTTAACTTTTTTATAATAGTCATTTTGATTGGTGTGAGGTGGTATCTCATTGTGGTGTTTTGATTTGCATTTCCCTGATGATTACTGACATTGAGCCTCTTTTCATATATCTGTTTGCGATCTGTATGTCTCCTTTGGAGAAATGTCTTTTTATGTGTTCTGTCTATTAATTGATTGGATTATCTTTTTGTTATTGAGTTGTATGAGTTTCTTATATATTTTGTATATCAACTCTTTATCAGATATAGCATTTGCAAATATATTCTCCCATTCATTAGTCTTTTTGTTTTGTAGATGGTATCCTTCACAATGCAAAAGCTTTTTAGTTTGACGAAGTCCCATTTGTTTATTTTTGCCTTTGTTTCCCTTGCTTAAGGGGTCATATCCAAAAAAAATATTAGACTGATGTGAAAGAGTTTACTACCTATGTTTTCTTCTAGAAGTTTTATCATTTCAATTCTACATTTAAGTCTTTAATCCATTTTGAGTTTATTTCTGTGTATAGTATAAGAGTGGTCCACCTTCATTTTTCTGCATGGATGTGTCCAGCTTTCCCAGCACCACTTGTTGAAGAGACTGTCGTTACTCCATTATATATTCTTACCTCCTTGGTCATAGATTAGTTGACCATATAAGGTTCTCTGTTCTGTTCTATTGATCAATGTGTCTGTTTTTGTGCTAGTACCATGCTATTGATTTGAAATCAGGTAGCATGATATCTCCAGCTTTGTTTTCTTAAGATTGCTTTGGCTATTTGTGATCTTTGTGATTCCATGTAAATTTTAGGATTATTTGTGTTCTAGTCCTAAGAATGTCATTGGTTTTTTTTATGGGAATTGTATTGAATCTGTAGATTCTTTTGGGTTAATATGGTGATTTTAATGATATTAATCCTTTTAATCCATGAGCATGATATGTCCTTCCATTTATTTGTGTCCTCGTCAGTTTTTATCCTCAGTGTCTTATAGTTTTAAGAGTATAGGTCCTTCACCTCCCTGGTTAATTTTATTTCTAGGTATTTAATTCTTTTTGATGCAATTGTAAATGGATATTTTTTTAATTGCTCCTTCTGATTGTTTGTTATTAGTGTATAGTAACAAGATGGATTTCTGCACATTAATTTCATATCCTACTTAAATGAATTTTTTAAATTCTATTAATTTGGATTCTTTAGGGTTTTCTATATAGTGTCATGTCATCTGCATATAGTGACAGTTTTACTACTTCCTTTCCAATTTGGATGCCTTTTCTTTCTTATTTGATTACTGTGGATAGGACTTTAACAATACTGTATTGAATAATTGTAGTGAGAATGGGCATCCTTGTCTCGTTCCTCTTCTTGGAGAAAAATGTGCCATTGAGTATATTAGCTGTTGATGGTGTCATATAGCCTTAATCAACTATGTTTTCCAGATGCTGAACTAGCCTGCATCCCTGGTATAAATCCCACTTGATCATGGTATATAATCATTTCAATGTACTGTTGAATTCGGTTTGCTAATATTTTGTTGAGAATGTTGGCATCTATGTTCATTAGGTATATTGGCCTATAAATCTTTTTCTTGTAGGTCTTTGTCTGGTTTTGGTATCAGGGTAATGCTGGCCTCGTAGAATGAGTTTGGAAGTGTTTCTTCATCTTCAGCTTTTTGGAATAAGTTGAGAAGGACAGATATGTATTCTTTAAATGTTTGATAGAATTCACCTCTGAAGTCACCTGGTCCTGGGCTTTTGTTTCTTGGGATTATTTTGATTACTGATTCAATTTCATTGCTATTAATTGGTGTGTTGTTTCTCTGTTTCTTCCTGGTCTTAGAAGGTTGTATGTTACTAGAAATTTTCCCATTTTTTCTAGATTGTCCAATTTGTTGTCATATAACTGATCATAGTATTCTTTAATAAACCTTGGTATTTCTATGGTGTTAGTTAAAATTTCTTCTTTCATTTCTGATTTTGTTTTTTGTTTTGTTTTGTTTTTTGCTTCATGAGCCTTGCTAGGTTCATCGATTTTATGTATCCTTTCAAAGAACCAGCTCTTAGTTTCATTTATCTTTTCTATTGTTTTTCTATTTTCTTTTTCTTGTATTTCTGCTCTGATTTTTATTATGTCCTTCCTTCTACTTTTTTGGGGTTGGTTGTTCTTTTTCTAGTGTCTTTAGGTGTAAATTTAGTTTACTTGGGGTTCTTTCTACCTACTGAGGTACACCTGTATATATAGCTATAAACTTTCTTCTTACAATTGCTTTCTTAAAATTGCTTTTGCTGCATCCTATAAATTTTAATTTTGTAAAGTTGTGTTTTCATTTTCATTTGTCTCAAGGTAGTTTTTGATTTCCTGTTTGATTTCTTCTTTTATCCATTAGTCCTTTAGAAGCATGTTGTTTAATCTGCATATATTTTTTATTTTTCCTCTTTTCTTCCTGTAGTTGATTTCTAGTTTCTGTGGTCAGAAAATATGCTTGATATAACTTCAGTCTTCTTGAATTTATTGAGGCTTGTTTTGTGGCCTTGTATGTGATCTATCCTGGATAACATTTCATATGCACTTAAGAAAAAATATATAATCTTTAGTTTTTTAATAGAATACTGTGTAAATGTCTGTCAAGTCAAACTGGTTTAAGGTGGCATATAAGGCCATTATCCCCTTATTAATTTTCTGTCTGGCTGATTTACTCATTGAAGTAGGTAGAGTATTAAAGTCCCCAACTATTATGGTATTACTGTTAATTTAGTCATTTAAAGTAATTATTGATAAGTATATACTTATTGCCATTTTGTCAATTGTTTTTTGATTATTTTTGTTTTCTTCACTGTTTCTTCTCTGATTTTTACTGTTGATTTGTTGATTTTCTTTAGTGTTTTATTGGATTCCTTTCTCTTCATTTTTTATATATTTTTTGTATGTTTTTGGCTTAAGGTTATATAAGGTTCATATGTATCCATCTACATCTGTAGCAGCCTGTTTTAAACTGATAGGCATTTAAGTTCAATCACTTTCTAAAAGTACTACATTTTTACTCCCCCTCCACTCTTTGTTTTTAATATTTTGTTTTGTGTATTCCCTGATTAATCATAGTTATAATTTTGCTACTGTTGTCTTTTAACCTTTATATTAGCTTTTTAAGTGGTCGATTCAATATGATTATTGTATATTTGCCTTTATCAGTGAGATTTTTTTCTTCTATTTTATTTCTAGTTATAGTCTTTACTGCATAAAGGAGACCCTTTATGTAAGGCCGCTTTAGTGGTTGTGAACTCCTTTAGTTGTTATTTGGGAAATTCTAGACCTCCTTCAATTCTGAATGGTAACCTTGCCAGATATAGTATTCTCAGTTGTAGATTTTTTTTCACCACTTAAAATATCTCTTGCCACTGGGAAATCCCTTGTATGTGACTTGTTTCATTCTTGCTGCCTTTAGGATTGTCTCTTTATCCTTAACTTTTGCCATTTTAATTATAATATGGCTTGGCATGGGTCTCTTTAGGTTCATCGTGTTTGGAATTCTCTGTGCTTCCTGGACCTGGATGTATTATTCCCAAGATTAGAAGTTTTCAGACATTATTTCTGAAAAGTTTCTGCCCCTTTGTCTCTCTCTCCCCGCTCCTCTGGAATCCCTATAATGCAAGTGTTAGGATGTTTAATGTTATCCCAGAGATCTCTTACACTATCCTCATTTTAAACCCTTTTTTCATTTTGATGTTCTGATTTGATTTCCAACATCCTGTCTTACATTTTGCTAATTCATTCTTCTGTACTAACTCATCAGCTATCAATTCTTTCTAATGTATTGTTCATTTCAGTCATTGTATTCTTCATCTCTGACTGGTTCTTTATTATATTGTTGAAGTGCTGAATTCCTCTGTTGCACTCTCAGGTTTTGTTGAGCATTTGTATGATGGTTTCTTTAAATTTTTTTTTATCAGGCAAATGGCTTATCTCCATTTTATTAGGGTTTTTGAATGGAGTTTTCTCTTTTTACTTCATTTGAGGCATTTCCTTCTGCCTCCCCCCACCCTTTTTTTTTTTTGACTTGGTGTTTGCTCCTATGAATTGGATAGAATAGGTGTCTCTCCCACTTTTGAAAGAGTGGTCTCTGTGTATCCTGTGTATGAAATAGTTTCAGCAGGCCGGTTGTAGTCAGGGCAGCTCCTTGCATTCACAGCCACACGCTGCTCATTCTGCATTTCAGTGCCCTTTCTCTGGATTCAGCAGCACTGAATGCACACACAGCAACACTCCACTCATTCTGCACGGGGCACCATAGCATCTCACTGTCTCTGGACAGGGTAGCCCTGCAGGAACAGGTACCTCAGTGTTTTGCTAGCTCTGCACTGTCTCCGGGAGGGGAAGCCCCACATGTGCACAGCCCAGTGGATGGGCAAAGCACCACCCTGCTATACACACTGGATCAATCTCCAGGTGAAGGGGCCCCTTATATGCATGCTATGGATCTAGTTCCTGGAGGCGTGGTCAGAGATGCATTACAGCACCCTGCACATCCACGAGAGAACCCACTGTCCACATTCAGGGGAAACATAAACATTGGCACTCAGCAGTTCTTCTGGTCCTCATTTGTTCCCTCAGGTCCTGGAGAGCTCCCATGGTTCCCAACTTTCTCTAAGCTGTCCTTCTCTCTTGCTTGTTGTGCAGAAGCTGTTTAGTTGGCTCACAGCTCTCAGAAGGAACTGCTCTAAATATAGCTGTGCATTTGATATATGCTTGGGAGAGGGTGAACTTGGCGTCCACCTATGCTGCCATCTTGGGTCATTGTGGGTCATGTGTTTTAATCCACTCTCAATTGTTTAATGGGTGTGTTTAGACTATTTACATTTAATGTAATGACTGCTGTGTTATAGCTTAAGTTTGCAGTTTCGTTTTTTGTGTTTTTTTCCTGATTTCTGTGGATTGCTTGAACATTTATTTAGTCTAGTTATTCTCCCTCATTTATAATACAGTTGTCTCAGATATTTTCTCTATGTATATATAGAACCAGTTTAGATACTATAATTTGTTTTCAGTCATCAAAACAATTCATAAAAGTTTGGAGGGAAGTCTATTTTATGTATGTACATATTTGCTATATGTCGTTATTCTTGCTCGATGTTCCAAGATTTCTTTTTAACAGTCCCTTTTTGTTTAGAGAACTTCCTTTAGCCATTCTTTTAGGTTAGTCGAGTAGTAACAGATTCTCCTAGCTTTTTGCTATTTGATAATGCCTTGATTTCCACTTCATTTCTGAAAAATATTTTCTCTAGGTATAGAATTCTGAGTTTATGATTCTCTTCTTTCAATGCTTGAAAAATGTGCCGCTCTCTTCTGGCCTCTCTGTTTTCTTATGAGAAATCCACTATCTTTCTGTTTGTTTTTTCCCCCTAGGTAAGGTGTCATTTTTCTTTCAAATTTTGTCTTAGTTTTCAAAAATTTAACTACAGTATATCTTGGCATGAATTTCTTTGGGTTTATCCTGTTTAAGATTTGTTCAGCTTCTTTAATCTGTAGGTTTATTTCCTTTGCTAAATTTGAAAAGTTTTTAACCATATTTCTTAAGGTTCTGTTTCAGCCCCATTCTATTTCTCCTCTGCTTTCAGGTCTGTAATGACATGAAGGTGAGATCTTTAGTTATATCCCACCAGTCCCTGAGGATTTGTTCATCTTTATTCTAGTTTATTGTTTGTTGTTCAGATTTGTAATTGCTATTGTTCTTAAAAATTCACTCAGTTTCTTCTTTTCCCACCGTATGTTTCTGGGCTCTGTTTTGATTACTGTAGTTCAGTAAATTTTGAAATTAGGAGATATGAAACCTTGGACTTTGTTCTTTTTTTCCAGATTGTTTTAGATATTCAGAATCCCTTGAGATTTCATTTTAATTTTAGAATGATTTTTCTATTTCTCCCAAAAACATTGGTTCTAGTTTTATGCCTCAGTCTTATTAAACATATCAGTTTGAACAATGCTGATTGCATTAAACTCATTAGACTTCAGCCTTTTCACATAACAGTTCTCAGAGTCTTAAGCAGAGTCTTGTATTTTCACGTGCAGTTAAATAGAACAAGAATGCTAGGAAGAAGGTAGGAAATTTAAAAGGGAGCCCAGTGTCACAGAAACTTGTTAAAAGGATGTAAAGTATAACCTTTATTTGCCACAAAAATAGTTTGAAACAGGTCTAAGATTTTTCTGTGAGTTATTAACCTTCATATCTGAATTGATGAAAGGTAATGTAACTGAACCTTCAGACCAAAAAATGAGCTGTGTTCAATTATAACTCATTACCCTGATCAACCTTAGACTGTAGAACTTGACATAAAATTTATATCAATGTGTCAAGTAAAAGGGTTCCCCCCCACCCAGTATTGTAACACATCACTAAAGAAGACGTTTCTAGGCTATTGCTGTGTCTTTTTCCAGAATTGTTCTGAGTTTTATGGTATCATCTAAATAAACATTTTGGGTATATGTATTGGACAGATTACATAATAAGATTAGAACAGCCTTACAGAAGCATATCTGTTATTTTTGTTTTCCAGAATGTCTGCACAAGGAAGTACAGGATTTGGCCTTTCTAGATGTTGTATCCAAACTTCGCAGTCATGAGAACAAAAGTGTTGCCCAACAGGCCTCTCTCACAGAGCAGAGACTTACTGTGGAAAGCTGAGAATTGCCCCTCCCTGATACATGGCATCATCCCATCTCTGGTTTCCCCTTTGTCCTCCATCCAGCTGCCTCTTCTGCATCATTCTCTTCCATATCACTTGTGCATGCGTGTAATGTTCCAGTACCAATCGAGAACTGCTGTAGGTACCTGCCCAGTAAGATTTCTAAACCCATATTTAGTGTGAACATGCATTTGTCAAAAACAAGTCTCCACCCATACTGTTCTCTTGTATTCCTGTTGCTTGAGCTACATTAAGTAGAATGTGCATGTTGTAGTCCTATGATGATGTAAACTTGGTACTACATAATGACTTGCTCCTCACACTTGGTAAACTACATACTAATGTACTGGTAAATTAGAAACAAACAAGAATGCAGCAGGATCTGTCTAGCTTATTAAAAATGGAATTGGATAGTAAAAAAAAGCTCCATTTTTTTTGGTGCTTGGGAGGCACAGTGACCAAAAAAACTGGATGGCTGCTCATTCATTAGTCTTACTTATTAATGTCAAACCCATGGTACCTAGAGTTAAATAAAATCCAATGCGCTCACCCTTTACCCTATGGTTTCTCCTTTTTCCTAACTAGTATAGACTCTTGAAACTGCAAAATACTTGGCAAGACTTCCTGAGGTTTTTTCATTTCATGTTTAATTGACTGTCATCAGTAGCCTGATGTTGAAAACATTTGTAGTTTTCACCATGAAAACTGAAGGGTTGAAGAATCTATTACACTAGGACATCTTGTTATTTTGGCTATCTTTTAGATTCTGATATTTGTACAGTGTCACCTCAGAACTTCTTCCAGCAGTTAATCAGCATTGTTCAAATTTTGTCTTTAAAAGTCAGTTTGGCATATGTTTTCAACTAAGGAAATTAAACATAGCTCATTGAAAAATGGTATTTTTTTCTGTTTTTCATCAGTCAGTTCAAAAGCAAGAAGTTTCTTCTCACTGTCCTTTTCAATCTTAGAACTAAAAGGAAATAGGATAAAAATTAATAACTTTCTCTAAAGAAAGGAAACAGGTTATAAAGCCATAGTAGCCAGTCCAGTTCATTCTGCAGATGTCCTCAAACTGGTAACTGTTAGAGTGTCCCACCTCCATGTTCCACAGAGAACTGCAGTAGACCTTAAATGCTATCAGAAAAAGGTGACAGCACCAAAACTCAAGAGATGAGAGGACTGTCTGGCAAAATGTAATATACTCTTCACTGCCACTACCACCACCAAATGGGTTTTTAGAGCTTTGAAACACAATCTTTGTAAATTAATCAGTATACCCCTGTGACATACCTGCCTTCTCCCCATGCTCAAGCCTGACAAATACTGGCCTAAAGGTAGAATGAGCTCCAGTATAGGACTGCAGGACAGTAAGATGGATGGCTAGGGGTGACAGAAGCTTCTTCCTCTCCAGCATGAGATGTTGTACATCTGTAGCGTGATCAAAGTTGGACTTTTACTCTGAAACTGCTATAACTTAAGTTAAAACCCCAAGAGGCAAAGAACCTTTTGACTAATTGATCCCTTTGATGTGCAAGAAAAGGACTGTTATGATGAATGCTCATGCTACCCTTACTATAAGAATGATCTTATTGTCTTCTCCTGGGCTGGATAGTGGACTATATTTCATTATAGTTTTGAAAGACATCTATAATGCTGCATAATAGGCTGTCCATGTTAATAACTAAATAAATAAATACTATATGAAACTGTAATGGCATCATTTGGTTTGTTTGTATATTTTACTTCTTTTTCCAGCTCCTAGAACAGCTGTCATGGTCGATGCTCAATAAGTATATGTTGAATGAATTCCTACTGCCATGAAACTTTGAGACTGCCTGAACTAATCCTAGATAGACTTCTAGAGAAATTGAGATTTAGATATATGTCTAACTTCAGAGACTTTTTTTTCTTTGATGGGTAGGGTCTGTCCCAATTGAAAAGCATTATATAGAAAACCTCAGAAAAGAGGCATCCAAAAGTCATATATTTGAGAGAAGCCACAATCTGGGCCAGCTTCCATCAACCAGTTTATTGATAGGCTAGGAATTGTCTCCAACAAAAATGCAATTTGAATCATGAATTTTTCTACAGAGATACCAAAAGCCTATGCCTTTATGATAAGGGTCCACCAAACTAGGTGATTGTGCTGCTATGCCACAGCAGTGGGTGTGAGCCTGTAGACAGTGCTATCCCTTACCTCCTACGGCTTAAGAGAGACCACCTTTAACTTTGTTTGTCACCCACTAAGAGTGCATTCCTAGAGGATGGGAAGAGCAGCACAAAGCTTGAATTATCACCTTGTGCCAGGATGTGAGCATAGATGAAAAGCAAAAAGGCCAGGAATTAGAGGGAAGAGAGTTGTCTGAAATGCACTAGACTCTCCCTCTCTCCCTCTCCCCCAGCCTCATTAGCATCTTGGAATCTGGCTAACATCTACCCAGACAGTAACCTCATTGTATTCAAAGCAAAATTGATTAAATACTGACCCATAATCCAGTGTTTCCCTTGATAAAACATGTTATGAGCAAATTAATAACAGAGATGTGGAACAAAATTCTTCAGTTGTAAAATGATTTCTTCTTAGATGGAATAGAATGCAGTTCTTAGATACAAGCATTAATGCGATGTCTTCTGAGAAACCTGCATGTGAAGATTACAGAAAAAAAAATGCTCTTTGGTATAATTAGGCTTATTATCTAATTCTGCTGAACATAAGGGGTGAAGATGTCTGTTACTTAGGTGGGAATTACCCTTCGTATCCAGCTGTTACTAGAATCAGTAAGCTTAAAAGCCACTTCTTAACCCTAGGAAGCTATAACATTTGAATTATACAAGTGTCTTAAAAAGCACTTAATGATATTCGGGATGAATCTTCATAGCTGTAACCAGAAAAATTAAGGGCTTTTTCCCCCCAAAGTTGTGACCTCTTACTTCACATAAATAATGCCTTGTAGCTTCATAGATCCATGTTTTATAGGCATGTCTGACTGAAATGTTCCAATTGCCTTTAGAAGTGTGGTAAGTGCAAAGAGGAAGGTCTTTGGATACTCTATGATCTATAGTCAAATCCCTGGTTCTGTTACTGGCTGTGTGACCATCGCCAAATTATTTAAACTCTCTCAGCCTGTTTTCTCAAATTCATATGACTGGTTTAGTTTAATAATCTCTACTGCCCAGGGTTTTGGGGGCAATTGAAACTTAGAGGTTGAAGGTGAAGTTGGATGGAACTGTGATAACTTTATGGTCTAACCTACACTCCCCTGTTCTCCCTGCAGGATTTCCAGCTAAAGGAATTCAAAGAACAGCCAAATGGAGACAATGTGTCTGTTAATAGTTTGAGTTGCACCCAGTTATCAGTGCAGAATGCATAATCCTTTGCTTCCTCCCCCTAGACATTAGGATGGACAGGGCTATAGAGCAGGTCTTGAATGCAGGCTGCCAGTAGTACTTCCTTTTCCTGTCTCAGACCTCTTCATATGTAAAGTGAGAATAACAGTAGTAGCTCAGTAATCTTAACTTTTATTAATATTATTCCTAAGTCAATATAAATAAAGCTGTAGTACTATGAGAATTTTCCTCAATATAGAAACAAAACAGTCCCCTTCCCATTTTCAATGCTGCCCAATTATCAGTATATACAAAATATACCTTTTTATATACATACCTGTTCATGCATATTTTTTTTTCTTAAATATAAATGATGTGTGTTTTGCATGGAGGTTTATGGTAGCTGTGCTTCAATCCTCTGAGATAATCCACTTATGATGGCCTATTTGTCATTATTATTCTAGAATAGACAAGCATTCCCTTTTATGTTGGAAGTTTCCAAGGGTAAACTGTTACTTATATGTCATGAGTAGTCAGCTACAGTATTTGAGGGGAAAAAAAATTAGCCTTGCATGAGATTTATGCTCCTTTCTAAGTTTAACTAATTTATTTTTTCCTTATTAGTTGACTTTTAAAAATGCATTATTTTCTTATCCTTGTTTCTGCCTAGAAACCAATCAAAAGTTTTTACCAAAACTTTTTAGGTATAGCCACAGAGATTCTAAATTAATGGCATTGCAAAAATGGACAATATACTCCTGTCTATTTATGACACTAGGTAGGAACTTAGTATGTGACATTTCATTTATATGCTGATTATTAGACCAAACTTAAGTCTGGTAGGTACTGATACCTGCAGATGTTTGTCCCCTCAGTCTTTTTGCCTACTGCCTGGTGTCACGTTTGTCCGAAGAAGAAAGCAGAGCCTCTCACTTCCTAAGGAAACTGGAGGATCAGGGTGACAAAGAGCATGCTCTGTTCTCACAAGTGACTTCAGTGGTTTCTCTGGTCCCCAGCATTACCAATGCAGTTTTCAAGGGTTAAAATGGAGCAGGTTGGATGGTTAAGCCCATGAAGTGGGGTCTCAGGTGAGAAGTGACTTGAATCAAGTACTCTCTACAACCTAACAAACTTGGCTTTCACCTTAACTCCTGACTTCAGAGCACATTCTTGGAATTTGCTTATGCTCAGAAATCTGTGGTTTTGCTGGTGGGCATGTGTGCAATTTTATTATAATTTGCTTAGCCATACAGAATTAAATCCACATTCCACATTTAGCGGTATGAGGAACTTCATAGTGTTTAATTGATTTTGGTCACATATATAGAAAATTTTTCATTTCAGGATTAGGCTTTAAGAAAATTAACGAGGTTTTTCTACAAGAAAGTATAAAGGCTAATCCTGAGATACTGTGAAGCATCTTAGTTTCAGATTGGGGTTTTTTAATTAAATAATTTTAAAGATCTTTATTAGATCTGTTAAGATTTAAAAAAAAGTTTAAAGCCATAACCCAGACTTTCAGTATATAAACTTTAAATGTAATAATAGATTTTAAATATAATCTATTTCCAAGTATAATTGAAAGCTATTACTTAATATTATAGTAGTTACTTTGTCAGTTATTGATTCCTAGCAACCCTGAAGAATCCTGAAGGAAAGAAATTCTGGGCGTACATTCAGATGACCATCAAAACTAAAATCCTATATGAAAGCTCACTTTGAATGTTACAACGATCTACTTTAAAACAGGCCTCCCTTCTAGCCAAGTGGTGTTTTTGTTAGATGGTTTGCTTTTAAGGGACTGCTATACACAGAATAGAGCCAAGGCTGCTGGAAAGCTGGCTATGCCCCTGCCCTCGTGGTGTCCATGCACTCAGATGAAAAACCCCTTCTCTATTTGGACATTTCACAGTGTTTTCTCAAGGCCAGCACTGCCCCACCACCAGGAATAAAGTCATCCACCCTTGACCTTGTCTTTGCAGATATTCAGCTCAGCTTCAGGATGCTCAGTCCCTCCCCACGTGTAGCACAGGCACGACAGATGAACACCTATAATTGAGCTTATGAAGGAGGGGAAGGTTGACTCATACAATAAGATAATGTAAAGGTGTACAGATTGCAACCCAACACAAGGCGACAAACAGCTGCCGAATCAGGGCAAACAATGGGGAGAAAATACTAACTAGAGTAGGTTTGATTTCAGACCCATCTCAGCAGTAAAACAGTCACTGATTTCAATTGGAGCCAACCGTCAGCAGACGATTTTCCATCCCACCCTTCTTTTTTTAAGGTTCTAGAATGCAACGGACTCGCCACCATGTCTCTCCTACAATGACTTTCCTTTTTGTGCAGGTTAGAAAAGTAGGGTGACTCATATTTCACCCTTTTTGACCACACTCTTCACCCGCTAGTGCCCGGCAGAAGTTAGAGAAGTGACACAGCAGAATGACCTGAGCTTCAAAATGTCAGTCTAACAGCTATTCAGTCCTCTTCTTCCCTCTCCTGTGTCTTGCACTCTCAGTCCCCCACCAAGGTAATTATGAGATGCAGTGCCTTCTCCTGAGCCACAAGAAGTGGCGGCAAGATGTGCAGTGACCTAAGAAAAGCATCTGATGCAAAGAGGATGTTGCCCGTATAAAGGACATTCATAACCTGACTCAGCAGTCCCTTACTCTATAAAATGCAGGCCTTGTTAAACCTGTGTGTACTTATTCTACACACTTGAAGTTCTATAACACGTGTACCTACATCCTTTTATTTTCCCACTTATAAGTCATTTCCCACACTACTAAGAACTCTTATTTCATAAACCTCATTTTTAAAAGCTGCATGTTCTTCAACTATATGGATGTACCATAATTTACTTAATCATTCTCCCACATGTGGGCATTTAAAACATGTTTCAAATTTTGAAAAACTACAGATGCTAAGTTTTGAGCATTTGCAGCTGTTAGGGTAGTTTCTAGACTGAAAACTATCTGACCTGTCAGTCCCTCTTCCTTCTGCCCCTAATCCTAACCAAAAGCCCTATTCCTTTCTTCTTCTGGGGCCCTCATCAATTATTCAGTGTAGCCTTCCTGATCCCTTCGTTCTTTTGTCACCTCCTGGACACTTTGTGCTCCTGTCAAGCCCTCCCTAACTTTCTAAGGGGACCCACCTCGAAGGAGGGGTTGCCAGGACAGAGTGGCATCTAGGCGTTACACCCACTCGCCATTTACCACCACCCCTAACCAGTGTACCAGAATGTGGGCCTCCCAAAAAAAAAAAAAAAAGGTGCAGAACACACCTCCCAGCACCCAGTGGAGCTGGCATCTAACTAATTGGAGTCTAATTGCCTCCTAGCACTGTCATCAACCACTGCCAGCACTTACCAAGCCTACAAACCACTCTGATTTGTTCCAAGCTGATAAACGCTCTCCAGGCACCACTCACGTGGAAAGGGGAGAGAAGGGGTGTAAAGCCTCTTATTCCCCAAGAATCCTCACATTTCACACTCCTCAGGGTGCTGTGACCTGGCTGACCCATTTCTTTCTATAGACCAAAGACAGCAAACTGGGGGCCCCCATACACCTCTGGTCCACACGGTATTTTGAAACAAAGAAGAAAGGGGTAGGGGGGTGGGGAAATGAACACCTGTAAATATTTCAAATTTGGGTGCTTTTGCATAAAAATCTAGTTCTCTGACTTTTAAAGCTAGGAGACCTGGCAACCAGGGGCTGTGTGTTTTAGGAGAGTGGAATGGAGCTGTGGCCCCCTTGGACAGGGCATGCAACTCCAGCCTGTTAGAGTCCACATCCGGCCCACCTCCCCGCTCTCCTCGGCTCTATAGCCCAGGGACGCCTATGTGTCCCTGAACCCATGGGCAGCTCGTGTGCAGGCTGCTTCCGGAACAGGAGTAAGCAGAATGGATTTTTAGAGTGTGCAAGTTAGCACTATGGGAAAAGCCATGTCTAACGAAGGTCCAAATATTTGACCCAAGGGCATTTTTATGACCTGTGCAAACTTGCATAGTTTTTATCCACTCAGACAAAAGGCTTGACATTCTGAGGGCCACTGACAGCTGCAATCTGACAGATGTCAGGAACATGAAAACACAGACAGCTGCAAGCCATTCCCAAGCCTGCGCCCACTCCATCCTGCTAGTAGGAGGGAGCTGCGGCTGCCTTCCTGTCCCCTCGCAGAGCTGGCAGCACCCTGTGGTGACTGCAGGAATTTAGAAAGTCCCTTCTTAGTTGAGTCAGGAATGCGGCTCTTACCCTCCCCCTCCGAGGCCAAAAGTATCTTCCCCATCCCTATTTCATGTTAGTTAGGAGCTCTTATGTAGTAGGGGGCCCTGCTAAACCAAGCTATTATACCCTTCTGAGAAGGTCTCCCTTTGGAGAATTCTAACACCTGCCAACCTCCCAGGATATCCAACCCCTTAGAACAAAAGTCTCATTTTTAAAAGGCTCATGCAATTAATAGTCTGCATCCACTCTCAGCCAAGACCCCCAGGGAGAGAAACCTCCTACTCCTAAATGTTTTACTGATATCATGTTCCAAAAAAGTGTCACCCCAATATCCCAGAGAAAGTAGCCCCCAAGCCAGGTAATTTTCCACACTTCAGACCACCAAGAATCACATATACCAGGAGCTGAACTGTGGCAACAGCACAGGAAGGGTTGTCAAACCTGGTTTTCTCTAGAGGTGACTAACCCTGAACCAAAAATATGCCAGAGCCCCCCACAACTTTGCCAAATCTGAACAGGAATATAGTATCAATAAGAGATCCAAACAAATAAACCAAAATGCCTTCCGTTTCTGAGAAAAAGAGGCAGAGCATGGAATAGGAAGAGGAAGGGGAAATCAGTTGCTACTTGGGACACAGACATCTGGCACGAATGTCTACAAAGCCAGTGATATAGGACAGTGGGCCTGGGCCAAGGGTCACGTTGGCAGGATCATGAATAAAGAATAATAAAATGACAAAGAAATTAAAAATACTGTTGTCATTGTGGCAGATATTGTGAGTTACCCAAATCCAGCTCCCCTTCATCCTTATTAACAGAACTCCAGTTTTGTTCAGAACATTGTGCCAAGCTTAAAATACCCCAATTCTCCAGCTTTCAAGCTGCTGCGACAGTTCTATGGAAGTCCCCACGAAGGGCATCCCTTAGTGAATAAAAAGGCAACGGCCTGCAAATGGTCTTTGCCCCTTCACGTTTTCTTTCTCTTCCTTTTCTCTCCCTCAAATGTTGGCATGGACTGCAGGAGTACAGCAGCCCTGTTGCAACCATGAGGTCCCAATGTGAGGAGGAAGGCCCACACACCAAGGACAGTGCAGCAGAAAGGTGGAAAGAGCCTGCATTCTCAGGCGTGAACTCAGGGACCAGCCTTGAACTGAGAACACTCAGACTTAATGCCTGAGACACACACCTGCCTGTTAAACCCCTAGAGAAAGGTTTCCTGCTTTTTGGAGCAGAATGACATCCTGATTCACAAGGCTGGTCATCAAAACCTCCTATGACAACCTGTTCTACTTAAAGCCTCAGCTATAGAACTCATGGAAACAAGGCCCAAAGGGTTAAAACAACAGGGGCTACCAGCTTTAATCCTCAAACTCCAGAAAAAAAAACAAACAGTTTGACTCGCCAACTTAGCAGCCTTCCTCACTACACAAAGATTTGCTGAGCACTGCTGTGTACTCAGAGGTCTCTGAATGGAACAAGAAGATAGATGTGGTCCATTGGGGGAGAAGATGAGAAACATATTAATCTGACCATTATACTAAGCAAACAAGTACGGGTGTTAACTGAGGTATAAGCGGAGTCAAAGGGGTTCTGTGGAGAGATGACCAGGCTCGGCCAGCAGCCTATGCAGAAGGCGCACGTTACGGGGTGGGAGAGGGAAGGCGGGGAAAACAGAACAGGCCAGATGGGGTGAGGGCCTTACACATTTCAACTTTTTATTATGTAATGGAAACTACTAAAGTTTTTAAACAGAGGATTGGAGTATTTGTTTTATTCTAGAACCAGAACTATAGCTAATGGGAGAGAGAGAGAGATTTCTAATGGTAAGGAGATTGATAGGTCATTGTGGTTTCCTAAGTCTGGGAGACGGTTCTCCATGGGTGCCCTGCATCTCCAGACTTCTGTGAAGAGACTGCTTTTGTGTCAAACGATCTCTTCAAGGATGTTTATATAACAAACAGCCTTATGAGATGGAGATTGTATCTCCCTCTGGGGACAGAGTGCAGAGGATCATAAAGAGAGAGTCCCCCTCACAGACAAAGGTCGAACAGGATTGCTGGCAAACCACCTTATGAGATTGGGGTTTCCTAAGCTCATTGTTCCTCATCTGGGGGGGCAGGCAGATCCACCGCATGTGCAGTATTCATCTGAGTCACTATCCCCTGTGGGATGAGGGGGCATGAGAAACTATTACAAACATGAACACGTGCCCCTACAGGTGTTGGTAATAGAGCCCTTTGCCTCTGACCTGGGAGTCTCACGCCTCCTCTCAGCACGGGTGAAGCTGACACAGGCTAACTCGTTAGCTTGCAAGAAGGGTGAGCCCTCAGAGCCTTCACAGTTCTTCATGCTTCAACTAGGACTAGATGGACAGAAAAGGGTGGAGCCTGGAAGCAAAGGTGATGTGGAGGTGTCTGAGTTGGGTGACGAGGAAGAAGACAGTGGTGATGTTAACTGAGGAGGAACAAAGGAGAAGCAGCTTCCTGCAGAAGAACCATAAGCTGGCTTTGATGGGATGGGTTGAAATGCTTGTGGGACCTTGGGGAGAAGACATCTGGCCAGGCCCTCATTCCAGCTGAACCACAACAATAGCAGATGCTCCATAAACAAACAGCCCCTCCCTGGGATGCTCCCTTCAGCAATTCCTAAACTCACACATCATATGTCACATCAGGGGCCCCAGAGAATCCTTAAAAGAAAGGTCAAAGGTATAGTTTATCCAAAACTTAGGGCACCAAATCTCTGGACCTGGAGCCTGGGCATCTGAATATTTTAAAGCTCCGAAGGAAATTCTGATCTGCAGCCAGAGTGGAAAAGTGTTGGCCCATTAGAACCAAGGGCAATCAACCTTCCAGGTCCTCAGAGAGAGCCTGACCAAGCCAAAGGTCATCATCCTATCTGGACAAGCAGGTGGCCATTTACTGCATCAGTAACCCAGAATTATTATTCAACCTCCATCCGTTTTGAGGCCACTTAGTTCTGGCCCAGTGACCAATTATCACTTGCCAGGAAACCAATGCACTTAGCCCTAGCAAGAAGGCTTCCTAAATTGCTCAACTCCAGGTATGATCTAAGGCAGACATCTCCCAGAATGGTCAGGGACCTTTATGCCACTCTAAACTACTTGGACAAGTTATTCTGCTTGGCAGAAATCATCTGGATATCCTCAGGTTTGCCCAGTCTTACTGAGCACAACTCCAGACACAACACCCCCCACCACACCCTGTTCCCCATTACCCTGATAAAAGTCCAGACACAGGAGCCTCTTGCTGATATCTGGGGCTTTGAGCTCCCAGAGAAGGCAAAGGAATGGCTGCCCTACTGGTAAGCACATAGCCTTCCCTCCTCTTTAGCTTCCTGTGTGTGCCTTACAGCTTTTCCATATGATGACTTCTGAGTTTCTCTTATTTGGAGAAAGCTGGTCTCCTTTTCCCCTGCAGGACACCTGAAGGGTGACTGTCTGGTCCAGCACATACACTCTTCCTATTGTTTGGAACTAACCTCATGAGATTCATGGGAATCTCAATTTAATCTGACAATTTCACAGGAGTTTTTCTCAGCTTAACAATCTCACCTCCTAGCAACACAGCTATTTCAAAAAGTGGTTGGTTTGGAAATCCTTCAACCCTGGGAGAAACTCAAAATTTATCAGCAAAACAATTTCTTTCTAGGCTTAATCCTCATCCATATTTGCCTTCCCAGTGTGATGCTTAAACAGGATTGTGGGCCAGAGGGAGCTGGAGAACCCCTATGAGGGTGGACACCTGCTGTTCAGGAAGTGGGCGAAACTCATCCAGGGGCAGTTGCCAGGGTCAGTTCATCTTTGGAAAAAAACATCTCACAGAGAAAGGTAGAGAGATCCATTTTACAGAATAAAAGCCTGTCCTTTTATTGTTTCCACCCAGAAACAATGTTACACTCATCCTCTTGTTTTTGTGCTCAAAGCAGCAGCTTCGTGAACACCTGGGTGCTGGAGACAGAGAGGTTAACACTACAGGCCAATGCCATGGGGGAAAAGATGCCCTTCAGGTTAGTTCACATGTGATGAGTTCCTTGACAGAGTGCACTGTGGGAGAACTTCTCAGTGGGGTGGACCGGGGGGCTGACCAAGGTCTGACCAGACCTCCCTGAGAAAGCCAGTCCAGTGGGGTCTGGGGCATGAACGAATAGTGCTTGTGGAAGAACATTTTGACCCTTTCCAGCCCCCCGCGCAGGTGTTACCATCTCCACCTTAGGAGGAAGGGCACTGAAGGTGGAAGAACGAAAGGCGCCTAAGGCCACACCATACGCTGCGGGTGGCTCCCAGCAGCACTCAGGTACCACCTGTGATTTCTTTACTTTACTACAAATGGGTTTCCTCTTTTCTAAAAGCTGCCTGAAGGACTTTTCACTGTGAATAAATTGCAGTGTTCAAAACAAAACAGGCCCAAAACTGAGTCATTTATGCTAAGCCCCACATCACTAAACCAAGACTTTTTAATTAGAGTTTCAATCTCTCCGAGAAATGGAATCGAAGACCAGTCAGGAATCTCCTGATCGGCACTAGTGAGGTCACCTGCCTGATGCACCCGTCACCCCCTAAAAGACAATGACCTTGCCACAAGCAATCCACTCTTTGCCTGGTATAACTCCCTTGTTCCCATTCCCTTCTGCCTTTCAAAAGTCTTTCATTTTGTACAGCTTCTCGGGGCTCCTTTCTGTCTGCTAGATGGGATGCTGCCTGACTCATGAATCACTGAGTAAGCCAATGAGATCTTTAAAATGTACTCGGTTGAATTTTGTGTTTTGACACAGTATCCTTCAGGTGTAGCAAGTGACCAGACCCCTAGAGTCGTCACAGAGACTGAGTCATTAGGGCATATGTTCCAATGTCCAGGTCAACTGCAGTTCTTTCCATGAGTCAATAAAACAGTCAACATCTCATGAAGGCTTTCCTCTGCACTGCAGTGGAATAAGTCACGTCTTTTAAATTATTTTTTGTTTCAATACCTCCTTCCCTTCCCTCTCTAACCCGAGAACTAAGTAGAATGTCTGACATACATGAGGCTCAAACACCATGTGCTAAGACTTAGCATTAGCAATTGTTCAAGGAAGCAGTCTAACGAAAGCACTAGCAGAAATTAAATTAGGACTTAAAGCCAGAGTCCTGAGATGATCGTTCCTAAAAAACCATGACACATCCTTAACAGCCATTTTTTTTACTCCTGCTCTCACACTCTGTGCAAGTGATGGGGAGGCGAGTATAGCTCTCTGTGGATTGTCTTCTTGGGAGGGCACGGAGTATTGCGACTGTTACTTTATCCACCTTCTACAAAATGCTTTGACAGACAATTCTAGCAAAGATTTTGGAGTGATTTTTAAAAATATCCCAATTTCTATACCTGCAGACACTGTCCAGCTTTACCAAAGATTTTGCCTTGCATCAGTCACCTCTTCATTCCAGAATAAGGTGGCTACCGATCACCTCAATTACCAACCTCGTTCATTCGGCAAGTTTTTGAGTGCCTGGTGTATGTCAGAGACTGAGCTACAATTCCAGGCCTTTCTGACCTTGACCTTCTCACTCACTGCACTTTCCCCCACTCCTGCAGCCTGGAAGTTCAGGGGCCTCCCCGTCTCCCCAGCAGCACTCACCTTCTTACTCCTGCCCCAGAGTATCTTCCTCTGCTCTCCCTTGGAGGCCCAGGTCCAGACGCTCTTCCTCTTTGAGGCCTTCTGCCACTACCCCTGTGTGCTTTCATCTCAGCCAGCTCCACCTGGAAGTTGTCAGTTTAGCTCTTGATGAAGTCTAAATTTTTCACGTGTATGGGTCTCTCCTTCAGTTCACATTTCCTTAAAAACACATGCAGAGTGCTTACAGCCCAGGGCCGGGAACACAGTAAACTTTCAGTAAATGTGACCTGTTATCTCAAGGGATAGATGATGCATTCACCCCTGGAAGCCAGCGTAGAGCAGGGAGGCAGTGAATTAGTGGGCTCATTAGGCCAAGAAGTAACAAGACCAAAGAAAGCACACATCATGGAAATATAGCTCTTTTATTTACAAGCCTTTAATCACTCTTAACAAGTTGCATTTAAGATTGCTGAATTCCAATAAATACAGACTGCAGCACCACCATTTTAATCACATTATAATAAAGCATTCCTCATTTTTAAAATGTCCCCAAATATGTGTCAAAACTGTCTCCAAGAGCTTAAAGCAGATAGAGCGCATGCCCCACACCATCTTCAGGTGCATTCATTCAAGTAATAAGGGGCATAGACACACTAATCACTCTTCAAGCAAAAGGCAGCCTATGGACCTTAGACTGTCCCAGTCTTCACTTCCTTAAAAAATCAAGGCTGCAAATTCTCAGATCACAGCAAACTCTGGGTGATCCACATGGATGCTTTTAGAGAAAATACCATTCTACTCACTGTCTCAGGGGTGCTACCTGCCCGGCATATTAGCAGTCTTAGACCATCGCTGCCTCTTCTATAAATTGTATCTGCATCTTAGCAAGAAGGCTGGGCCCTCTAAAGTATCAGAAGCAAGATCAGGACATAGATGGTGAAGGGAGCTACACCCTGCTAACTTTCCAAAAACAAGCAATGTCCTTTTCAGGAGCATGTAAAAGGAATAAAACACCTACCCATTCTAAGCATGCAACAAAAAGCTGCACAGCCTCAAGTTTCTGCAAAGCATGAGTATTTCTCAACAGTGATTTCAGCCCTGCAGGAAGTATTCCAGCTCAAATCTGTTGTTTTACATGATCACCACTAGAGGGCAGGCCATTAAAACGTTCCTGTTCAAACCAGTTCTGCAAAAGCAAAAACTAATAAACACATAAGCTCCAGCTTTAAGAGGTTGTCTTTTCTCCCACATATAATACAACTACACATTCAGCGAAGAGCAGCATCATAGGAAGCACTATTTTGTTTATACACTACTGTTTTCAGAGTATGTTAATAAAGCCCATGCTCTAACCTCAGGTTTTCTTCAGGTGGGAGTTCCTCAAAGTAAAGAAAGAAACTTCACTGGCTAGTCGAGGTCCTGAGGAGTTTGGTTTGGGCTAATGGTTACCAAAAGTGGATTTACTCAGTCATCCTCTCATTTGTGGCAAGCTCACAAGAACTACTTAGCACAAACACTCCGAAGAAGCTACATTTAATTCAAGTTAAGTTCTGAAAATTATAATTTTATAAACTCTTCCAAAAAGAGAAAAAGGCTCAAGTAAGTCTAAAGATGGCTTATCCCTCTCCAACCTGGCTTTTCTTCTCTGCTCGCTACCCCCACCCAGATACACCTGCCTTGTATGATGTATAGATTTTCTGTGAATTTTATCATGTCACCATGACAAGGCCAAAGCTAGTATATCTCCAGGCAGACACTGCATTTTTCTTCTCATTCCAAGATGGGCTTCATACCCCTGAGAGGGGAGCATACAGAAACAGCCCCAGGGCCTGACTGGAGAGGGCTGGCCATGAAACCCAGTTGTTGGCCAGTGTTCATGGAGACGTTCCCAGTGCTTCCTTGGAGGTCTACACAGGATTTCCCTAGAGAAGCAGGGCTTCGTGGAATAAATGACAAAGAGCTGGGGAAGGCCAGCCAGGTCACTGGGCTCCGGCTCCTCATTGTTCAGCCCACCGGCTTCCCAGGGCTGCCGTCCAAGCCAGCCGGAAACAGACGCTGAGAGGAGCTCCACAAAATGGCAGAATTATTCCATTCCTGCCCACACAAACGCAGGACATGAATGAGAAAACATTTTGCGTAATAAGAAAAGCCAAGAGACACTTTTCAGAACCCCCTTGAGGGAAGAATAACTGGGACTTGCAGCAGGAAGAAACTGAAAGACAAAAAGAGGTTTATTCCTTGGTAGAAGAAGACAAAGCAAAGGCACTTCTTTTCCAAGTGCTTCATAATGCAAAATTCTACTTTTTAATTCCTGTTTCATTTTTAAAAACAGTATTAGGTATTTTTAAATCATGGAAGCTATGTTTGTGGTAACCCAACCAACAATAGTTATAGAAAAATTTAATAACCATCCTCCAAATGTATCTTCTAAACACAAAAGAAACATTCTGTAAGTTCTGAGTTTTTAAGACAAAACATCCTTTTACTCCTGAGCTGTACCATTTCTTTTGTTGGCCTAGAGTTTGCCATGAGCAAGGAGGAGTAATTACTTCTACAGCATGGCTAAGAAAACTCAAGTAATAGTGATTGGTGACCTCTTATTACTCCTCATAAATTTCCTTAAAGTCAAAAAAACTTTTGGTTTCAAATATCCAGGGGAATGAGGCAAAATGCTTCTCAAAGAAATCTTAGCAGGGTCTGAGAATACTATATGAACCTTAAATTTTTGTTTTCACTTAATCTTTGGAGAAAATCCATAGTAGTTTGAAAGATAGAAGTCTTCTTCTGTGGTGATAATTCAAAATGAAAGAACATTTAAGTTGGTATTTCTCAAATGAATTAAGATTACTGCTCTAAGAGATGACTAGAAGTTATTTTCTTAGAAAAAGTTTGTGAATATTATCAAGATTTACCTAGGCCCGCTGTGTATTCAATTTTCAATGAGAACATCTTAAATAGAAGCCTCTACTCCAGAATTGCCAGGGGCAAAGCCTGATGATCCCCACATGATTGTGACCAGCAGACAATGATCTCAAGGACAGAGATTTCCTACATACCTAGCTCTGCCCCTGTCTTTCATTAATCAGCGTCCAGTACCAGAAAGTGACCTTTCCCCTTTAGTCACAAAACGTTCCTTCTCCTTTTCCCCTTAGAGAACTGCTTCTCAAAGTGTGCTTCCAAGACACGCAGTGAAAGCATCATCTGGGAACTCGTCAGACATGCACAAAATGCACATTCTTAAAGCCCATATGAGACCTACTAAATTAGAAATTGGGCACGGGGGCAAACACAGTAATCTGATTTAATGAGCCATCCAGTAATTCTGATGCACACTAAAATTTGAGAACACTGGATTAGAGATTTTTGCAATTTCAAGGAAGAAGAAATGAAGACATAACTCCATATAAGGTAGAACCAAGTTTATTAATGACAGCCTTTTTACAACCATTCTCAAGTGTAAAAAATAAAGGGTGATTCATTAAAATTTAAAACTCACTTGGACCTGTGGTTTGGCCTTTCATTGGATGTGCCAAAGGGTGGGAATCTTGCCTGGTTCTGAATCAACTGGTCAGATGGAGTTCACTGGAGAATGAGGTAATAAACATAAAAGACAAGGGTGCGAATTGGAGAGCTCAAGTCTTCTCCATGTTGCAATGACATTACAGAGGACAACTGTGGTAGGAGCAGAGATGAAATAAAATAATCTTATAACTGGAATATGGAATGAACATCTCTAACTTTACAGAGACACAAAAGTACACACATGCAGAGTCATACACACACCCAAACTCTTGAGACTAGATTTTCAAATAATTTTTGTCCTTTATCTGAGCAGACTGACACATTCATCAGCCAGAGCAATGCAACATGAGAGTGAAATGGAAAACCTTGCTAAATTTCCACAAAGTATGCTAGCTGGCTGCCCAGTTATGTTGGCAAATGTGTCATCACCATGAAATATGCTTATGGTTTTCCCAGCATTCCAAAGACTATCTACTCCCCAGGAGAATGACATCCTGGTAGACACAAATTGGATTAAAATCTGGGGGGCAAAATTGGTCCCTCCCACCTGGAGTCAGAGCAGGGGGTGGGTGGCAGCACCTGGAGGTAGTTTCCCAACTATGTCACAGAACACTTGCCTCACCAATGTTCTCCCTTCCAAAGTATTTGTGCTTTGTCACCATCCTGACAGTTAGTTTGCACTAAGAGAAGGAGCTCTGCTCATGCACTATTTTTTTTTTAATAAAAGGAAACTAAAATCGGAAGGGGAAAAAAAGACATTAGAAGCTTTTTGATTGTGTTGACACTATTTCAGAATTAGGTTTACTTCCATTTAGACAGACAGTTGCGGAGGGTGCCACTGCAAGAGAGGCCATAAAAACCAGGTTAAGAGACTGTTGAGGCTATGGAAGCATTTGCAGTGGTGCAGCTGGTCTCTTCCCAGCCAAGGAGGACTCACCACACCACTCGGGGCCGTGAGCCTATCAAATAAATGCTGACCAAATCACGTTTATAGATGTTGTAAGAAAGACGGCAGAAAGAGAAGCTATTGGATCCATATTCATAGGTCATGCGGGGAGATTACAACCAAAAAAAATTAACGGTTGAGCTTGTGAGAAAACACTTTAAAATTTAACAAACTGTATCAGAGCTTTCACTTTGGGGAGACAAAAAAAAACCCAAAAATCAAAAACCCTGGCATATTCCAGAGTTTCCAGAGAATCCAGCACCTGATTTGATGGGCTGGGGGAAGGGAGTATTTAACTAATACCTGGTCATTAACCTCATATTCTCCTTGGATTTCATTGATAAATAAAGCTCAGGCCTACTTAGGAGAAAGATCTGTCCTGCTAAAACCCAGCATCATGAAGCAGTCCCACGTCCTTGGTCAGTGCACAAGGAAAACATAACTTCTCTTGTAAAGAGACACTCCAGAAGCCCAAGTGTGCCCACCAAACTACATGCTGATGGTGATTACCAAATTTGAATGCAAAGACAAGCTGTCTTCTTCTTGGGCTGAGAGATGTAACAGTTCCTTGAAATGTACGGTAAAGAGATGTCAACCCCCAGCTCACGCAGGTCAGGGGTCACATTTTAGAACAGATGCACTTCATTAGGCCATGAAGCAGAAGGCAGTCCCTTCAAGGTGTGACAAAGAGCAGAGCTGCCTCTCTCAGCCTTCAAATTACCAAAGTGGAGAGTAAGACTGTGTTTCCCACTAATTCAAGTACAGCTGGGTCCCCCATCCTCCCTTTTTTTTTTTTCGTTTTTGGTAAGTATCCAACCACCCACAAATTCATGGCTACAGTAGAGATTCACGGCGCAATGACTTTCATACTGGTTATTTAAAAAAAAAAATTCTGTCAATAAGCAGCATTTCCCAGTTTTACCCCCCAAAACAAGTCCTTGGCAGCTCCATCAGGTGGGTTGCAGGATGCCTCTGTGTGTGGGGTCCATGCAGCGTGGACTCGGGTAGACACGCTGGAGGGTTCGGAAGGCTGGGTCTGTCCAGTGTCTTCAGCAGCTGTTGCAGGGGTCTACCAGCTAGCCCTGACAGCTTCGATATCGCTAACCAAATTCTGAGCCAGGCATATCCCAAAAATCTAAGAAAGGAAGAAAAAGAGAGTCCAGTGGCGCAACTCTTACTTTCATTAGGCTTTACCTTGCCCAACAAATCCCATTTCTTTTATCTTTGAGTTTTTAAATTGAGACATAATTCATATACTGTAAAAATTATCCTTTTAAAGTATGTAAATCAGGGGTTTTTAGTATATTCCCAAGGATGTATAACTCTCACCAGTATCTGATTCCAGAACATTTTCATCACCCCAGAAAAAGAAACTGTACCCATTAACGGCATTCCCATTCCCCTCATCCCTAAAGCCCTGGCAACCACTAACCTACTTTCCCTCTGGATTTGCCCATTCTGGTCATTTCACATGAATGGAGTCACATAATACCTGGCCTTGGGGGTCATTCTGCTTTCACACAGCGAAATGTTGTCAAGGTTCTACCATGTTGTAGCATGTACCAATGGTTCAATACTTTTGATGGCTTGAGCCATGTTCCATTATATGGATAAACTACATTTTGATTGGCTATCCATTCATCAGGTGATGGGACATCTGCAGGGTTTCCACTTTTGGGTTATTATGACTATAGTGCTACTACGAACATATGTGTACAAGTTTTTGGGTGAACATTATGTTTTCAGTTCTTTTGGGTACATAACTAGTAGAATTGCCGGGTCATGTGGTAATTGTATAACTTTGAGGAACTGCCGAATTTTTTTCCAAAGAGGCTGCACCATTTTCATTCCCTTCAGCAATGCATGAGGGTTCCAATTTCTCCACGTGCCTCAACAACTCTTGTTACTGTCTTCTTTTTTTAATTGCAGTTGATCCCTGAGCACCATGGGGTTTGGGGAGCTAACCTCTTGCATAGTCAAAAATCTACATATAACTACAGTCGGCCCTCTGCACACTCGAATTCCCAACCATAGAGTTGAATCTTGAACAACTCAAGTCAGCTGAACTATGCAGGTCAACTAAACTGTGGTCAATTGAAAAAAATCTGCATATAATTGGACCCTCACATTTAAACCTATATTGTACAAGGGTCAACTGTATCCACCCTAGTGTGTGTGAAGTAGTGTCTCATTGTGGCTTTGATTTAAATTTTCCTAACAACTACTGATGTTGAGCATCTTTTCATGTGCTTACTAGCTATTTTTACTTTCTTTGGAGACATGTCTATTCAAATTCTTTGCCCATCTTTAAACTAGGCTTGTCTTTAATTGCTGGATCTTTTAAATATATTTTAGATACTTTATCCTTACCAGATATAATGATAAAAATGTTTTCTCTCATTCTGTGGGCTGTCTTTTCACTTTCTTAATAGTATTTTCAGCATACAAGTTTTTAATTTTGATGAAGTCCAATTATTTACTTTTTCTTTGGTTCCTTATGCTTTTGGTGTCATATCTAAGAAAACATTGCCTAATCCAAAGTCACTATGATGTATATCTATATTTCCTTCTCAGAGTTTTATAGTTTCAGCTCCTATGTTATGGTCTTTGATCTATTTTGAGTTGATTCTGTATATAATGAGAGGTAGGGGTCCAAGTTCATTCTTTTGCATGTAGATATTCAGTTGGTCCAGCACCATTGTTGAAAAGACTAGCCTTTCCCTAGTGGATGGTATTGGTTCCCTTGTCAAAAATCTACTGACCATAAATGTATAGGTTTATTTCTGGACTTTCAACTCTATTCCACAGATCTATGCCAGTATATTCTATTTTTATTACTGTAGCTTTGAAGTAAGTCTGGAATTGGGAAGTATGAATTCTCCAACTTTGTTCTTTTCTCAAGTTTGTTTTGCTATACTGGGTCCCTTGCATTTCTATATAAATTTTAGAATCAGCTTGTTCATTTTTTGCGAAAGAGGCAGTTGAAATTTGATAGAGATTACATTGTATCTGTAATTCAATTTGAGGAGTACTGCCATCTTAACAATTTTAAGTCTTTCACATCTATGAATATGGTAAAGCTTTCCATTTATTTAGGTCTTCTTTAATTTCTTTCAAGCCCAGTGCCCCATTTGTGACCCTCAGAAGAAAGTAACATCTCCGCAAGATGAAAAAGGCTTGCTCTTGGGACCACCCAGGAGGAAAAGTGGGTATTCCTTTCCCTCACTAGCACTTGGACAAGTTGGTCCATTTCTATCTGCCCAGCTGTCACAATGCATTATTACTAAGCCTATGGAAATGCTGGAATGCCATCAGGCAACTACTGACCCAACCAATTTCTCCATCTTGAAAGAAAAAAAAAGACTTCCTGAAGTAGTTCAGGATAGTAGCATCTAAAATCAGAGCTTTACCAAAATACAGATCTGTTCTCCAGCCCCTCCAATTGTGTCTTAAAAACTGTGCCATTAACGTGATTAAGCAAAGCTCCCCTTCTGGCAAGGGCTCTCCCGGGGCATCATTTCCTGGTGATATCCAGAAAGGAGCCTTGTCTTACCTGTAATAATGCAATGCCTATGAAAATACCAGCCACGATGGTTAAATTGTCCTGCAACCACTTCTCGAACTGGGGCACACAGCCTTTCGTGTAGATTACAATCTGCTGATCGACTTCCTTCACAAGGGAAGAGGAGAGCACAGTGTCACCATGCAAGTTCAAAAGCTCCTTCAACACCCTTTGTGCTAAGTGACAAATATTCCACTTACTGGTTTTTGTCTGGCATCGTAGCCACACTGAGTGTTGATGACATCTTCCTGGTGGAGAAAGAAAACGAAACAGTGAAATTCACTCCCGTAAGAAAGTCCACCTAGGAATTAGCAGAAGATGCCCACTGAGTGTCAGTAATAAAATGTACATTTTGGCACTCAGATGGACAAGGCATCTGGTTGAACACTTATACATTATCCCATGTAATTATTATAACAGTCCTCAGATGTAGGTTTTAAATATGCCCTCTTTTCCAAATGAGGAAAACTAAGGCTCAGGAAATATCAGAAGAGAGAGCAAGCCCATTATGTGGGAGGCTCAAGATTCAGAGTTGACAACCTCAAGAAGCTTATGTGATTTAGGGAACTGGAGACATGGATGAAAACTATGGTTAAGGGCACAGCGACTATCTTCATTTTTGCTTTCTTGAGAGAACTTCTATATTTTAATCTACATACTTCTGTATTATTTAAATGTGTTTTCAATGAGCATGTATCACTTCATTAAAAACAAAATATCCTGATTACATAAGACAGACAGATGCTCTGACATCCAACAGGCTGGATCAGAAATGTGGGTTCCCCTCTTTAAGGTTTGTTTAGTTTTTCCCTCTGCAGGGTTTCCCTCAGCGTTTATGGAATGAGATAGCTCTACCCAGAGGCTCTGTTTTGAAAGGGGAGGCATAATGTCTTCTGAGGATCTTCAGAATTCTCCTGATGGAATGCTAACACAGGACAGGAACTGGAGACAGAGCACAGTTTGAAGCTGCTGGCCAGCGCCAGGCTGCCTGAGTGGGCACCCCAGGCTCTGTGCTGGACACTCTTGCCTGACAGCTCTCCTCAGAGGAAAGGGAGAAACAAGCCAGTGGGAAAGGTCAGCTTTCCTGGCAAGGTCCCAGAGCAGGGGAGCACAGCCTTTACGGAATCTCAGTCTCCTTCAGACCCAGAATAGCAATAACAGCTCAGGCTGAGCCCCAATGGGAGGCCTGCAGGGAACTTCTGCTTTTCTACCCCAAGATCACAGCCTTTTTTAAAGAGCCCCACACCCTTTACCTTGCAGGGGGAAATGGCCATTGAACTCAACAGTGCCCACTCTGCCCTGCTCAGTGAGGAGAAAGATAGGTCTGGGGGTAGACACTTGGGGACTGATGGGCCAAAGAGAGGCTAAAAAGTCCAGAAGGGGTGTGGGCAGGAGCAACTTATATATGTTGTTCTAACACTCAACCCTGGCTTTTAAACTAAAACAAAGGAGCTGCATTTTAAGTCATTCTATATATAGGTACATAATTGGACCAAAAATATAATCAAATCCATAGTATAAGAGAGTGGCTTAAGAACAGGTGTGTGTGTGTGTGTGTGTGTGTGTGTGTGTGTGTGTGTGTGTGTGTATAGATATATATGTAAATAGATATCTATTTCTATAGATATATAAATACATCTATATATCTATATCTATATAAAAATATCTGTATCTATATATATAGATAGATAGATAGATTGTGTGTGTATACATTTTTAAAATAAAATACAAACTGCAATTACCGTAGTCATTACAACCAAGAGCGTGGGCAGTTGTGGCCCTCCCACATAGTATTCTAGCTCTATCTTATCTCCAATTCTTCTATTCCTAATATGTCCCCCAGAACTAAGTCTAGAAGAAAAAGGTTACTAACCCCAAATCAATGCAAATAGCTCTCATATAAGCACATCCTTCTCATAAAAAAGGAATAACAGGCAATTTAGGCAGGCTGCCTGAGTCTGATGTTCAGCTTTATCACTTCTTAGCAATATGAGCTTGGGAAAGTTATTTAAACTCCATGGGCCTTGATTTCACCTGAAAAGGGAAGATAATGGTGGTACCTACCATTAAGAATGTTATGAACTTAAATGAGCCAAGGCACAAAAAGGCTCAGAATAGGAGCCAGCACGCAGTGCTAAATTAACGTCAGCGATCATTACTCCTACTGGGAAGAACTGAACACTATACCCCACCAGGAGCTATAATTCGAAATAAGCAAGTAAGAAGAGGTTTCAAGGAAAAAAATCACTGTGCTCATCCCACACACCATCCCAGTGTGATGCACAGAGCAGACCGGCAATTTGCTGGCCTCCACTTACTGCGGGGTCTTTAGTACAGCAGGAGAATGGCACGCCACATCGCTCCCGACTTGCATTGGAATCTGTGCAATTGAAGTAAATATTTAGGTTCCAATCATCAGCTCCAAAAGCCCCACAGCACTGCCACTAGAGCAAACAGGAGAGAATTAGAACATCTCAACGTGGAGGCTGCCAGGCGCTGACATTCATACTCCCGCCCAAACGACCAGCTCCCACCTTCTGCCAGCATTAACCTTCTCTTCTGTCTCAGAATTTATTTTTAAACCAAACTGAACCTAAACAGCTCCTGTGAAAGCTTCCAAAATAATTAAGGCTGAAGGTTTGTAAGGATGTGCTGGCATATGATTTAAAAGATTGATGAGACCCATGGTGTTAGGTGGGGGAAGGGCAGAGCAGTTGTAGAGCAGGGCTCTGTTAGAATAAGATCTGTTTGGTTTGAGTACACGTAGGAACATTCTAGAAGGATAAACAAGACACTGAACAGTAGTAGTGTGAAGGAGGTAACTGGGGTTGTGGGTGGGATGTCTAGAGACCTACTTTTTGACAAATCTGATCTCTAACCTTAATGGATTTTAAAATCTGTTTTATTTAGGTATCATTGTCATACAATAAACTGCCCTTATTTAAAAAATGTACAATTTTATGATTTTTGACACATGTATATATCATAAAACCATCACCACAATCAAAATTGTAAACATATCCATTATCCCCCAAAGTTTTTGAGCTTTATTTTTCACTATATGTTAGTACTCTGAATATTTTTAAACAAGAGCATGCATTTACATTTTTATCTTAAAAAATTCAACCACCTAATTAAAATATTATAAAACAAGCTGTTAAATTCAGTGTGTCTTCAGCAGGGCCTGATTCAAGGGCTGCTCCCTAAGTCCCTCTGTCACTTCCCTGGGCTGGACTAGCTCTATTTGTCTCAGTTAAGTAAACATCAAATCTTGACCATTTTACGGCTTTCAGGACCAACAGCTACTTTAAAACATTAAACTCCATGACATAAAAAGAGAATCACATGAAATGACAGTATTTCCACATGAAGCAGACAGCATTTCAAGAGAACGTGTACACGCATGTTCCTCCGACTCATCTGGTCCTCCGGGGGCTGGGGCCGTGCATCTCAGGGTTTGCCTACAGAGCTCCATCAGATTTGTCATGCAAACTAGGCGGCAATAATACTTGGCAAGGTGTGAGCTTGCATCTATTATGACCTAACAAAAACAATTAAGTCTGCTGAGGAGATGAAACAGGGCTTAATTTCACACCTGAGGTACAGCTTGCTCTAGGATGGTCCTTGCTGCCACTGAACAAAGCCAACACAACTCAGCTCAGTTCTGAGTGCCTAACACAGGAGACTGGTCACCCTCTGGCAGTGCTGAAGCAGCCCTCTCCTCCCTACATCAATGGGGACCCCAGCTCGTTCTGGAAAACTGGACCATTGGGCTTCTGTTTGCCCTCCAGACACTGCTGTCCTGGTCTGCTCAGCTTATGTCACAGACACCGCTGTCCAGATCTGCTCAGCTTATCCAATTTTGCAATATGCAAATAAACGCCTGTCAGTTGTAGGTCAATAACACATTAAGCCTGATATAAAACCATGTACATCTTAAATTGTCATAATATCCCCATAAGTTAAACAGTAGCTATTATTATTTCCATTTTATTGTTGGGGAATTAGGTCAAGGTCTTATTAGCCCAAGGTTACTTAGCTAATCAGATTTGAGCACTAGATCTGTTAGTTTTCTGAGCCCTGTTGATACCGCTTTGCATTTTGAGTGGAGCAGGGCATCTGTTACTTCCTTTGCATTGCAGGGGTTTTCACACTGAAATACTCAGAAACTTGGGTAGGACGGGGCTATACTGTATAAATTCTTTGTTAGAGGCCACCACAGCTTAGAACTTTTCAACTTTCAGTTTTAATCTCAAGTGCTATAATTACTTCGATAGGTATATGTTAGGAAATTTGTGGGCAAAGATTCTACCGATAAGTATAATACTCTTCAGCTGTGAAGTGTGGAGGATGACCGTAAAGGGGGCAAGAAGTGAGAGAGAATCCACATTTAATCTCAAAGAAAATGTTAAAGCTATAGCAAAACTATACTCTTCAAATGTCAACAGGAAAGGGCAACTGTTATTGGAACCTTCTTGCTTAACAGTCTTCTTTTATGCTCCTTTCAGTAGAAATTAAGATAAGTGAAAATAAGACACTTTCATTTAGGGTATAAACCATAGAAGTCATAGAGCAAGTCAGAAAATAATAAGTGGACAAGGAAACAAACCAAAAACCATGCAGAAAGGTCAGAGGTAGGTTTCAGCTGGCAGATGCAGAAGCCAGGAGGATGTTCCTTGGGGTCATCCTTCTGAGAAGGCTTTCAACTTGAAAATAAACCAAATTTAAACTTACATATTCCTGGGTGAAGTCTATGAGGTTTTGCAAATCAATGTCATCCCTGTACGCTCTGATGTTGTTGTTTATAAAGAAATACAGCTGGTCTTTGATCCAGTCTTTGAAAACGAATGCCAGAACCCCAGCGGTGAGCTCCAGGAAAAAAATAATTCCCAGGAACACAGAAAACTAAGACAAAAGACACATGCACACAGAAGAGTTATAAGGCTATTCCGATCATATTCAGTTAAATAGTTCCTTCTAAAAAGGTTTGTAATGACGTTGGGTTGTTATATACAGCCAAAGCAGATAAACTTCAGTTTCTTTAGATTCATTAATAAAATATGACAGTGCAAGAAAGGGTTTTTAAAAATTATTTCACAGTCATATTTTGGGCTTCTGGTGTTCCATTTGGCAATTAACCAACAAAGCCCATAAGCAAACATGGATATTAGGAATTTCTCATTAGACCCACATTAAGGCTTAATGAAGTTCTCTTGATTAATGTGCGGCTAGATGCTAAACAAAGACCCGTCCCTACCTCTAGTAAGCTTATGAAATGTTGAAAAATAAATTATCCCAATATTTTAACCTGCCATTTGTTACTATGGCCTTGATCCTGTGTGCAATATATTCCTTTCATGGATTCAGACACTGCTTCAATTCCCCCTTTGCACCTGCTATATAGGGTAAAACAGCAGACAGGTTTATCTTAAATGAAGAGATCAAAGAGGAAGCAGGGGGTGATTGTGGCATGAAAATAATTTCCCATCATGAAAACAAAATGAAACCTCTGGGTTAAGGGCCTTTGTGAAGTACATTTTAAATATATTCTGGTCTCAGAATATTTTAAATAACATCTGGCTAACGTAGAGACTTCTGGCTAATGTAAATACCAAGAGTTTTAAAAGGAAGTTGAGAGACCATGGGTAACGTGGTAACTGTCTATACATCTGGAGAAAATTCCCTTCCATCTAGAAGACTCAAAAGAGCCTTACCTTAGTCATATCAACATACTATTCGCACCCACGGTTCTTTCCACTTCCTTATTCCACTCTTATTCTTTTCAAATATTTTTGCTCGAATCAATTATGAGAAATGAGGCTGTGAAGGACCAGAGGGGAAGATAAACTGAAAGCAAACTTCTGATGACAAGAGCAGAAAGAGTGACACGGGGGCCACCCACACCTGCTCAGCAGAGCTCCTGAAGGCTGCAGGACAGTGAGTGGTGGAGGAAGCAGAGGGAGCTAAAGTTGTCTGCTGTGTCTACAATCAGAAAGCAGACATCAAGCAGCCAACCAGGAGAAAACTGTATTAAGGGAAGGGTATGAAGGAAACTACACAGTTACTTAATACAATTTTAAAAAGACCAAAATGCTTATGATCTTATGCGATTTTGGGGTGGGTCGAGTGGGGTGAGGCCATCTCACATTAGATGTCAGTATATCTGACAGTGTTTGTCCTGGGTGCCAGGTGCTGTTCTGGGAGAGCAGACATGAGCAGTAGGGAGGAAGAAAGAAATTAAGTGCCTGGCAAAGTCTAGGACCCAGTTCTAGACCCTCCAACTCAGCCTCGCAGGTTCCACAGAGCTCCTGGTTATCTGTCCTTGATGAGTTCACTAGAAATAGAATCTAAAGAGTTCTTAATTATCATCAGTGGTACCAAATTTCCAAATAAGCCTTCCTTAATCTAGAAAAAGAGTCAAAAAATTTGTATCAATTTTACTCAATGCCTATTCTATAGCATAAAACAACTCCCTTTCTTTATTAAGTACCACTTCTATACATGGAATTACGACAGCTATCACAAAAATGAGAAAAATCATAGCTGGCTCACATGCGTGTACACGCAAAACACCAAGAGAGAAGTCAAGCAAAAGTTTAATTAGATTTTTGTTCTCATCTCCGTAAACACTAGGAAAGTGCATTTTCCAGTTACCTTGGTAAATTTTCTTGTGTTACACAATACACGTAGCAAAATGAGAGTCCAAATTAAGTTCCTATCAAGTATTTGGCAGAAACCTGCATGCCCAGGCCCTAATTTCCCCATTTCCAAGGGGCAGTGACAAACTCACAGGCTTCGTTCTAGGGCCTCAGTCAACACTGAGGCTCCATTGCTATTTCACAGCATCATAGCTCTTGGATTTTCTCTTAGCAGTTCTCCTGGCCTTATGGCACCAGATCATCGAAGCTGTCTGGAGTCATGCTGACATTACTTCCTACTTATTTCATAGCTCCTACTCAAAGAAAGTTCTAGGGCACTTTTTATTGCTTGTACTAAACAGAGAGAGGGACCATTTAAAATATTCTCCAAGACTTAACTAGGCCAAGAAACAATACAATTCTCATTTCTAACAGGGGACTTAATATAAAACGTGCTGATTTAGAGAAATGTCCATAGTTCTTCCTGTTCAGTTAACTCAAATATTTTCAACTACAAAAGTAATAAACTATGCTAACGAGACTACTCTTATAAACTAAACTATATTCAAGTAAATCATATTAAAGGGGATCACACATTTGAGGGCATGAAGGCTAAAACTGATAAAATTGTGGCAACAGGTAAGTACAATCTGAGGCCCAAAATGGCTACAGAAAAGCTGAGTGGGGTGAGCTCAAGCATTTAGAAGTACCTCATGCCAAGAAGATTGGAGGTTGGCAAGTTGCAATCAGGGACAAAATTCTCCTTGGGGCTCTTTGACTAAGTAAGGAATGAAGTAGGGGGGTGGATGGATGGGTGTGTGTGTGTGTGTGTGTGTGTGTGTAAAACAAATGGAGTCTTGGGAAATTAGCTATTCCCATTAGAGACCTATTTATATATACAGAACAGAGATCCAACTGTTCATTAAATTGTACACACGACCAAGTATCCCTCGGTTTTTCCTATTGGCATGAGTCATATGAACCTTCAGGTTAAACAGCCTCCAGGACCTTGGCTAAGCCAGAGTTGCTTAAATTCAAAAGGGGCTACCTTGGGTGGACAGTGAGCGGACAGTGAGTCTGCTCTTCTTAGGGATGTTCAAGAAAAGAGGCCAAAGGATGATATGGTCAAAGGAGAATCACATTCTGCATAGCTCTTGGGACTAATTCTGGTCTATGCTCTCGATGACATTGTGTCAATAAAGGGTGATATTAAATTAATACTGTTCTCCAGAAATCCCACCATCTTCCCTCAGCAGAAGAAGGTGCTTTTTTGTTGTTGTTGTTGTTGTTTTTTAATCCTTTCTGGTTTTGGAAAGGGCAGTGGATGCTGTTTTATACAGATGCCACCAGAATGCCAAAATCCAGACTGAAAGGCACATTCGGCTGACCCTTGGCTACACCCAGCAACCCTATTTCAGATATGGACATGGACACATACATAAGCCCTCTGGCTCTCCTTCGGAAGGAATCTCCAAAGAAAAGAATCTCACTTTTCACTCTTTACTTTTACTTTTAATATCTACCCCCTGGTAAGACTCTTCCTCCAAAAATATTCATGCTGGCAGTGATCACACCAAACACCCTGCGAGGAATTTAAAAATTATGCTAGTCATACAAGGAGGACTTTGCCCTCTACCATTTCTCCATATTCACCAAAACCTACTGCATAACAGACTTAACTTGGGCAGGCCACAGCCACCATGCTTACATCTGGTTTCCCTAAACCAACTACCTGAACAACTTTCTACTGTCCATGTGCTTAAAAGAGGAGGCAAAAATCATTTAAAAGAAGAAATTATACATATACGTAGAACCACTAAAAGTATTTTAAGGATTAAAATGCAAAGTCATGATATACATTTACAAAACCTCTATGGACAATATATGGGGGTTACACATACTTTATTAAGGAAGCGTGGGGGTGGGGAGGGCTGGAGGACCTAGACAGCTCTCCTAAGAGAAAAGCATTACCCAGGCCATATTTTTGCAGTGCTTTTGGTACAGCTCACTCTTGCCTAAAGATAGGCTGTCCTTCTGATATGGGTAAGTTTGGCTTCATCCTGAGAGCAGAGTGTGATACTTACAAACTTGAGAAGGAAAGTGTTTTCCCGTAGAGCTCCAATGCACCCTGCAAATCCCAAAATGAACATCACTCCTCCCACCACAAGGAAGAGCCAGACTGGGTCGAAGCCGCCGAGATCAGTGATAGAGGAGATATTGGACAGAACTCCCTGGGGGCGGAGAGAACACACAACAGAGCACGGGATGTGGGGTCAGTTTTCCAGCATGAAAAGATTATTGCAGTTGTTTCTCCCCGCCTCAAAGAAAAACTTCAGCAGTCTTTTCATTATTATTTGACACTGGAAGGAGGAGAAAAGAGTTGAAGACACTGTAAAAAAAAAAAAAAAGAGAAAAAGGAAAAAAACTACATTCTTTCCAACTCTAGATAGGTTCCTATCTTTAGTAAAACTATATAAAGCAAAGAAATGACCCAAGAAACGCGGTCATCAGCGCTTGTATGGAGAAGATGTGGATATAACTTTTGCTTCGTATGCCCCCAAATATAAGTGGTCTTCACACATACACACACACAAACACACACACACACACACACACACACACACACACACACACAGTTGTGTAAGAAAAACACCTCCAAACACCTGGGAAGAGGGCTTTAAATTCCAGGGGTATGCAGATGTCAGACAAGTGCCTGCTTCAAGCCCTTGGCATTTCTCAGGAAACTGGAAATCTTGGTGCTAATACAGAAGTCAGGCCCAGCCATAAACCCCAAAGAGTTTTCCAGGGAAAAACTGTACCTCAGGATCTGCCCTTGAGCTTCACAGGAGACCCTGTCAGGCTCAGCTCCCCAGAGCCCACTCGGGTGGTCTGTGCAGGTGGTGTCCCACACAGAGTTATTAATTACAGGCATTTCCTTACTACCTTTCTTAGGAATCAAGATTTAAGTGATTTACAAATCAAACGTTACTCCCTGGCTTTCAACTCTTTTCTCCTCCTACCAAAGGAACACAGAGTAATTTCATTTCTCCACAATTCTTTACTGAAACCCTTATCCCTGAAGTATAGCACATCAAATACATCCAAAACTGTTCGAAATTGAGATTTTTCTCCCTCTACAACACAAGGCACACATTTACTATTCATGCCTATAAGGCCAGCTACTGTTACTTTGTAACTGTGAATGCATGTAAGTCTTAAATACCCAGTATCGTCAATATTTTATTTTCTTATTGAATTTTTTTGAACTTTCTAAATGCCCCCAGAGTATTAAGGTATAGTTTGCTATAAAGTCTTATTAAATAATTTGTTTTTGTAGCATTCCTCATAACCTAAAAAAATAAAGTATTCATCTGATTTTATACTTGAAGAAAATGGAACCCAGAGAGGTTTGGTAACTTGCTGAAGGTTACAAAGCTATTAATTTTTTGGAAGCAGAACAGAACATCTACTTCAATACTCTATCCCTACCAAGCAGAAGCTCTTCCCAGTCAGCACTAATCAACACCTGACTTTAGTTTTAAGTATTAGCCCATTTTAAGGTAGTAGGAACATTTGATAGGTTGTTAGGTTTTTGTTTCTTTGAGGTAGGGGGAGCATCACCTCAAGAACAATAATAGGATATTAATGCAGAACATGTATGAGGAATTAAGAACTCTTAAAATGTACAACTTAAATCTTATGAAAAAGGCCAGGGGTTTAAATGAATCATAGATGAAGAGTTGAGAGATTACGACAGCACTTAGGAATGTAGGGTGTATTCACTAACTTCTGGGGTGACATCACAAAAGGCAACCACACCCTTCACCAGGCTGCACAGACCAATGGTTTGATCCAATTTAATGTTTCTTAGATTTCCAAGCTCTGAAGCATGAATGCTCCAGGGAGGGAAAGGAAAACAGAAATACTGTAACCAATTTGCCACCTACACAAATGATGCTGAGAAAAAATTGCCGGAGAAGTCAGACAAAATCTAAGCAATGGTGGTGAGGATCCAGTATTGGAAGGAAATGAACCTCTCCCCTTAGAATGTCTTTAAACACAGATGTTAACAGTTAATGTTTGAGACCTGTTCAGTCAGGGGAATAAAGAACATTATAATATTTAAATATTGAAAGTTAACTTGATTGTGGAAGACGGAGACTCAATTTACTTGGCACCAAAAAGAAGAGGCAGCAGAGGTGGAAGAGATAGGAAGAGACATCAGTTCCATTAGCAAAGAGGCCTTTCTAACACCAGCAGGGGTCCGGCAACGTCAGACAGACTACCCAAGAAACATGGCTTCCCCTCATGGGGAGGCCACGCTGCGAACTCTGTCAGCGGTGCTCCAGGAGGGGTTCCCCACCTGGATGGGAAATTGGGACTGACTGACCTTTAGCTTCCTTCCAACTTTAAGGCCATTCTATGATTTCATCCATTTTTAATGGGCTTTTTATTTGTGATTCACACTCGAGTCTGAGCAAAGATCAGATTGTTCCCAAACACTCTACTGTGACCCATGGCTCTACACAAAGAGCTCTGTGAATCACAGCGACAGCCATCTAGGCAACTCCGGCAAAGCAAGCAAGCAAGCCGACACACACCTGCACCTGAAATGCCAAGATGATTCTGCTAAAAGGCGAGGAAGGACAATGCCAGCTGGCAGTAGACTCCTGGATCATTTGTCCTCTCTGGGTTTCATCTGGGTTTTGCTTCTAAGACAAACTCATTTTCATACTTTTACTTTCCCCAGCCTGCAGGGCCAGCCTTAATTTTGAGGCTATCAACTGTGTCCATGGAAACATCAATCATTTGGGAGCCTAGCTGGACTGCAGGTTCTATTCATTTAATCCTAAATTCCAGCAAAAGACAAGGCTGGAGACAGATTCTGAGAGTGTGTGGGAAATGACATTCTGCAAAGCATGGGAATACCAAGAACTTTATTTTTAATGAATCCAGAATAGACTCAGGTAGTTATCAGTTGAAAACTAACTCAAATCTTAACACACAAAGTGTGGAAGTCAATGCACAGTGCCTCTGGGAGATGATTTAAAAAAAAAAAAAACAGACTTTACTCTTTCATCTGTGCAATACTTCCAACTATTCACTAAAGGGCAGTCTTCCTATTTCTGGCTACACAGAAAGACTAAGGAGGGGCTGAACAGAATCCTGGCAACAAAATTTCTGGGTTAAAAAATAAAAGGGAGTAGATGGTTCAGCCTTCTGTTGTCTTAAACATGGGGTCTCTCATTGGACTTTGTAATTTTGTTAAGCTCCATCTGACAAATGAGTAAGAAGTGCTAGAACATGCCTGCTGAAGAATAATTATAAGTAAAGCATCTAGTTGACAAGAAGCAGGAAGGAAAAAAAATCTAAGATTACAGTTAAGTCTGACAAGTGATTTAAAATAGACATTCAGATTTGTGGTAAATCCTCAGGAATGTGCAAGAACAATACTCGCAGACACCTTGTCTTCTGGGAACCTGTGGGCACCGCCCTCTTTGGGGAACCATATTTTCCCCTTCTTGTAAGAATTCTTTCCCCACAAATCCACTCCACGAACCCCTGAAAGCTGCCAATTCTCACATGACCCCACCATCCCAGTGAGTTAGAAGCCTAAATTTCCTTCCTCGGACACGAGGATTTAGAGCAGGCCTCTCTTGTGGCTGAAGCTATAACATGCCAAACTCTGGAGCCATGTGCAGTATGTTTCTCACCTCGTGGAGAACGTCAGTCTGCTGTGAGGAGGAAGCCAGCACGCAAGAGAAAACGAAGAACTAGGGTAGGGAGGGAAAATCCTGACAGTATAATAATCCTCATGGCCTGACCACGAGCTCTGAATCACTCTAGGATCCTTCGAATATACCCACCTTGATTGCACAGTCAGGTTCTGTTTGGGTCTGCACCTGGGGCGCTCCGCACAACACAACAGCAGCTCTAATTAAACTACACCTTTAGTGCACACACACACACATGCACGCACACACATGCATGCACACGTGCACACACATGTATGACCAGAACTGGAGCTCACACTTTATGCTAGAAAAAGTGTTGGGGCTGGGTGGGGAGCAGGCAAGGAGTAGAGGCAAGTATTGGATTTGATATGGTCCTTTCAGTCATCTGGCTGCTATTTCTAGTGACTATAACCATTAAGCCAGTGTAAGCAGTTTTTCTTCATGTTGACGCACTATCAATTCAGCATCATTAATGAAATGAGTCCTAGATGGAACTTTTAAGTGCTTGGTCTAAGTCACTGACAAATAATATATGATATGAGCTCCAATTCTCCACGTAAACTTGAATGTTTAGTCCTTGGATTTAGATGCAAACTTATTAGAATTCAAACTATTTTTAAAAATGCAAAATGTCATCTGGCTTCTCTTTTGTACCCAGAACTGCTGCTTCTGAAAGAAGTGCACACACAGAGCTGACATTTGTATCCCAGTAGTAAGTTCTTATCCTTCTCCACATGAATACTGCAGGCAAAGCCCTGTGAGTGAAAGATGTCAAGGATACTGGACATTGTGGGGAAAGTCAGAAAATATCTTCCTACACAGCTGAATCTAACTGGAATGAGAATAAATGGATGAGAAGCAGAGCAATTAGCCACATGCACTTATTCCTTTTACCATGTGTTTTGGCTGATGTAAAAGTGGAATTCTGAACAGTAATAGCTGAGAAAGAGAAAGAATGAGAGAGCCAGAGACCAAAACTGGACACAAGAAAAATATATTTAAATACTATCGACTTGAAGATATAAAAGGATTTCTGATATTTTCAATGAATAATTATTATATTAATGAAAACTGGTATAAATGAACACTTATAAGAATTCTTCATATCCATCCTATATGTATGTATATTCTTACGTCCCTTAGTCATCTAAGTCTATAGCTGTTGCTGCAGCAGGCAGCAGAGGCAAAAACAAACTGACCATAACACAAAGTGCCGCTATAAAGACGAAATGAATACCAGTCAATTTTAAACATTGAAAGAAACAAATATATTCAGCAAATTAGCTTTTTGGGACAACTGACATTTGGCATATCAATTTGGAGCCTTTAAGAGTGATCTCCTCCAGTGAAAATAGAGATTTCCATTATCTAGCAAGTATCTCTCAGACCTTAGCGAGGAGACCAATACATGTCTAAAGAGAAATAAGACACATTAATGGAACATGTCTAAGGCCATATCGTTATAACAAGTTTAGAGAGCCAACTAACAAATGTGTCAATGTGCATCCATTATGATAAAAGGGAGATCCTAATATTCTAGCCACTTAGACAAGCTTGCTCTGGAATGTGGCAGAGAGCATTGCATCCTAGTACAGTACTCAAGCCCACCTGGCTCACCTACAATCTCCTCTAGAATCCTGAAACACGGAAAGAGAGCAGCCTGGACAGGGCTAGACACAGGGCAGAGAGACAAGGCATTACGATAGAGACTCCTCATCCTGAATCCCAGTTCCAATACTTACTACCTGTGTTACCTCGGGCAAGTCACCAAACCTGCCTAAGTCTCAATTTTCACAACAGCAAAATGGTACCCTATGCCTTAAGGTTATTATGAGGATGAAGGAAATAATCCAAGTAAATCCAAACACTGATAAGTGCTTAGCACATAAGAATTCAATCGAAGTTTATCACCATCGTCATGATCATAACCATTACATTAGACCAAAAGGATGATAATAGTTGCTATAGAAGCACAGAGGAGCATCTAACCCAACTGCACTAGAAAGGAATCTATTTTGCTGTGGCACTGTCCTTCCTGACCCCCTTCTAAGAAAAATTCCAACCACATCCAATGATCACGCAGAATGGAGGTGGCAGTAACAGACTTGCCAATTGGATTATCTTTCTTTGGGAAATGGAAGTCACTTAAAAGACACCCAGAATAAAGGCAGAAGGCAGAATCCACAAGTAAGCAAACACCAAGAGAAGGCAGAAGCTAGCCAAGAATAGGTGGAAACTAAGAGTACACAGAAATGGAGAAAAAAGGAGCAAGAAGTTGGTCAACAGTGGTGAGCACAGTGAGCAGTCAGTCACCACGATGATGGCACCTGAGCCAGGGGCAAGGATACCTCTGCTGCCAAGGAGCTGACTGGGCACGCTGGTCACCAAAGATTCACTGCTCCTGAATGAACATCTGGTCCCTGAACCATGTCACTTTCCTGTAAGCTCTCCTCGTTCAATGCTCATTCAATAGTTTGATGAACATTGTATGTTCTAGGAAAAATATGAAAAATCAGTCCGCCTCCCGCACAGACCTCCATCTCTTCATCAGCACCTCATTCGATTATCTCTGGAATTTAAGCAGCTCCCCCTCACCCCACCCCGTGGTTCTGCAATAAAGGAACATGTTCTGAGTATAACTACTTCTTGGAAGAGTTTTCTATACATGTGCACAAAGGAAAAGGCAAACGAAACTCCAGAAGGGTTTCAAACCAATAGACCTCAGTAGTGTCTGTGGGGTTTTTTTCCCCACCACCAGCACAGAGCATCCTGTGTGTGCCACCTGGCAAGCTTCAGTTTCTGCTCTCTCAACCTACACAGAGAAGAAATGCAAAAGTAGCATTAATAAGCCCCTAAGGTCTGGGACTCTTCTGCTTTGGCATATACAAGCACATTCCTTCCAACTGCCAGATGAGAAACAGAGACAGGCATATGGAATGCACACTCAAAGCCAGGCCAGATGGACCCTTCTGAGGTTTATGAGACCGAGTCCTGATCCACCTATCCCTCCTTAAACCAGACCCCACTGGGGTGAAACTGGTAATAATTTTCCTAGAGGGAGAAGCATTTCCCTACTTGAGAAAGGATGACAAGACAGGACATTTTAAAGAAAATGAACTACTCAGAGAGGTGGTCCTGGATTTGGAGATGGGGTTTTTGATACTGCCCACCAGAAGACCAAGCTGGGATCACGGAGAAACATGCCACCTAAAAATTCATCAAAGATCTTCAAAGAATGGTACAGAGCAAAGCCTCTCTGTAAATCACCAAACATCCATCTGTTTAATAACTGCTGCAGAGTCCAAGAGAAGGCTTGGAACTCAGAGAAAAGGGTGCCCACTAGGGCCTGAGCAGTCTGGGGGATGCAAGGGCGCGGGGGTGGTGGTGGGGGGAGCATAACTCAAGGCCTGTCACTGAGATGCATGGTGAAGGAAGACCAGTCGCTTTAAAGGCACATGATCTCCCTTTTTCTCTTGTCAAAAAAGTAACCAGTGAAACTAAAAGCAATCCGTTCTTGCAGATAAAAAGTGGCCACAACCTGTCTTTGGGAAAAACAGAAGAGGAAGGACAATCATCCCATAAAACTCCATAAAGCCTGCAATCAAGCAGCTGCTGGGGAGGCCAGCTATACCAAGTCCCATCATGGGTATCACTCACAGGTTGGGACACCACTGTCTACCAAGTCCCATCATGGGTACCACTCATAGGTTGGGACACCACTGTCACCATCCTGGTGTGAGTTTTGTGGTATCCCCAAAACTAAAATGAAAAAGGGAAAGTCTTGCCCAGTGCAAGTGATCACTATATTCTGGGGCCTCAGAGATAAACAACATGCTTAGTTACTTAGCAAATACTTTCATGGGGGACACCTGAGAGATGCCAGGTACTATGGCAGTCATGGGCATTCAGAGTGAAGGTATGGTGACGCCCTCAACAACTAGTCTAGGTGAAAACAGGTCAGTAGAGTGCTGGGCAAAGGTATTAGCTGTGGGTGCCATGTAGGTACAGAGGGGAAGGGGAGAAATCATGTCAGAAAGCACAGAGACGATGCGACAGGACCTGGCCCACCGAGGAGGGGTGTGTGTGCATGTGGCTAGAGGTGAGAGACTAAGAGGTAGGCAGGGTTGGTGCTGGGTTTGAATCTGAAGGCATCTGAGCAGAAAGCCCAGGGCATTTGTGCACTTAGAAAGGTCACTCCTTGGGCAGCAGGTAGATAATACAGAGGTAGCAGGTAGGCTCCGTAGCGATCCAGGCAGGTGACACACAGAATGGGAACAAAAGTGACATAAGAGCTACACTACTGGATATCGATGCTCGGCCAGCACTGGGCAAACTGGATTATTTCATCCTCACAATAAACCTAGGAGGTGGGACTATTATCGATGACAGAAAACAGACCCAGAGATGGAGTAACTTGCCAAGTCACCCAGGTAAGAAAGAGGCAGAGCAGGGATTTGAGGCCAGCCCAACTGAGCCCAGAGCAGGGTTTTAACCTTGCTCTACTGTCTGAAAAGCAGCAGCAGCAGTGGGAAAGAGGATTATTTCCCACACTACATCATATACCTGTTCCTAAAATGTTAAGAAAAATATGTAACGTGATGTTCGAATGATATTCTTACTTCCAACTGATCACTATCTGAAAAACAGAGTGAACTGGAGACAAGACCTTCCCCTCCCTACATACATCGCCCCAGGCACAGGCAGAGAGCACTTCCTTCTCTCACACCCTCAGTGTAAGCGAGTGGATAAAACGCAGCCGAAGGCAGGACTGAGTGACAGAACTGAGATTTCTCTGTGCCACCCCACGCCACTGCCCAGGTGGGGTAGCAGCTTCCTTTTTATTTAAACCTAGTAAGGAGTTTTAAGGGGACCACTGGGGACCTCTGAGACCGTGAGGGCCTGAGTCTGTCCGGAAAGGAGCTGGTGGCCTTGAGGGGTGACACCTGCCTGCCCTGGAACTCTAGGGAGAGAGGAGGCTGCGGGGCAGGAGAGGGCTGTCCTGGTGGGACTGGCCTCACCCTGATGAGTGATTCCAGGAGGAAATGTGAGGGCGGCATGGGAGAGGCAGCTGGGGGTGAGAAGCAACCTGAGATGGCAGCGTGCAGAGGAGCACTGGGCTGAGCAAGAAGGCCAGGTCTGAGCAGTGATGTCCACTAAGCTCAAGGGAACCACTAGGCAGAGGGATTCAGCGAGGAAGCTTCAAAAAGACTAAGACATCACCCCCTTCACCATCTGCCAGGCCCAGATGGCAAAGCCCTAGGCCCAGCTCGGCACCGGCAGGAAGTGGGCAGAGGAGCACGTGTGCAAATGGGGGAGGGGTGACAGGAGGAAGCAGGGAGCAAAGGCCTCACTCCATCCCCTCTTCAGGGGCCCACGGCAGATGGAGCTGGGCGCGAGAGAGTGTTTAACACAAAGTTAGGTTTGGCGGCGTCATTATTTCCAGGCCTGTGTAAGAACTGGGCCTGGACTTACGAACCTCCAAACGAGAACAGGACTGAGGTATCTGAGAGTGAACAACAAAGGCAATAAATTCTGACCCATCTGAGTTTTCATTCCTGAGAAAATGCTGAATAAAGTTTAGAAGGACATAAAAAAGGGAAAAATTAATTTTCAATATATTTTATGTGTTTGTTGAACACAATGGCATGTCAGACCACATGTCAGACCACATGCCAGGTACTGAGCAAGGGCTGTGTGGTTTTCAGATTTCCAGCTACAACAGAGAACTTGAAGGGATTACTTGGATAACTGAGGATGAGAGAGAGAGACAGACAAACTTCAATCAATAAACTGAAGTCTTCAAAGAAGTATTTTCAGCATCTCAGAAAAGTCTCCTTAAAGTAGTTTCAAAGACAAGGAGTGCATTTTTCTGTCCAAGTTATGTGGGTATCCACTTCCACCTTCCACGCCCCCCCACCCTGGGTTATGGAAACTTGACAGCGACTGCTATGAATTGCCTGAATCCCTGAATCTCATTGTCTTTCATTTTTCCTCCTGGGAAGACTGGGAAAGTTTTTCCAAGGTGAGTCTACTGTATGATTGTGACAGGAAGCAACTGGAAGGTTCTGAAGTGGGACTTACAGTTACAATCAGGGGCAAAGCCTAGAGGAAAAGGAATCACACAGACTGGTCCGCAGGAAAGCCAAGGAGAAAAGCAATAGGGGCTGGAGCTCCAGTTCCCACTGCCCCAGTGGGGTCAGGACTGCACACCAACTCTTTCCCTGAAGCCCGCACCTCACAGAGTCCAGCCAGGTGAGTGCAATGGAAGACTGGGGAGGACTGCAGCGGGAACTGGGGGAGAAGCCAGATTTCCAGTGTGGCCTCTCTGGGCCTGTTTCCCCAGCTCTGAAACAGTAGGTCATCCTCCTCTAACAGTTTAACCCAAAGGATGCAGAGATCACAGAAGTGAAAACGAAACCCCCTCGCGAAGAGCTGTTTTTCCTGTGTGGTCTTCCACAATGTATGAAGTTCTTCTGCGTGCTCACTTAGTCACAAACATCTTTTGGGCATCCATGGGGTGGGAGGCTGATGCTAGAACTGAGCCTAAAAGGGTGAAGACAGGCTCCTTTGCCCTCAAAGAGTTTTCAGGCCAGAAAGCCAAGCTGGGGTGTACACCCTCCAGAGGATTACACCCTCCACTGGTGGGCTGGTGCTGGGTTGGGGCAGTGGAGGGCAGGAGAAACAAGAGAACCTCGACCTCACACTGAAGACCAGTGAAGGGCACTCATCCTGCTCCAAAAAACTTAGTCTCTCCCGCCCTCACCCGCAACAACTCTGCCAACAGCACTGCACTATGATTGTTAGAGATATATCACTCTGCCTCTGGCCCCCACATAAAAACTAAATCATATGCATAAATATTGGACAAAACAAAAAAAGACAGGTACCCCTAATTTGTCTCAAAATGAGACAATCATGTAGGTTCCCAATTTTGCACCAGAAATAAATGGCATAAATAAATTTTCTTTCCTGACATCCTGAATTAATGGATTTGCTATTTCTAACACTGTACCCCTATCAAATCAGACATCAGAAACCACATGCATTACTACTTCCTGTTATGCTATTAATGTAGTGTGCTTACTAGGGATCTGAGGTGACTACTGACTTCTTTAACTGAATGATACAAGCCACAAAATAGCCAGGGTTAAAAAGGATGCTTTCATCATCTGCTTGCTCATTCATTCTTTCATAAGCAATATTTTCTGAACACCTATTGTGTACCAGTTACGGTTCTAGGAACTGGAGTGTGGCAGTAAACAAGTCCCCGCCATCACAGGGCTGGGCTGACTTTTTTGGGAGGGGAAAGAGCAATGAACTTGTTAGCATATAAGTGATAAGTCCTATGAGAACACAAGGAGAGAAGCACAAAAAAGAGGAGAAAAAGGGCTGGGCTGGGGTGAGAGTGGCTACTTTAAACAAGCCAGGAAGGCCTATGGACAAAAGCGACATCTGAGCAGAGATCAGAAAGCAGAGTGACAATGTGGAGCTGTGGGGGACAGAATATCAGGTGGTAAAGAGCAAGTGCAATGGCCCTAGGGTGGTGAGTTATGTTTGAGATTTTGGAGGAAGAGCAAGATGATGAGTAGGGGCTGGAGTGTGGCAGGGGAGGGCACAGTGAGGGCACCTCATTGCAAGGTTTGAGGCAGAGAAGTGACAGATTTGTCCTTCATTTAAAAGTATCACTCTGGCTGCTGCGTGGGGATGGGCCTGGATGGCAGTGGGGGCTCAAGAGCAGAGGCAGCAAAATAATTAAGGGGTTCTGCACTAATGCAAGCAAGATGTGGTAGCAACTCAGACCAGGATTTAACAGTGTAAAGTATATTCTCAGAGCTGACAGTGTTTGCTGGTAGACTGAATGTGGTACGAGAGCTAAGATGGGCATCAAGAACACCAGAGCAAGCAGCAGCACAGAGTTGCAGTTTACTGCAACTGGGAAGGGCAGGTTTGGAAAGGAAGGGCAGGGGGAGTCAGAAGTGTTATTTTGGATTGCTAAGTTTCAGAAGCCCACTGGGCATGTAAGTGGAGATGTTGGGTAGGCTACTGGCTACACAAGTCTGGAATTCAGATCAGGTCTGGAGCAAAAATCTAAATTTGGAAGTCATCAGTGTTAGATGGCGATTAAAGCCCCAAGCTCAAATGACGTCTCCATAGAGCATGAGTGAAGAGAGAGAAGAGGTCCTTGGACTTTGCCTGGGGCACTCCAACATTCAGAGGTCAGAGAGGTAAGCTGGAATTCGCAAAGGAGTGTGGGAAGGCACTGCCTGTGAAGCAGGAAAACCAGGAGTGTGTGATATCTCAGAAGCCAAGTAAGGACAGCATTTCTAGAAGAGAGAAATGATAAACCACCCCTCTGTCCTTACTTTACTGATAAGGGTTTCTGAGCACCTGAGTGAGAAAATGATGTGCTCCATGACCCAGATGGGTTCAGTGAGAAAGGAACAGGAGCCTAAGTCTGAGGATAATCAGAGCTAACGTGAAGGATTCAGTCTATCTACAAAGACAAGATGCAGAAAAACAGTCTGATGTAACGACAAGTAGATGGATTAGAAACTGCCTGAATGATGACACCAAGGGCACATACAAGTGAATGAGTGTCAACCCCAAAGGAAATTTCTAGTGACAAGTCATTGGGCCCTGTCCTTGGCATGCTCAACATATCAGTGGCTTTGATCAGTGATAACTAAACTTGACTGCAATCAGAATGATTCAGGAGGCTTATGAAAACAGAGCATCCCAGTGTCCACCTGGACCTACTGAATCAGTTGGTGGCACTGGGGCAAGGAACAAAAGGAAGGCCTGAGCAGCAGATGGAAGCGAGAGAGAGGGTTGATCAAGATGTACAGCTAAAACCAAGCTGAGTGGAACAGGGAAAGCGCTGGATGACAACTGGGTAAATGTGGGATCTTACATTCGACTCTGGATAGGGTAAACCAAGCTGGATCTGAGACCAACTTGAACTCTCAGTAATCAACAGTGTGGCCTCAAGCTGCAATGACAGGAGATGAGAGGAGAAGGGACATAATTCAGCCATACCCTCTTTGTCCCCTAAAGTACTTGTAAAGGGTCAGAGAGCATGACCAAAATGCTGAAGGGACTCCACCCAAAGAGAAGCAGACGTTTAGCTGAGAAACTCAGAAGGAACCAGGACTCCATCCTGATTACCTCCAGGGCCAACATGTGGGACTTATTCTGTGGAATCCGATAGGGAAGAGTCACAATCAGTGAGTGAAAACTCTTAGGACATGGTTCTATTTTGGTGGAAGGAAGGTAGGTCTTTTTAAGAGTAAGAGTGACCCAAAGGGATGGAAGTGGTTGAACACTTTACCACAGGAATTAACTTACATACACTCCGAATTAGCATTTATTGCAATACTGTATTTTATGCATTATTTTATGCATTACATACATATTTTACATATATATGCACACCCTCCCTAGACTATAAATTCCCCAAGGAATTACATCCCGAGTCCAGCATGAGCCCTGTCTCATGCCATGTGCTTAATAAATGTCATCTGAATGAATGAGATGATCATGGCTAGATGCCATCAAGCCTGTTGTACAACTGCCAATCACACTACATCACTGTTAATATTTCTTCTAAAATAGCAGGTCCTATGATTTCTCAAAAACTACACGTAAACCAGCTTTCCCTGGAGACACAGTCATCCTCTGCATCTTCACAGTAGATTTGCAATTTAGATAAAATAAATTATTTAATTATTATGTCAATAATAAAATTTGCCCTGGGTTTAAAACTCAGGTATTAAATATGAGGGGTAATAATTTTTGCCTCCGATGTTTCTGTACTTTACATAAAAACATGTTTTAAGGAAATCTGATACTTTCGGCTGTAACCCAGTGCGAAGATTTACCTTCCTGGCCTCTTTTCAAGAAGATGCCATGGCATCTCTCCCCTGAGGGGAGGTGGGGGTTACTGATTCATGCACTGAAATTATTGGCCCAGCAGGTGCATACCTCCCACCACCTTTAGCTGGCTGTGGTTCACGTTGGAACTTCATTCCATCAGAGGCCTGGTTCAACTAGAGGTTGACTCAAACGGTTTTACAAGAAAAGCCTTTGCAGTTAACAAGGCAATTAAATGCACATCATGTCCTCCTTAAGATACCTCAAAACAAAACCAATTCTCTGGTCCATGAATCAGAGCCTAGAACTCTCCTAAACTTTAAGGCAGCTTCCAAAGCTAAGAGTTTGTCCTTGTCTCTATATAGGAGTGGACATGTTATGCTCATGTGTCCAGAGGAGGGAGCCACATCTGCTTCATACCAGGCACTGTCTTGGGGGCCACTTCCTTTAAACTTCAAAACAATCCTATGAGGTGATATTAATGTCCCCACTGCATTAAAAAGAAAAAGGCATCTCAGAGAAGTTAACACAGTGGTCCAAAATCACAGAGATAATAAATGGAGGAGCCAGTATTTGACCTCAGGTCTGTTCGGTCCAAAGCTGTGCTCTTTTCCACACAGCAAGCAGAGCGATCTTAAAACAAAAGCCCAATCAGGACACGCTCTTGTCAGAATGTTCTTGTGACTTCCTCTCATCCAACCTTCTGCAGGACCCTGTCTGCTCCTCCTACCAAATCCCCTACTTCTTGTTGCCCTTGCCCTCTCTTCTCCCTTCCAGTTCTACTGGCCTTTCTCCTATTCCTAGAAACGTCTAAGTCCCTGACTCAGGGCCACCACACCTGGCTATTTCCTCTGCCGGGAATGCTGTTTCCCCAGACCTCTGCAATCCCTCTTCATCCAGGTCTCTGTTCCAGTACCACCTCCTCAGGAGGCTGTTCCCAACCACTCCATCTAAAGGAGACCTCTCTTCCCACCACTCTCTAACTACTCTGTACCTGGATGCATATGCTTGGCTAGTTAACTGCTTATTATCAGTGCTCCACTAGAATTAAACCTTCACAGGGGCAGGAACAGTATCATTCAAGGCTGCATACCCATGCCCAGCACCTACTTGCAGCCAGTGCAAACCAAACTGGGTTCTTGCATGTCCTCCTCTACCCTCTTCCATCTGGTCCCCGTGCACAGAGTTCTGCTACACAATAGCTGAGTTACCCTGGCCAAATAACTCTCCAGAGGAACTGTCCATTTGCTGATAGTGGCCTTGACAAAGAAGGGACTGCTATCTCATCCCTCCCCAAAGACATCACCCCCTATTCTGATATTTGTGTGACACTGCTGCGGTTTTAGAATTGTGATTCTATTAGAGAAGAGACACTGGGGACAACTGTTGAAACAAAAAGATATTATATTTCACAAAAAGAGGGAAAAAACCTTCAAAACAACCAATTGTCTGTTTATAGCTAGAATAGACAATTAGTTCATTTAATGCCTTCCAGAATTTTTTCAAAGCGGATAGAAATGGATGCTTATTAGAGTTATAAAAAGCTATGTGATTTGGCACTGAACCAACCATAGGACTTCTAAAAGTGGAATTTATAAGATTCCACCAATACAGCTCTCCAAGCTTACAAGGGGATCAAAGCAAAAGCTAATCATAATCCAAGAGAAAACCAGAATTCGACAGAAAAGTTTCCAGAGAAAAAATCATCTCTGTTTTAGGAGCTTAATTTGTCTCTCTTCTTATATAATCACGGCCCGGCCTTATAACATTGGTGGAAAGTGGTTCATCTTCCATAAAACATTTTACATTCTGTAGAAGCATTTTGTAAATAAATAGAGGGTAGTTCATTTCAAGAAAACTCAGGGTTCACTATGAGTTTTATTTGACACATTCACTCTGAACACTGTTTTAGTTGTAGAAATTCCTACTGGCACCCGAGGGATTCCTGTTTGCTGGACTTTCTTAGTTTTTCTCTCCTTTCCTAATACATACAACACTTAAAAGAAAACTTTGGCTTCAGGCCGCGGTCAAGCTCAAAGGGTGAAATGCCAAGAAGATAAGAGAACAATCTTCTGGGAAAAAATTAAGCTAACCTCTCAGTTCACAAATCTTAACCAATCCATCCACTCCCTCACTCTCACAAGGTGGGAGATAATGAAGCTTTAGTGTGTAGCCAAATACCAGGACAGATAAAATGCTGCAAACACTTTCACTTCCAAAGAAGGGAGAAGAAAGGAGATCGGATTTGTTTTTGAATTCCAGTGCTTAGCCTCAGTAGGGAAGTTGTAAAAGGTGAGGATGGGAAGTAAAAGGGAGGAGGAGGATCGGGGCAGTGGTGTCATGAGTGTGTCACTTAGAATATAAACCCCCCTACTTAGAATATGCTACTCCCTAGTTCCAGATTTTTCCTTTTACGAAGCTGTATTTGATCATAAATTTTGGATATTCCTAAATGCTTTCAATCAGAAGACAAGTATTCACATTCTTTAGCATTAATAAGTTTATCTAATATTCAAACCCAAATTATATCTACCTTCCTTCATGAGACATGCTCACAGCTTATCACATAATGCTCACACTAAAAAAAAATCATCTTTATGGCTTGGGTAATCTTCCAATGGGTTAAAACAAAAATAACAAGAAACAACGCTACAGATTTTTTAGTGATTTTTAAAAGTGTTACCGAAATTCTTCTGCTAGAGTGAGGACCTCTTTCATGGGAACACATGCCTCTGGCTAACTGATAAAACTCCAGTACATGCTCTCTGTTGTGCACGTGTATAATTACTTCTGTAATTACTCTGATATATCGATCAGTTTAGGCTCCATTCCTAAACAGTGTTTGAAATATGACATTATCTTCCAAGAACACTTTCGTTAAAGAACCATGTTTGTTTATACTCTGCAGTTTCAAAGAGGAAAAGTAGGTAATATAGTACAATGTGCAGCCTCTAACAATCCCAATGTGTGCATTTTCATGATATTCAACTTACTTTTTCATTCCACGCCCACAGTCCAATTCCAAGAAATGTTATTCCCAAAAACTGAAAGAGAGAAAGCAGTGTAAGTATAAGGGTAAACACCATGTTTTACTAACACAAATCAGAAAGTTTTCAGTCAATTCTTTTGCTACTTTACCTGGCTGAGAAATAGTTTTCTCTAAAATCTGAGTAATAATTTTTAACAACAAAAAAATCCCAGAATCCCGTTGATTAAAGTTATTACAGTATCAAGAATGGTTATACAAATGAATACATACATACATACACAATGAAATATTATTCAGTCATATATATACATATATACATACATATACACATATATATACAGACACAATGGAATATTATTCAGTCTTAAAAAAGAAGAAAATCCTGCCATTTGCAACCATATGGATAAAGCTGGAGGCCATTATGCTAAGTGAAATAAACCAGATAGAGAAGATAAATACCACATGGTATCACTTATATGTGGAATCTAAAAATAAGTAAGTCAAACTGAAAGAAACAGAGTAGAAAAGTGTTTGCCAGGGGTGGGGAAATAGGGATGACAGGTAAAAAGGGTTCAAACTTTCAGTTATGAGATTAATATGGCATGAGGATCTAATATATGACGTGGTGACTACAGTTGATAACAATGTATTGCATAATTAAAATTTGCTTAAGAGAATTCAAATGTTTTCACCAAAAAAAGGTAAATATGTGAGATGATAGAAGTGTTAATTAACTAAACAGGGGAAATACTTTCACAGTGTATACTTGTATCAAAACATCATGTTGTATGCTTTACATATCTCATAATTTTATTTTTCAATTAAACTTCAATGAAGCTAAAACATTTTTTTTTAATTTAATTCAAAAAGAGGGCTGGGGACATATAGGTACTTAGAAGTCATTCAGATTATAAATAATAAGTAGGTAGACTCTGAAATAAAATCAAAGTCACTGATAATGTCTAATGCTGCCTTTTAGTGTAGGAGAAGAAATAGTGCATGCCCCCATAAATCCCAGCCCAGCTTTCACTAGAAAATAGAAAACCAAGGACACACATTGAGAAGAGCTGGAGATTCTCACCATCAAGTCATTATAAATGGGCCAGGTCAGAGAGGGCATGGAGAAACCCCTAATTGCCCCTCAACAAGCTCTTTAACATTTCAATGTGATTCAAAAAAAATTTCTGATTTTCCTGTTTTTCAGAAACGTCAATGACGTATAGTGTAATTGAGAGGGTTTCCACGACATAGCCCAGTCTCAACTCAGTGCCATAACTTCATGTATAACACGGAGCACAAAGATAACATGAGAGTTGAAAGAAAACAAGACAAACTTGGCCCCCAGGTGGAGGTGCCTCTCATACATAACCTCAGATCTCAAGTGCAGTGGGGGTGGGGGGGGAGCAGGGGAGCATGTTAGTAACCAGGGGGACTTTCCACTTTTAATTAGTTTTCACTGTATTCCATCTGCTCTAAGACACACATTTCGCAACCCCACCCCGCTATATTTTAACATTTCTGAAATTGGGATGTGTCTCAAAATTGATGCTATCATATAGGTTTTTCTTCCTGTTTGTACCAAAAATAATAGTGTGTCTGATAATCAAGGTGTCACAGATTTGATGACACACTGGACAGCGCTGTCCACCCACTAAGAAAAGCTCAGTGATTAGAATGTGATCAGGGTATAATTGGCCATGAGGAAGGACTCATCCTTTTCCTCACCTTCGTTATCAACAGCAACTCTGAATTTCCTTTCCAAACACTGAAGTGAAAAGAAAGTGGGCAGGCTGACAAGCAGATGCAGTCCGCTGGCAGCAGCGCACACTGTTTATTTTACTAACATCTTGATTAAGTTAAATGTCAGAAAAGCTGTCCACTGAGAGGAGTGCGGGGGGAAAAAAAACGACACTGAGGGTGGTCATTCTTTCCAGTTTCAGAGAAATCTGAGAACTGTCCACCTGGCAAGATCTTTGCCATTCACCAAAGGGGTGACACTTTGTAGGCATCAGCTAATAAATCCAACAGGGGCTGGGAGAAAAGCAGGAACAGAGGGAAGAGGGGACTGAAAAGAACAAACAAACAGTTGTGTGAGCTGAAAACATGATGTTTTTAAAAGTAAAACTTCCCGAATCTCCCAACAATGATCTGACACTGCAGTAAGAGTATGCAACACGTTCTGAGACCCTTCACAGAAAAGCTTCAGCAGGTCCTTGATTTGGTAAAAACTGGAGATCCCTTTCTTCCTACATTTGCTCTTAGAGATTTGAAAAGTGTTTGGAAAGATTTCTTGCTTTCAACATCCCAACAGAAAAACTACATTTGGCCCCTCTACCACCCAGGTCAGAGTGCTACTTCACTTTAAGTTTCCAACCCAGACAACAGAGGCACCAGTCCCCCCAAAAGGCTTAAAGGTACCCGGGCAGTTGTGTATAAAAATAAAGCAGTTCAGCATGTTACTCTCTCATATTTACAGGTCGTAGACACAAGAGGGTAACAGGTGACAAGTACACACATCAGATCCAATCAGACCTAGAAATCACTGAGCACTTGACTTCACACACACCGACGTCAAACTCTTCCTGACTTTCTAATGCCTGACTTTCTAATGCTGAAGCTCTTTGTGGACAAATGTTCAACCATCTCCCCTGATACAGTATCATAGTGTCACCACAAGATGGGTGGAATATTGTGGAAGAAGACATCGTGATCAGCTGTCCCTTTTGCTGCTGAAGAGGGTGGACATGTCACTGCTGAGGATTCTGCCTAATTGCTAATATTTATTTCTCTTTATGACTTGCCAAGCACTGTGCTTTGTGCTTTGTAGAAAGTCCCTCTTTAACATCACAAGTTTTATTTTAAAATAGGCACTATTATTAACCCCATTTTAAGAAAGAGAAAAACGAAGCTCACAGAGGCACAGAGTTTCTTAGTGGAGCAGAGATGTGAATCAAGACAAGTCTACCATCGACATACATGTTCTTACCAGTCCTGATAAATTCCCATTCCCTGTGGGGCAGAAAGTTGAGGCATTCAAGTTAGAATGAGATGGGATAAGACTAGGACATCACATTCCCTCCCCAGGAAGCAAAGGGAAATTGTAGAGGTAGAAAGAGATGAAAACCTTCCCTTCACTGGTTGAAGAAAAGAAATGTCCCATGCAGGGGTCAGCAACGGAAGAGAGTAAAAAACAGAGAAATTCCTAGTGGGTCAACATTCTCCTCTTTGTGTAAAGTTCTTTCTGCCACTTTGAAATCTCTTTGTCTTTCACGAACAACATAAATGGACTGGAAACCAGTGGTTTCTCACAATAAGGAGAGAGGGAAAAAATGGGATTTAAAGAAGACTCACAGACAATCCTTCTGTAATCTTGCTCCACTACTTCCTGCTCTGTGACTTTCCAAACAAGGGTTTAAGAATCTGGAAACAGAACACTGGATTTAAAGTCCAGGAAAGCACTTGACAACTAAGCAGACGAGCCGTACAGGCTGGGCCTCAACTTGCACATATCCTTCGGGGCTACGTCACTAGCAAATGTCCTCCCAGTTACTCTCAGCCCATATGTTTTGTTTTAAAATCAAGTTGTTCCAGCTACAAATTCTTAAACAGAGAAGAGCCAAAAAACCAAAGACAGGCATGCAATACTTGAGGCACACTCAGTTCCCCCTTCCCACTCCCAAAGAAAAAACGGCCATAAACCACCAAACTGACCTTATTCTGAAACCCAGAGGCCAACTTACAGGGAACGTCTGAGAGCACTTAAAATCAATTCTATTCCTTTGAAAAAGAAACAAAAATAAATCTGATGTATCTTCCCATATGGCAAAATATGCAAACACACAGTACAAATGTTTATCCGCCCAATTTTTGATGTTTTAAAATTAATAACGATAGTTTTGTCAACATTTATTGAATGCTAAATATGGATTGAGTACTATGTTTTATATGAATTAGCTAAAAGAGCATTAATACAGTAGCCACCAGCTATGGAGAATCTACAATGTGGCTAGTTCAAACTAAGATGTGCTCATAAGTATAAAACATACACTGGATTTAAAAGACTTAATAGGAATAAAAAGAACATAAAATACCTCATTAATAGTTTTTTTTTATTATTGACTACATGTTGAATTAATACTTTAGCTACACTGGGTTAAATAAAAATATATTAAAAATAATTTCACTTGTTTCATTTTACTTAAAAAAAATTTTTCCTTTTGTTTTTTTAAATGTAGTTACTGGAACACTTAAATTATACATGGGGCTTACACTATACTACAATTAAACAATGTTGGTATAAAGTATCCCACAACAATATGTACTGATATTATCCCCATTTTATAGAAAGGAAACTGAGACTTAGAAATTTTACGTAATTCTCCCAAGATCATATAGGTGCCTGGGTGGGTCCAAGCTCAAAACTATTTTAGTACTTCCTCAATGTGCACAAAACACTTCTCCAGACAAATAAAGGACAGAGAACTATACTGACACTGACACTCTTGTCCTAAGGCTCAGAATTGATCCTTTAATTTCTAGGCATTCAAGGCAAAGGTATGTCTTCCTGACGAGGAACGTGGTGGAAACAGAGAGTGGCGTGCTGATGGAAGCCTCCTGGGCTTTGCAGAACAAAAGCCAGCAGAGCTGATCCTCAGGAAAAGCTGAAGAGGAAAATGGCCCTAGTATGTGACTAGAGTGACTGAGCATCTCTGCCAGGAGGGATGCATCTGCCCCTCCTTTTCTCTGTGGCCTATGAACAGAAGACCTCTTCCTCCACTTGTTGTTTTAGATCTTGCTAAGCCTCCAACATCTTGGAAATGAACCAGTGCTCAATTCTAACTGGTACAAAAACAGATGCTTCAAGAAGCCATTCATTCATCCATCTACAATTGTCAACAAATATGAGTTCCTACTTTGTGCTAGACACTATTTTTCTCCTGTGATAATGCAGATAATAAAACAGATACAGTCCTTGCCCCAGTGAGCTTATAGTCCAGTAAGAGATAAGAGATTTTAATAAGTAAGCAGAGTATAAAAGACAAAATCACCCTTGATGGTACTATAAAAGAGAAGAAAATAAGGCTAATACAGACTGTAAGAGGGGAATTTGATCCAGAGAGCAGTACAGAAAGGCTGTAAAAGGTAAGTAAAAGGGTCTAAAAAGTGACTGGTGTGGCTGGTGCAGAGAACGATGGGTGAGGGTGGGGTTGGGAGAAGGTACGGCAGGTCTACAATTAGAGATGCAAGCACAGACCAGCCCGTGCACGGCCTTGTAAGCCACATTAAGGAATGCAGTCATTATCCTGGGAGGGTTAGGAAGCCACTTAAGGGCTGTCTGTGTGTAGTGGGCTGCGATGGAGGAGGCAGGTCTTCAGCAGATTTAGGCTTCAGAAAAATGATGATCTGGACTATAGAAGAGATTATAGAGAGTTCAGAGTGGACACAAGGGGACTAGAAGGAAGCAGCTTAGGCCATGCAGATAAAACATGACCTTATCCTGCACTGAATGTGGTAAAGAAACAGATAAAATTGAGACCATTTAGAAGTAAAACTGACATTTCTGGTGATGACTAGACATAGTGGGGGAGGGAGGATAAAGGAAAGGGAGGTATTAAGGATAATATCTGTGATTCCAGCATCTTCTACAAAGATGGCTTTTCAAAATCCATCTTATATCCTAACAGAAAGAACTCTCAGGTGCTAATTTTATAACTAGCCTGAGATCTAGTGGCACTTCTGAGGAACAGCTCTTTCATGGTATTTTAGTTGTTATCTGAATTCTCTTTGAAGCAAATTTCAGCTTGCATTATTTAAAAAAAAATAAATTATTTAAAATCAATATACATGTCTACCCCCCTCTGCTACTTTTATTCATAAAAGGAAGCAGTTATGTATGTATAACGTTCACAGGCAACTCTTAAATGGACATTTTCAGTCCTCTCTGCTTAAAAAACAATTACGTCAATGACATCTGTGCAGCATCCCATGAACTGACTTAAAATAACGATGCAGCAGGTAAACATGATGAGCAAAAACAAAAATCAGGTCAATGTCACCTCAACTGGAGCCTCAAAAATATTATCTTAAACAATGGGTGGAATTATTTCTTCATTATTCTGATGAAGTTTTGTTTTGTTTTGCTTTTTTTAATTTTAAGCTCTGCCTGAATAAACAGGAGAGGTGCACTGAAAATATTTGGCAAAGAAGAGAGGAAAGAAAAGAAAGCTATTAGGAAAGGTATATTTCCCTGAAACTATACTTTCTATTAGATATTTTCCTGACAATTTGGTATGAACAACATGCCATTCTGGCAGGGATGAGTGAGGTGGGGCAGTCGACACAAGTGAGCTAAACATTTATGTTAACAAAATACAAGCTGTCTTTGTAGAACAGGGGCTGATTTCAGAAAAAGCCTCTGGGCATAATTCCTGCCGTGCCATGTCTAAGGAGTAAGTGTGGGCTGATGGAAAATTCAATTCACAAAAAATCAATCCCAATTTTGCCCCCTGGGTCCTTATGTCCCAGTTTGTATATTCAAACTGTCCGGGATCCTCAGATAAGATGATAGGACAGATGAAGCTCAAACTTGTAAAAGGACATTCACATCTGAGCCGGGTCAACCTTTTTCACTTCTCCTGGCCCTAACGACCCTCCTCCACGTGGCCTGAACACACACAGCCTACTGACGCCCGGCTCCAACGCCCTCCATGGTTTTGTGATCTTGGGAAAGGCTCTTGGTTCATTCAATACATATTTATTGAGCATCTACTGTGAGCCAGGCAATCATCTAGGGACCTGGATAAGTGGGGAAACAAAAGAGAAAAAAGTGCCCGCTCTTTTGGGGCTGACATTCCAGTTAGGATGTGTGGGGAGGGAAAAGGCAATACGAAGAAACATAAATGAGTAGATTACACGGGATTTTAGAAGCACCGTGGGAAAAGAGAGCAGCATAAGGGGGCAAAAATGGGTGTAAGATGCAAGAAGGTGTTACAATACTAAAATAGAGCAGACAAGGCAAGTCTCCATTAAGAAAGCCTCGTGTCAGCAGAAACACGAAGGAGATGACGGTGGATGTCAGGGAATGGTGTCCAGGCAGGGAGCAGCCAGATGAGGCGCTAAGGCACAGCTGTGCAGTGCACTGTAGGAACAGCCTCCGAGCCGGAGTGCACACGGCAGGGGTAACAGGAGACAGGCTAGGTTGGGCTTTGAAGGCCGGGGCGACAACTTTTTTGAAGGGAAAAAGAATCATAGAAGGGTTTCTTGACTTCCTAGAGCCCGACAGTTGTCATTTGTCAAATGGTGATAAGGGCACTTAAGGAAATGCACAAGCCAACTGGAAGAGCAATGAGGTCTTGTGAGATTCAAAGAGACCATCATGGTATAGCCAGAACTTCATGCATATTAGTTTTTTCCCCATCCTCAAGCATGACTCAGCCTGCCTCCTCTCCCCAGACCTATATGGGTCACGACAACGAAACCTGCTTCAAGTCCTGCCTCCTCCAAGTATGAGGAACCATCCTCGTTCTCAGCAACCAGAGTCCCTCTCGTCTGAACTGCTGCATCTCCCCATGTGTACGATCTGAGGATTTGTAAAGGAAGGATGTAAAGGGCTCAGACAACAGGCATGATGGGGACAGTGCTAACCAGAGGGCACCCGCCCTCCAATCACACAGCATCCTCCCTGGACTAGCTTGAGGATCCTTCCAGAACAGTGCATACGAGTATCCCTGTGCATTTAAAAGAAACTAATAAACTCCAGTCAGGATAGCGAGATCACGTGTAATTTCAAATCTTTTCTATTTCTTATTTCAGCTCTCTGGTTCAGGAATTCTGGGTATATTGGCTCTAGAATCTAAAAACCTGCTAATTTTGAAATGCCACATTAAAATAAGTTCCTTCCCATTTCAGCTTCTTGATGCATCTTCTCTCTCCCTAACCTTATCACTCTTTGTTATAACCTCTGTAAATAGGTTCTGATTTCATTATACCCACTTTTAAAAAATTCTTTTGTAAGAAAGTGGGATATAAATTATAAACAATGTTGACTGGGGCAGCTTCTCAAAGTGTACCTCCCTTCTGAAAAACAGTTCCCACACTCAAGAGTGGGCCCCTGCAGCTATATTTGTCAAGGGGGGCCCAGTTGCACTCTCCCTTCTCTAGACTAAGGTGGGTCCATGTGACTCATGGAGAGTCATTCCATTAAACACTAGGCTGGGACAGAGTCTCTCTCCCTCAGGAATTGGGTGTTGGACATGGTGATTTTTGTCAGTCTCAGTCTCCTTTATACTAGAACAGACTGGGGGTGCTAGGAAGAGAACATTCAGATATAGAAAGCAGAGGAGAGACACTAAGTAACTTCTGCTCCTGACCACTCTCTGTTCCTTATGCCCAGGACCCCTGGGCACACGTCCTGATCCTGGGTCCCTATTATACATCCCTTCCCACTCCCATCAGCTCAAGCTACCTTGGGGGCTTTTTGTTACTTGCAACCAAGAGGATCCTAAGACATAAATGAGAGACCAGATTAACTTCCTTCACACTTACTCCAGTGACAAGCTCCCTGTTGACAATAAAGTGGGCAGAACAGGCGAGAGTGTGACGGTGCTCTAGAGAATAATGATCTCACAGAGGCTGCTGTTCCTTTCCAAATAACCGAGGAGACACACCGTGGTTCTGAACTACATGTAAGCTGATGTTACTTGGTGCGAGGAGGAACATGTAAGCCAAGCACACTCCACCTGAATGAAAGAGGGCTGCCCTCTGCTTGCTTGTGGAATTTTGGAAGCAAAACGATACAGCTAGAACCCAAGAAATGGTTCCCAAAGCAATACCACACAGCAGAGCCTGGGAAAGGGTGAGCGGGAGCAGGAGAGGCGCCTCCTCAGTGTCCCCAAGCATTGTGCACCCCTGTTCTCTCCGCCTGATCTCCCAGAGAGGGTGGAAGGGCTCTCTGCCTTTGAACTTGACGCACAGTAACAGAAGGCACAATCCAGGGACAATATCTTGTTTGGAAATTCCTTTGTTGGAGTGTGGAGCTTTAACATTCTGACAAGAACCAGTAATCTGAGATGAGAAGAGAGAGAAAAGGGGAGGGCTATACAGGCAACAAGACCTATATTCTTCTTGGCAATCACGCAGACAATGTGGGCACAGGGAAAGGAACATCAGTGATTAAGCAATGCAACTTTAGATGGAAATAGAGAGGCTGCAAGTTTACAGCCCACTAATCTTTGTCTCAGAGAAAGCAGGGCTCACCCTGCCCAGGCCATTCCATCTGTAACTCTCTGATTAGATAAAACCAAGGCTAAGAACAGACCAGAGAGATGTTCTGAAAGCTGGAGAGGACTGAGGGATAACTCAAGTATTTCAGACCATGAGAAATGGGTTATCTATTGACGAACATCAGCTTTTGTGGGAATAAGCTCCTGCCGTGTACATGAAACAGCCAAGCAGAGCAGCTCCAGCTAATGGCGGCTTTGAAAGTTTAATACACTCAGATGTATCCTGTTTTTGTGTTGAAACATCCTAATGCTTTAAAAAACATCTTAGGCAAGATTTGAAGGTTAATGCAAATAATAGTTACAATAGGATTACTCTTTTAAAGCACTGGTAGGGTTACGTAATTCATTTAATAAGTATCTTCAGTGTATAGTGAGTATAGTGCTAGATGCTAGGAACAGAGGATAAAATATATATATATATATAACATGGTGTCTTTTCTTAAAGAGCTAACTGCCCCAGGGCAGTGAGTGGGGGGGAGGGGGGAAGATAAATACAACCACAACTCAGGCACAGGGAATGGAGCCTTCAGGGAACCTGTTGCCACAGAAACACAGCTGAGGCTATGGGATCACAGTGGGGTCAGAAGAAGCTTTTTCGGAAGTGACACTTGAACTGTGCTTAAAGGGAAGGAGAAAGGAAGACAGGGGAAGCAGCTTGGGCAAAAGTATCAAAGCCTGAAACAGCACATCCCTTAAGTATCTGCAAGTGCTTCCAGGGCTGGAGCAGAGACAGGTAGGCCAGGCCCCAGGCAAGCAGTGCTTTTCATGGTGTGTGAGTACTGCTCCTGCTCCAGCAGCAGTACCAAGAAACTTGGTAGAAATAAAATTCTCAGGCAGCCCTAGGCCTGCTGCATTAAAAACTCTGGGGTTGGGACCCAGCAAGCCCCACCTTAACAACTCATTGGAGTAACCGTAATACATGGTAAAGTCTGAGAATTCCTGGGCTAGAGGTGGCTAAGCAGGGGCCTTATAAGCAGGAGCCTTATCACAGCAGGCTGTGTGTGTCCTTAGGACCAAGGCACTGCCAAGCTACTTGAAGCCAAACAAGGATTTTTAGCAAAACAGTGATAGGATCCGATTACATTTTATAGCAACCATTTCTGTACAGCTCAGAGAATGACTGAAAGGAGGTGAGACTGCAGGGAGAGACAAGTTGAGAGGCTACTAAGGTAATTCTAGTGGCAATGACACGAGCCCAAAAAAGGCAGTGACAGTAGAATGAAGACAGAAGATTAAGGAGGAGACTCTATAGCAGGGGTCCCCAGTCCCTGAGCTGTAAACCAGTACCGGTCCGTGGCCTGTTAGAAACTGGGCCGCAGGGCAGGAGGTGAGTGGCAGGTTATCAAGCAATGCTTCATCTGTATTTGCAGCCACTCCCCAGCATTAGCATCACCAACTCAGCTCCACCTCAGATCATTGGGCATTAGATTCTCATAGGAGCACCAGTCCTTGGTACCAGAAAGGTTGGGGACCACTAGTCTATACGACTTGATGACAGGAAGCAGAGAGGGAAATGTTAAGACCATGGTTCCTTGAACCAGAAGGCCAGGGTTTGAATCCTAAATATGTAACCTCAGGCACATTACTTAATCTCTCTATTTCTCTCAGTTTCCAAATCTATAAAATGGGGATATTAATTTCTATGAAAGCAAGCTCTATAAGAGCAGAGATTTTTATGTTTAGTTCATTCTGTATCTCCCAAACTTAAAAACAATGTGTTCTGCACAGCAGGTCTCAAATACATATCTGTTGAATGAATGAGTGCATTACTTGTGGGAGATGAGAAAGAGAGAGGAAACTAAGAAAATTCCCAGGCTTCTAGCTTAACCAACTTGGTGGGCTGAAATGTTATTTCTGAAGTCAGGAAAACTAACAGGGGAAAATGTTTTAGGAGAAAGATCAATTTTAGAGTTCAGGTTTAGCTACGTTGCCCCTCAGATGAGCGTCAGGCACTCAGGTGACAGTGCCTGGCATACGAGGGCCTGGAGCCAGGCCAGCAAGGGAGCTCCAGAGTCAGGCTGTGGTAGAAACAGGGCTGCACCACATACTAATTGTGTGACCCTGGACAAATAACTCAACCTCTCAGTTCTCTATTCCTTCCTCTATAAAATACAGAGGAGAGTAGTATCCATCTCCTAGGGTCATTGGGAAGACTAAATAGGAAAAGACATGTAAGGCGCTTCACAAAATGCCCAGCACATAAATAATTTATTGTGTTCAATGAATAACTTATTGTGGTTACTACTAAAGACACATAAGAATTTGTAGACAACACTTAGATTTATGACAAAGTACACAGAGGGAACTTGGAGGAGAGACTGCAAAGAAGTAGAGAGAGTGGCAGGAGGAAACCAGGAATGAGAGGTGTCACCAAAGTCCACAGAAGGCCTGTCCATCACCTATGATGATGCATTATGACAGGGAAAGAAAGAGGCCGAAATGGTGGAGACCGCTTGTGCTCAATTAAATTAAGGACCAAACATAGAGTAAGGAAACATTAAAGAAAGTAACTTTCCTTATTTCAAAGATCAACAGATTGGGTACAGGAAAACCCAGGTTTAGTGCCAGCAGGAACATAACTAGCTGTGTGAATTCAGTCAAGTCAATGGATGAAAAGTGTACATGGAGAAGAATGCCACGTGCCCCAGCTACACAGGACTGTGGTAATCCAACACAAATGAAGGGAAGAAGACCTTTTGAAAAGAATATGCAATAAAGATACTCGATGTAATTAAAATATCCCATTTTATCCATCTGTTAAAATAACAGGGTGAGATACATGCTATAGCTACTGGCTATGTCATCTGGCATATATTTAGCCCTTAAAAATCAGTGCACATTAGTTATTCATGGAATCTGTGCCTATCTGGTGTCTGTTTCCCAAGTATTTCGTGTGGGAAGATAATTTTCTCAAATTTCTACACTTCTTATGAGTGAAGAACTGATGGGAATTACAAGTGACTCATTTGTTGCAGACCATCTTTCCACAGCAGACAGCCTTGGAAGACAGAGCTAGTACTTCCTTCCATAGATCCTGCAGGCTTACTGCCCATTACAAAAGTTTGGGGTTCCCTAACCTCAGAGTTCCCCTCTTATAACACAACTCGCTATGTATACAGGTGTCAACTGGCCCTCTCGGCATCACTCTGTGGAAACCGGGGCTCAGAAAAACAGTGGGAAAAATACTGATACAGTAGCTACTAGTGCTGCTGTGATTAGCAAAGTCCTATGTCTCTGTCCTAGGAGTCTGGCGTCTCTGCCAGCATCCATGACACTGTGGCAGGGTAACTTGTCAGCTGGCAAAGAAACATCTCAGACCCTTCGCAGTTCCTGACATTTAGCATGATTTTATAGAAGAGGGGTTTGTGTTTCCTTTCCACCCAACTTGGTTCTCCAGCACCCATGGCTTGCTCTGGTCTGCCCTGTTGAAGTCAGCTCAGTCAGAGCTGAGAAGGCAGAAAAGATGTTAGCTATTTCTGGTACTTTTAATTTTTTTCAGCCTAATGCAAACACTCTCTATGCCTGTGTATCTGTGTGTGTGTTTTAATTTTCAAATTAAAAAATGTTATCTTAAAAAAATTTTAAGTTTGTTTTGCCAATAACATCTACTTTCTTTTCTAAGAAACATGATGAGATCTGAGGGAAAAATGTATGATGAAAGAATCATACATCGCCTATAGCAAAGACATTTGTTTAGTAACAGACTCACTTTTCCCCCAGATGTCATCACGTTTCTTAGAAAAGAAACTCCTAAGGAAATAACTGCATATTTCAGGTAAACTTTAGTAAACAGGTACCTTAGTTGGAAATAATTATTAAAGAACACCACGAGAACATAACTTCAGTCCCTCAGACATTACATAGAACGAGTTGCCTAACCCATCTCCCCCCACAGTGCACACATGCAGACATACGTGCCAGTTAGGCAAAGCCACTAAAGAAAACCATAATCAAAATCCCATATACTCACTTGTTAGAATTCAGGATATTTCTTTAAAATAAAATCTTATTGATAGTATTAGTAACAAAGGCATCCAAGAAATCGTCTTTGAGAACCTCAAATTCACATTAAAACAAGAAGTGAATTTTCTCCCAGTTGAGCCTTTTAAAACACTAGATTCTAAGAGAAACATGCAACATTCTAGAACTGCCACAAAGCCTTCTTAATAACTATCACAGAAGTTATAATTCTGATCCAAGCAAACAAGCACACACACACACAAAAATGACGGCAGGTACCTTCATTTTAGGCTCTTTTTTACATTTCCATAGTCATATTTAAAACTCCCTTAATATCTGTACTGAACTGACATCATCTGATGCTTTATATTCAATCCAAACCAAAAACATCTTGAGATGAATGCAGGATACATGGAGCACACCCAGGAGATCCAAATCCATTGATTATCATGTGAAAGAAGGCCTGGAGGCAATTAGTCCTTTGTTGTGGATGACAAATAAATCTCCACATAAAATGTTCTATACACTGAGGCATCTTTGATCGGTCTCACTGGCTCAATGACTCACAAAGGTTTGGGAGGGAGAATGCCTGAAAACAAAAGGGCAGACTGACGGCACCACTGAGTTATTTATTCTGTATATTCAGCTCAGTTTTCTCTCTGTCCAACTTTTCACAACACTATAAAAAGGAATGGAATGAATTCTTTTCAACCAAGAACATCAGCACTGCATACTAAGGAGAAAAGTATTGGCTTAACCCAGAATCCATATAAACCACTAAATAGCACTCTGCTCTCTCTAGTTAGGTATTTTTAATAGGGGAAGTGGATTTTGACAAATCACTCTTTTATATGTTCTTTCATACAAGAGTTTATTACATAGACTCTTGGAAATTAATTTACATGTAGAATAAGCTGTAGGCAAACCATTCATAGCTTCGGTATTGAAGGCTGGGTTCTCAGCAGTCACTGCCTTAGAAACTAGCCATGTGTGTACATTGGGAATTTTCCTTTTCTATTAGAACTGTTTGGAATCATCTCAAGATGAAGAGCAGCGTGAGTGATGTGTGAATAAGCTGCACTTATTTCCTCTGGTTAAAGATGCCCACAATTTTCTCTTCTCTGACCAAAAGCCACATAACACAATATGCTAGAGATCAATGTGCTTCTAACATGATTTATGAATTCATATGAATGTAAAAAATCAATATGGAACTAGAAATTATATCTTAAAGACTAAGATCATTGGTATTTTCCTCCAGTTAAAAGGAATAGTACAAAGGGACTGCATGAAACATGAGCATCGCCTTTGATGACAAACCATGATTCAAACCTGGGCCCCAGCATTTTGTAGATGTGACCCTGGAAAAGGTGACATAATTTTATTGTTAAATGGAAGTAGTAATAGCATCCACATAGAACTGATGTGAGAATTAATTAATTATGTGTTTTGTGTACAGAATGCATTCAGTAAACACACTATTGTTGCAATTAAAAATATCATGGAAATAACATCATATAGGCTCACTTTTCTGATAACAAAAGCAATGAACATGTCATCTGTACATTATTAAATTAATCTAGCAGATTTTTTATTGGAACTGAAACAGTACATACCACAGGAACAAAGATTACAAAGATGATTTAAAATTTTCCTTTTTTCCTCTTTGCAAGAAACTCTTCATTCTCAATATAAGATTTCATTTAAAGCTGTTTAACCAGAGAGAGTCACCATGGGCAAGTAAACCACTGACAGCATATATTAGGTTCACATTAATTTACAGAGGTAGCATAACCCTTGTGAAAAATAAGGTAGCTGGAAGCCCACGGTTTGCCCTTGAGCCTCAGCCAGTAGGGAAGCGTCATGCTTTGCGATTAGTGAATGAGAAGCGTCTGGGTGATTAATTAGTGCTCTATGTCAACAGGCTTTCAGTCTGTAATGTGAAATAAGCTATCTGATTTTAACTTCCTCATCTCAAAACAAACTTCCATGTGAACATGACTTTGTCAAGCACTTTAAATACTGAAGGAAGATTTTCTCCAAATCTCTTTTAAGACAAATCCTACTTCCTTTGACACACATTTTAGCTCTGGTAAATGGCAGGCTGATTTTGCAGATTATTTGCAAAATCTCTGAGCAGCAAATTAAACTAAACTCATTTCATAAGTCCCTATAAGTGTTTGATGCTCAAAAGAAAAAAATTTCTCAATAATGAACAGATTTACTATAAAAATTTAAACATCTACCAGTCTCTTCAAAAAGAATGTCATTATAAAAACTATGCATCACTAGCTTTTACTAGAGTTTATTGTGAAGTTGTCAGTGTTTTTATCTTTTCACCATTTGCTTCATTAGATGTTAATTTTTTAATCTATAATTTCCTAGATATTTCTGACATATATTTTTTCCATGTATAGTTCCAAGATGGATGCTGCTATGTCTAGATTTGTTAGTTTATGTTGCTGCACAGGTAGTTCTCTGGCATCTGTCACTATTTCAGTCAAGTTTCTTAAATTAGATTTAAAAGAGAAAGAAATAACTTTGCTAAATTAAATCAGTTCATTTAACTGAGGTTGACCTTTGAGTAGATAATCTGTATAAACATCAAATGGTTCCTGGCCTTCTCTAAATCTCATCATTAGTCAGGATCTCAAAACTGGGCTCCAAATGTAAGATGAGATATAAAGATATAAATGTTCTATTCTAGTCATTGTAATATTATTTCATTGTAGATGAAAAGCTTCATATGAATAAAATACTGTGTATAAATACCCTCACATACAGCATCTCAAGAGATGTGTATGCACATGAAAACATCTAAAAATGTCTCATGCTATAAAATGCAGGTCTCATAGGTTAAAATCATTATCCCTTCCATGATGCAAAGGCCCCAGGTTTAAAGATATCAGGCTGTGCTTAATCAGAGAAGAGGTGCTACTGATCTTTGCTCATATACTGCTAGGGCTGAAAGGAGCCTCTGAGGTCCAGCGAAGTCGTGTCAAGAAACAGGAAACAGAATCTCCATTTAGAAGCTGTAGTCCAACTCCCAACCTAATATTATTCTTTCCCAGATACATAAGGAATCCAAGGCGGCCCAACAGATGAAAATGTCCAATCAAGGCTGTAGTCGTACAAGGAACTCCCTGCTCACAAGAGTCCACAGATAAACTTGACTTTTACGTCTTGCAAATGTCAGCACAAAGGTAGCAATGCATCTTCTCAACAAACACCTCAGAGGGCTTCAGCAGGCAGGACACATGCTACATACACAGGTTAATATCTGGGACCAAGACCTGGAGGTACTTACCATCCAGCCACAGAAATAGACAATAAATCAATAATTAACATAAAAGCCAATTTGCAGTAAATGTTGTAAATGAGGCTAAGAAAAAATGTTAAGTTCAGAGAAGGCCACCAGATGCCAAAATGAGGGAAGATTTCATGAAGGGGTTTGAGTCTTGAGGAATGGGTAGAATTTCAAGAAACAGAGATGGAGGACCTTCTAAATCGGTGTTGTTCACAGTTTAATGGGTTAAGAGCAGCATTTGCTTCCTCAGTGAAACAGAATAGAATGTATTTCATGTGGCAAGATGAAATACGGCTTCATAAAACTTTTGGTTCATATGTAAAATGCATTTCCTACTGAAATGGGGGTCTTGGTCAAAGAGTTTGAAAATGATTGTACTGTGTTTTGTGGAAAATAGAGTTAAGCTGTCTTTCTAGCTAGAAAACAACAACTCAGTTATGAGGTCAATCCAGGCCAGATTGTGGAGGGTCTGGAACAGAGCATCAAAGTATTGGGATTTTACCCTTTGGAAGAGAAGGTCATGGCAGGTGTTTAGCTTTTCACCTTTTTTATTTTTAGGTTTTATTGACACCTACTGTGCTTAGTCTCTCATGCACATGATCCCACTTAGTTTTAATGAGCATCCTTTGAAGTGGGCATTATTATCTCCATTAGAAGGGGAAAGTGAGAATAAGACAGATCATGTAACCAGCCCATGATACAAAGCCACGTCTTTTGACTTCAAACCTCACAATGTTTAAAAAGAAAAAGAACAAAATTATGAAATAATCAGAGCTTGTACCTTCAAACAGCGAAACTGAATAGAATTTAATAACTATATTAGAGGGGTTTCTTCTGATCACTCAATTTTAGAATTTAAGATAAATTTATATACACTTGAAATCCTAGGCAAAAATCACACCACAACCAACAGTTAAAAGTGCTCTTTCTTAATGACTATAAAAAGAGTCAAATGAAGGTTCTTATTTCTCAATATTTACATGGATGTCCCTTTTACTTCATTCTGCAGCAATGAAGTTAATGACTATTACCACTTTAAAAATGCTTTGAAGAAAAAAAACACACACACAAAAGGAAAACAAATGCAAATGCAGAAGTCTGTCTAAAGCAGAAATGCTACCATAAAAGTAACCCACTGCTTTCCTCAGACTCACTCACTCCAGCCCTCTGTTCTCACACTCAGACACTGTCTGGTCCCACCTGCCTCCAGGAACAACTGCGGGAACTAACGGTGTAATTTGTAAAGAGCCCTATGGAAAGAAGGCTCGAGAAAGCCCAGATATTATTACTGGGGGAATGGAGAGGGGCTGAGAACATGCCAACAGTCAAATTCCCAATATAAAAAATGTGAAAAGAAAATAACAGTAGATAGAATAATGGTGTGGCTAATTTAAAAGTGGAAAAATAAATATCTGAAAGTGACTATACCTGACAAATAGAATATGGAAGATGGAGAACACCCCTTCACGAGAACCAAAGAAGCTCCTCCACACCTCCAAAATAACCTGATTGCCAAACGCTCAGAGAATCCAGGAGGGTAAAAGTGCTCTTCTCTCCAGTGTGTGAGCTGGACAGAGAAATGCGTACTGAGTATCCAGTAAATCGGAAAAATCAGCCGTCCATGGGAATCTACTCATTCTGCACACTCTGAATAACCCAGCCCTTGATTCTTGACTGATGTGTGGACCCTCTTTAAAAGAGAAACTCACTGACTCTCAATGTTAATTAACTTATTCTTATTAAAATAGTCCTTAAATGTGCAGAAACAGAAAACCAGTATAAAATCTCAAATCCATTTATAAGTCAACTACAAACACTATTGAACCAACAGAACAAAGACTAGCTACAATAATTAAGTGTAACAGATGATGTTTTTTTTGCTGCCCCTGATGTAGCATCCAGCCTTGTTCTATATTCCATGTTTTGGTATTTTCACTTTCATAAATGTTTACCCAGACAACACCTGTTTGTGTAAGTATGGTGAACAAAACAGCAAAAAGCTTAGAGGCCAGACTGGGATAATCAGACCTCATATTTAACCCAAAGTCAGCCAATTATGAGAGTGTCACAAGATAACTATACAAAGCTTTTACTTCACAGGTAGCACGGCAACATCATTGAAATTTGTATTTTTTCCTGCTTTACTAAGGTATAATGGATGAATAAAAACTGACATTTTTACAGTAGATAATGTGATATTTTGATATATTAAACACTGTGAAATGACTGCCACCATTAAGAAAATTAACATGTCCATCCCATCACCAGGTTTCCATTTTTTGTGTTGAGAATACTCAAAATCTACTCTTAGCAAATTTCAAGTATATTATAGAGTATTATTATCTATAGTCACCATGCTGTACATTAAGTCTCCAGAACTCAGTCAGCCTGCATAACTGAACCTCTGTACCCTTTGACCAACATTGCCCCATTTCTCCTACCCCTTAGACCCTGGCAACTACCATTCTACTCTCTTTTATGAATTCGACTTCAAAACTAAAAAGTTTTCACATATAACTAGGGTCATGCACTAAATGGGTATCTAACCCAATCACTGCTAAAATGAGAAAGATATTTTTTCCTTTGTGTATCTATCAGCTATCCTTACACCAATGAACCACAAGGTGCACAGACGAGCTCTGGGCCTACCCACATCCTGCTGGGAACAGGTGCACAGTACTGACTGCTCCCGGTGTAGTACAATCATACTGCAAATTGCTTCTCCCTGATCTCATTCAGGCTTTACAATTACCTTGGGAGGAAATGAACTTGACCACATTTTAACACATGAGGACACAGCTGGGTTAAGCGACTCAACCAAGGTCACACACACTGACAGTGGCAGAGCCAGGATGTAAACCAGGAAGCTGGTCCTCCTCCCGACTGCAAGCTCTAAACCACAAATGCCTCCTGACTGCTGTAATAGCCAATGGCCCACATCCAAGTATTGAGAACACACACAGATTGGATGCAGGCACAGCCCTTATATCCAAACATTCACTTATAATGTGGGTGAGTACATGATCTGAAAGATGCTAACATTCCACCTGGTTATTCTGCATCCAACCAAGACAGGTTTCTTCAAAGACATCACAGACTTTTCCTGTAAACTGACAGGGTCTAATTTAGGATTTGAAAATTATTACAGTTACTTCTGCAGAGTAAAAAACTGCCAGATGAAGGGTATAGTTTCAAAAACTGCCCACTGTAAATAAAAACAAGAGCTAACATTTATTCGAGTCCTTAAAATGGACCTGGTACAGTTAAGCATTTTACATGTATAGTCATCTCACTGAATGATGAGGTAAACACCATTAACACCTTCACTTTGCAAGGGTAAAAATAGAGCTTAAAAGACATAAGTGACTTGGCCAACAGTGGGCACCCAGGCACCCAACTCCAGAACTCTGCAGTGCAGATGAGAGAAGGCTTGTGAACAATATCCCTGCTGCCTCATTGCTTCTCAGAACTTCTCAGAACTTCAGCCAGTTTAATATGTAACCTACTTGTTCTTTCTTGCTGGTCAAGAGATATTCTGCCACAAAATAACACAATGATTTGTAATAATTCATAACTTTTTGGTTTTGAGACTAAAACCTACTGTAATCCTACGAGGCATCACTAATTAAAGACTATTAAGATTTCGAGTATGTTCAAGTGAAGAGATCCACACTGTCCTAGAAGCACAAAACCCAGCTTTGGTCAGAAAGCTAGACCATCATCTCTGCAGCCTCCACCCCACACTGCAGGGTCAGTTCCTCAATGTGGGCATCACATCTTACACATGAGCCAGAGCCTACACCTCTTGGTTGTCCACCCAGCCATCCCCTCACTAATAGGCAGATGTGAAGGATTCTGCCAGGAGTTGACAAGGCCACTATGATCACGGTGAGAGAGATCTGAGGCAGACAGGGCTCATGAGCACATCCTGCGAAGGGGCCTGAGGTGCCCAGGATGAAAGTCCCCTTGACACTGAGATACAGTGATGACAGTTCCCTCATGTTGGTCATCAGGCTGTGTCAGCAACTATAGGTGCCTTCTATCTAGTAATAATTCTCATCGCCTATGAAGTAGACAACAAGATCCCCATCAATGAGGAAACTGAGGCTCAGAGGCAGCACAGCTGTAGGAAGCAGCTTGAGGCCAGAGCTCTGTAAACCCACAGCTGTTTCCACTTTCCAGATGTGCTCTCCACTCTATCTGTGCTCCTGCTGCAGAAGTGGAAACCAGGAGCTGGGATGAGTACTGGACTTGGAAATTAAAAAATGGGTGCTAATCTAAGGAAGAGATGTTTAGAACAAGCAAAGATTTTAGAGATCCAGTCTCTCTGTTTACAGATTAAACTAGAGAGGTCATGAGAGTCACACAGGATTACATAGCTTTTTCTATTTTTAACTGGAATTACTGAACTCTTACTATGTAACAGAAACAGTCCTAGTACCTGTAAATACATTATCTAACTTAATCTTCGCCACAACCCCATGAGGCACATGTGATCATTTTACAGATAACGAAGCTAAGGCCTGAGGAGGTTATATAACTGATGGAAGATCTCCCTGCTGCCAAACCCTGTGCTCCCCACAAACTCCTCTCTGCCCTCACAGTGAGCCACTAAACCAGCTGATGTCCAGGTCTTTAGCGCTCCCTCTCCTGCAGAGGAGGTGACAAGGCCCCGCATGGAGGTCGCCAGAGCCATATCCCTCTGCATTGTCGCCCTGGTTTTGCTCCATTTCCCTCTGTGGTACTGTTACCTGAGGCGCTGCTCCCCAGGCAGAGGTGTGGGGTTAACTTTCTCCCATGTTCTCAGCTGGGGGTGCTGAATTCCAGCTGACAGCAGAACAGAAGGGGCTATGTGGCTGCCTGTTAGGGGCTCAGCTGAATGTCCCAAGCTAGGACCCTGGGGGACCCTGGATTGTGGCACAGCTTCTTCTAAAGCATGAGCAGCAACGGGGGAAACATGCTCCTGGGAAGGCTCGGGAGCTTTACACTCTGCAGGGAGACCACATGTGGATCCGGCACAGGAAACAGGCTGTTCCGAGGCCACAGAGCTCATGGTCTGAAAGGAAGGATGTGTAAAGGGCTCCGGGGTCAACTGTGGGTTATGAAGTTGGTCCATTTTCACAACAAACAACAACTTTGGGCACTTCACCTCTCAGGGCCCAGCCAAGTAGCAGAGGAAGTTACTGCATGGCTGTCCTGCCCGCTATCCACCCTTGGCCACCAACAGGTCCGGCCTGGGATGGAGAAATCCATGGGCTTCCTCTGGCTGAGGGGGACAGGGAGGCCACGCCAGCTCGCTGTGTTAGCTCCTCAACCTGCCAGAGGGGCCCCCAGGTGGGCAGGGAGGGAGCCGAGGGCTGCTCCACAGACCAGAGGCTGGGTCTGGGCTAGTCCCCTGACAACTGAGACGCATATCCACATGACTGGGGCCCAAAGCGAGCAGACATATGGTCATTAAACATCAGATTCAAGCTACTCAGGGAAAATTAATTCCATTTCTGCCCGTTGCTTGGTACGTATATACTACTCTTCAGTAAAATATTGGCTTTTATTAGATGCATGACATGGGAATTCCTTCAAAATTAATATTTTATGTTATGCTTATATCAGTGTATGTTGAAATATTTATCAACATATTCAGTGACTGCCTGTGTAGAAATTTATTCAAATTTATTCCATTTTGTTTTGCGACGATTTTTACTGATAAATTTCCTTTGACTGTATGTACTATAAAAGCATTCAAATTTATTTAATATTACAGTTTGCTTTTGCATTACCATTATTCACCAAAATACTACACAGACATGTACTTTTTTTTTTTAAAGCTCTGTATGTGTGATATAACAATGTCACCTACCTATAAAACTGTTGCATTACCTAATATGTACCCATGCATTTCTTTTATTGTCTGTATGGCTTAATAGCTAGGAGGGGCTGTAGAATATCATTATTTATCCAGATGTTATTTCCTACTGGACCTCAGTAGACTGTTTTGGCACATGCTCCCCCCACGCCAAATACTTAAGGTCACTTTCAAGACATTCATGATTAAAGTATTTATATCTTTTTCTTTAAAACAGCACAATGAAAGAGTCCAGGAGCCATGAGTCTCTCCCAAGTTTCAGCCTGCACTGAATCCTAAACCCTTATCCCATCTCAGAGGCAGTGGGGCCTCAGGTCCCCCAAAACACAAATGATCTCAGGACCAAGGCGCATCCAGATCCTTCCACCCACGCTACTGTCATGACTCCCTTCTTCCCCAAACCACACATGTCAACATGTCAGATTTAGAATAAAATCAGGATGAAAGAAAAATAAACATTTTATTGGGGCTTTCATCCCTCAACACTGCATTCCTTTCAGATTTTTTTTTCCCCTGGTGATCTTTTGTATTTTGTAATAGTGGGGGGGGGGGGCTGCGTTGAGAAAAGCTGGGGGTAAAAACTGAGCTAATCCAACAAAATTTTAATTTACAAACTGTGGTAGGCAGCCTTCAAGATGGCTTCCAATTATCACCACCAGCTCACGGTATTCACACTTTTGGGTAATTCTCTCCTATACCATTATACCTGGGCTGGTTAAGTGACCAACAGAATTCAACAGAAGTGATGGAATATCATTTCTAAGATTAGCTTATAAAAGATTCTTGCTTCTATCCTGGTCATTCTCTAGTGCAAGTTTTCTTTCTCAGATCAACATGGCACTGAAGGAAGCTATGTTGTGAACAGTCCATTGTGAGTCCTGTATGGCAAGAACTGAAGCCTCCTGTCAATACCCACATGCGTGACTTTGAAAGCAGACCCTCCAGCCACAGTCAAATCTCCAGATGACTACAGCCTCAACTCACAGCTTGACTGACGCTTCCTAAGAAAACCACCCAGCTAAGCCACTCCCAGATTCCTGACTCTCAAATCATATGCAGTGATAAAAGTTTGTTGCTTTCAAGTGCTAAGTTTAGGAGTAATTTGTTACGCAGCAATAGATAACTAATACACATAGGTTTTCATATTCTTCTTTGAGCTTTCTTCGGTTATCAAAGCTTCTATTATAAACATGAATTACTTTTCTAAATAGAAGAGAACTCTGAAATAATTCCTGGGCTGAAAACCATGCAGCACAAGCTTGGGGTAGATGCTACACAGCAGATGTGAGCATGAACAACAGTGACTTGAAATAGATTCCTTCTATGCTAAGATTCTGCTGACGCCCAAACACTCCCAATCTGTCTTCATTTCTCCCCTCCAGTAGGCTCAAAAATATCCATCCAAGATGCAATTTCACTCAAAATGTAAGGATTATTACCCAAAATACTATGATCAATTGCTTCTGTTGTTGACTGAGGACTGCAGAAGGATATAGATTTAAATTTAAGAGATATTTAGGATTAGTTTTAAGAACTTCTTGCCAAGAAAAACCAGCTATTAAAAAACTGCACAGGATAAACAATTACCTTGCCCTCTGGAGTGGCATCATGAGGTGGCACAAAGACCACGGGCTACAGCAAGGCAAAGCTCACATCTGGATTCCATTTTTTTCTAGCTGTGTGATCCTGGATAAATCACTTTACCTCCCCGAAGTTCAGCTTCCATACCTGTAATACGGTGATATCATCATCTACACCTTTTAAGTGCTCAGCTGGCCTCATTCCTTCCTTCTCTAGACAGGATGATTAAAACCCCATCATTAGACCTTTTTCAGCCCTAAGATTTGCTGGCCCAAGCTTTACATAGGCTTGAGATAGACAGACGTGGATTCAATAGCACTAAGGTATTCATATCTTTTAATCTTCCTCCTCTCTTGGCAAACTCTGATAGACTCTCGTTTCCTAAATATTTCTCTCAGGAAAATTATATACTGATATACATCACTTCCTTCTGGAAAAAAAATGTGGAGTAAGCCAGGAAACTAAATCTCATAAAGAACATGCTACTAACTAGTTGGGTGCTTATAAAGCAAATCATCTAATTAGCAGGCTAACCATACCTTATAACATGGCAGATGAAAGGCTCTGGGATGTGCCCTCAACTTGGCTGGCTCCAGACCCATAATTCCCTTAAACAACCTGGCAGACACAGTTCACCATCTGGAGCCCCTACTGAAACCAAAGTGCCCATTGTCTACTGCCCCATCTGTGTCTGTGAGCGCATACACATACATGCAGGGGCAGCCACGGGCTGTCTGAGAATCTGGAGACTCAACCTCATGAAGTAAGTCTAGCAAGTCAGTAAGCTTCATTCACAGCCAGAGGATGAAAAGGTCACTGCATAACATGATTCTGACACTGACTGGCCAACCACAAAATGAAAGGGAGTGACCACTGAGGAGGTGGGGTGTCTCATCTCTGTATTTTGCTGTTCATAATGAGATCAAAGAGTGCTAAAAGCTTGGGAGAGCAGACTAGGGAGAGAGGCATAAAATAAGATACAAGGAAATGATCTTTAAGTGGCAACAAAAAGATGGAGTGACTGAAAAAAAAAACTTTTTTAGAAGTGATCAGAAAATCACTTAGTATTTAGCACAGCACAGCTCTAAACACAGCTGTACTATGCAAGAGTGAAATGAGATATAGTTTAAAATAAGAAGTACCTAACATAACTCTCAGTGGGATTATTCAGACATCTTAAGCAGAAAGTCTTATGATCCCAGAAGGATGGGTGGAGGTCTGTGGTGAACATCTGCTGTGTTTCCCCATGCAGCACCCTCCCCCATTCTTCCCATGTGCTTTGGCTGGAACTGAGCCCACAGGGTAGATACATGACCCAGGTGGCTCTACTGCTTCTATTGGCTCAGCCACTAAGGCGGCAGTGAGTCGGGAGAGTGACGAGTCCATCAGAGCCAACGCCCCTTAGATGTGGGACTAAGTTGAAACTACCAGAAAAGAGGCTTTCTCTTCCTGCTAGTGGGATATAAAACTAGAGCAGCTGGTGGCTGTTTCTGCTACTGCTTGGGGCAAGCCTGCCTGAAAATAAAGCCAACAAGGAAAGGCAGAGCAACAAATGAAGAGAAAGAGACTTCTGATATCCTCAGAGCAGCTGGATATGGCCAATGCCTAAAGCAACACCCCTAGATTCATTACATGAATCAATAACTTCCTGTTTTTGATTAAGCCAGTTTGATCAGAGTGCCTGTCACTTGTGACTGAGAATGTCCTGACTAATTCAAGGTATAAAGGTCTGGTTGCAAAATATCATTTCCATGCAACCACAATGCTTACAATCAGGCTTCGGAATATAGGGTTTATCTTTCCACATGTGCCATGTACTCTTAATGGGCTCAACAGAAGTTATTTCAAAAGAGCAGGGGGAATATACAGTTGGGGCCACCTGTAAACACTAAGATACAGTATTAATAACATTGATAGCAAACATTTGTTAAATGTTACTAAATGTTTATCCTAGAAGCTTTATTTAACTCAAGCCTCACAACATTTCAAGGTAAGTATTCTTATTATCTCTATTTTAAAAATGGACAAACTCAGAGAGGTTAAGAAACTTGCCCAGCCCCAAAGACAAATGGTGGTGTCACAGTGTCAAGAATGAACTGAGCACTCTCTAACTAAAACATTCACTCTTAGCTGCTATGCTCCGCTCTTTCCAGAAAATCACAAGTGCTACCGACAACACACAATTCAATTCTGCTATGCCATTTAAAGAGGCCCAGCCACTCTGTGGCACCCTGAACAGCCCAGCCCCTCATCAGTGATACAAATGAAAATATGCCACAGAGCATTCCTTAAAGAGATGGCTTTCCACCTGCAAGTTGCAAACCATCAGCAGGTCATTAAACTGATTTAATGGAGACCAGCAATATTTTCCCCCATGGAACAAAAAATATACTATCAATCAGAATACAGTGTATATTATAAGGGCAAATACTGCTTTATGAAATCTTTTTACTATATTAAGGTACACATTTGTGCATTTGTGTGATGATGATGTAAAGTTTGTAGATCACTGTCAAAAAAGTTTTAAGGCCAAAAAAACTGCCTAAACCAGGACTCACAGGGTCAGAGGGAGGGAGATAGACATCAAAGCCAAATGGCCTCAAGAGTGGGGAGAAGTTAAAACTGAGCCACATCACAATACATTTTCATGAGGAAATCCTTTCAGCTAGTCCATTTGAGTCCCTAGGAAAACTTTTTTTCCTTACCCAATATCTGATGTTTATGTAGTCATTCAAAACCGAAGAGAGTGATGCCAGCGATATTAAAACAGAATGTTCCATGCGTGAACTAATGAGGCTCACGCAGCAGAGCACAAGAGCCAAAGCTCTCTAGGCAGCCCTACAGGCATCAGGCTCAGTGGGACAACTTGAGTTTGGGGGAAAAATCAAAATGGACAAGCACAACGGTAGCACTGCCTGTGTTAAGTGAACTATTGGGTTCCCTCTCTTCCCCTCAGTCTTTTCTCTTGCAGTTCCCAGCATAAATCAGCAGAGATGCAGAGGGGATGAATGAACATGACTCTGAACTCCCTCTGAGGCTTCCTCACTCTCCTCCTGGCCCAGGGATAGGATGCTTCTTAAACTGTTATTAAACTGTTACCATAAATTGCTGATGAAAGCAAAGTAACATTTTATCACTTTCCCTTTACTTCCAAAAGGGGAGAGGTGGGCCTGTGCCTGCTTTAAAGCACTGAGCCAGAATCAGCCAGCAGCACATTTCCAGCCATTAACCATCCAACTGGCAGCACTGAGGAAGCCCATTTCATTACAGGTTCATCCATAATATATTTTGTTTGAACTCTGTTCAGGCTGAATTTGTTAATAAGTTAACAATTCATTCTAACGCTGAAATTCCTTTGTGTTTCTCCAGAGCTGCCTCACTCTTTTAGCTTCTCTCACACAATAAGATATTTAACTTCATAAACTCAGGAACTACTTGTCAGAATAAGATATTTTTCATCAGTGGCTCTGAACCATTTGTGGGCTAGGAATCTCCTTTGGAGCATCTAACTAAAGCTATGGACCCTCTCTCAAGAAAAATGCACACACACCCACAATTTCCCTGGGATTTTAGAGGGGTCTCCAGACACTCAGAAAGTCCTCCATGGTCTCTTAGAAAGCATGTGAATCCCAGGTTAATATGCTTAGTTTTAATCCCTATTAGCTTTTGTAGTATTAAAATGTTATTTATAGCAAACACACACACACACACACACACACACACACACACACACATCTCCACATACAAAGTCAGATGTTTTCTTTTAAATACATACCAAAACAAAACAAAAACAAAAAGCAAAAAAACACAATGATGTCAACATTTCCTACTTAACTCTATTATACTTAGAAATGGCCAGTTAAGGGATCCTAAATAGGGTCAGTTACTCAGAACCATGTTTAGCACTGACAGAGAAATAAAAAAATATAGAAGGCTCAGCCCCTCATCTTAACAAAATTACTGTGATGATGCAATGGTGGAAAAAGAAATCCATACACAGCTATCTGCTAAATCATATGATGGGAAGTAGACTATACTCTTCACTTATCTTCACAGTGGTATGGTATCCAGGGGCATTTCTGCTTGCTTAGAGTCTGTTTCCCTTCTTCTAGTTACATCACCCTGATCTTTGTCGGGGCAACATGCTGGTGCTCTGGGTGAGATGGGAGGGATGCGACCCAACCCTGGTAATCAAAGCATTCCACTTACCTTGCCACAATGACTGATATGGGAATAACAAGTGCTCAAAGCTGATCCAGTGAGACTCAATACTGGGGCTTCTACCCAAGTGTTTAAAAAGAGAAACTCTCATTTGCTAGCGTTAGTAAACTGGTAGGACAGATGCCAGGAGCTGCTGGTGGCCATCTTGAAACCATAAGGGGATACCCTGAGAATGAAGTCAACCCAAGAGAAAGCAAAACCAAGAAAGGGACATGGTTTGATCAGTGGATATAGCTGTGGCTGAAGCTCTATCCAAGTATGTGAACTAATAATTCCCAGCTTCACAGAGTGCATTTATCACAACAGTAAGCTCAGGTTCTGTACTTCTCCATCCCCTCCCTATAACTAGTTCACCTCTCAAGGAGTATCTGGAATTTACTAAGTTGTTATATAACATGTAAGAAAGATTTAAAATGATGAATGACCCACTTACTGTTACTTTACTTGATGCTATTACAATGCTAGTAAACAAAACAATGTTCTTAATTTAATTAAAGATATATTTTCAACATTTTATTTAATATGCATTTACATTAAAAACTTTTGTGAGCTTACATCTTAAAATGCAACAGTAACAAAACATATTACTAGATAACACCACCTGTATAAGACTATCTGATTTATTGTCTAAAAGTATTAGAGGAAATTAACTAAAAGATAAAAGAATATGATAGCATTTAGGACCAACCTAAACCACCAAGAGGAAAAAAAAATTAAAGTCAAAGGCTAAAACACTCAAATGCATCTTAAAGGAAATGAAAACAATACATTAAGTACTAGACAGTTTAAATATTGTTATCCCTAGGTGGCGGTATTACAGAAAATTAGAACAAAAAGAATCATAAATCTTTCCTAAATTGTCCATCTAGATCATATCTTGATAATGGGAAAAAATGAGCTTTTAAAATTAAAAGATAATGATATAAACTGAAAATAACATGCTTCTCTTTCAAAGTGTTATAGGGATGGATTGGCTTCATAAAAAATTATTCATGTGTTTTTCTGAAAAAAAATTGGCACTAATGTATTTTCAGGTATGCTTCCAGAAAGTTTCTTGGGATCACCAGATCAGAGGGTCAAAATGACTAACCACTAGTTTGAGCAAGACCTCACCAATCCAAATTTCAGACTTCAGCTTGTTCTCCAAAAGTCTTTCAAAGAAAATGTCAAAAGCATTTTTGGTGGTGTGTTAAATGCTACCAAGGTCTTGCAATCAACAAGTTTTTTTCAAAGCATAACTTCAGTTCCATTTTATACTTGATCCCTTCAAAAGGAAAATTATCCTTGCATTATAAAAAGAAACATCTTGTCCCAAGTCCCAAAAGGATATAAGATATCTCATTACGTAACTGCCTTCTAACTTTTTAGCTGTGTTTTTAAAAATTTGAAACTCATCTTTATTTGAAACACGAGTCTACTGATTCCAAAAGCTGTGCCATGATTTAGTGAAGCTCAGTGTCTCATTCTTTGTGTGTTCACAGCATGAACCATTATGGAAAAAGCTTAATAAAAACTTCTCCTTTCACATTATAAACCTATAAACTAACGTATATTCATTCAGTTACTGCACATCCATAAATGCAACTGTACATGATAATTTTTAAAGTTCATTGTGGAATAATTACTTTGAAATCTCATCTTGAACACAAAACTATTTGAAATTACTATATTATCTTTAATTTATTTCTGGCTTAAATTTAGTTAATGTCCATACAGGCTTTTTATATAAGAATCTAAACACAATAAGGCAATAGATCTTAAAATATTCCCTTACCACAGAAAATATAAAATCTGTGAACATGCATAAAATCATAATGAAAACAAAAGTTTCAGCTTGGACCTAAAGGGCAGATCCACAAATATTATAAGAAAGACTCCTCTGAAAGGACAATTCTACCTTTCTGAAGACTTGGAAATAAAAACCTGTCCTATTTACCAAAAAATTCCATGTCACATTCATGGTGAGGGTTGTGGAGAAGGCTGGACATTATTATGAAACCTCATTAAAAAATACGCTATGTGTTGCTGGAAGTGTTAGGCTTTAGGTGGTTATAAAAAAAAAAAAAAAAAACAGCCTGAGAAAATCAGAGGTTTCCCCAAAGCAAGTCCATGAAATTTGACTGGAGCATACATACAAGGGAGTAACAGTGAGCTCTACCTTCCAGCAGCCCCCAAACAATGCTTCCCAGTGGTGTGTAGATACTCAGGTTTTCTCATCCGAAGGTTGGTTACACAGGTTTGTCCAATTTGTGAAAACCCATCAATATGGGCACTTTTCTATACGTACATCACATCTCATGACCCATGAGGGTCTCCATGTTCTTTCCTACCACTCCTCCAATTTTACATCACACCACTCATTCCACTTGCACTAGCCTACTGTCTCCCCCTTGACCACGCCAAGCAACTTCCCACCTCAGCCCTTCACACTAATTAAATCTTTCTTCTCTTCATAAGGTTATACTTATGACTCATTCTGATAGGCTCATTTCAGGTGACATCTCCTCAGAAAAGTCTTTTCTGCCCACCCTTGCTAGTTTTTATTGCATCACCTATTTCCCCCTTCCCCTCAGAGTTACCACATCCTGAAATTATCTTTTATTTATATTTGTACCTGTTTCCAGCTGTCACCCCTACTGGAATGTACACTTCATGAGAATGAAGACTTTATCCATCTTATTCACTTATGTTTTCCCAGCACAATGTCTTGCACATAGTAGGCATTCTAAAACAAACTGGCTGAATGAATAAATGATACCTCACATCAAAAAATTCTTTCCAGGTATTATGTTAAAAGGTAGATATTTTTTTAAAAAGTAAGTAGTTAAAAATAAGATTAGTATAAACTAAGAATAAAAACTATTTTCAGACAGCTTTCATGTATGTAGCTTGCTATACTCACCACCATCAGCAGCAGTATCACAACGCTGATGACAAAAATATAAACTAACAGCCTCTAAATTATCTTACCTATCTTTCAATACAAAGTTCTACCACACTGTTACGATGTTATTAGAGAAAAAAGCAGTCCTAATTAATTTTTTCTTTCTGTAAAAAAGACTGGAAAATCACTTTAGGCATTTGCAATAAATCACATGTATGTGTGCACATCACACATATGTGTGCATGTACACACGTACACACATACGTACACACACGCCCACCCACCCCCTCTGGCAGGAATGGCTCTCCAGCACCAGATTGTTATCTCCACCTACAAACCCACTGGGGACTTCATAATCCTTACACACAATCATTGGCCTGAGATGCAGAGAAATTGTATGCCAAGTTTGTGGGTGGAAAAGCCAATTCTGTCCTTCCTGCAGGAGATACGATTATTATGCAACTTCAGGATGACCCATGCCTTCCTGCCTCAGGAAGCTCCCAGAGGCTCCCTAATCGTCTCTCATTCATCAGTGCAGTGGGTTTCAAACCTGCTCTAATGATGAAGCACCTGGAAGGCCTGTTGCCCACTGAGGAAAAACTGAAATATTTTTGTTTCTTCTTATGAACAATTTTTCTGGCAGAAAAGGCAGTATGTGGATGTCATGTAAAACCACTATCTAAACTCATGTGTTCTCAACAAAAATAATATGAAGAGAGATATTGAACTAATTAGCTGTGTGAGTTTTTCTGTTACTAGTCTTTCTGTTACTTATTCATCTATTCATGGCTACAAATACTCAACAATAGGCATGTGCCAAAGGCTTAACAAAAGTAGACAGGAGAAAAACTTGAAAGTGAAAAAATTATTCCTATTAACTCATTTTTTCCTATGAACAGGGATAGGCCATTATTCATTTTAGCAATAAAATACATATAAGTATAAAACCTTTTAAAAATCTTTAAAAATTTTAAATCTTTTAAAGTCTTCATATATATAAAGAAATATATATAGAGATACATAAAAACATATGTATACTTCTATATTGGGAAGAAATTTCCAATTCTCACCAAGTTTATATTTATCCATAGGTAAGTAAAATGGCTATTTTTAAATAATAAATTTGTTTAAATTATAGCAATATTTTGAAAGAACCAAGAGACAAATGAAATGATTCCTATAGTCACACTGTTATGTAACGTGCACAAATATTAAAAATGAAGTAATTTGAAAGTTGACTACACAGAAAACCTTTAATTACATACTCTTACTGGGATTGACTTAAAAGTCAAAGCCAATTAATGGACACGAAAAGATGTCTTTAAAAGTAATGCCCTTAAAATACATAAAAATGTTAAAACAGTTTTATCATAACATTACTTTTCTAAACAGAGTGCACATTGGGCACTAATAAAAACAGTACAGACAGGTCTGTGGTCTCTGAACATGACTCTAACACAACTGAAACAGAAGAAAACATACAAATAAGATTAAAGCTTTACACAGAAAAAGGAGAGGACAGCATCTGGAACTTCTGGCATGCTACTAAGAACAAACACTGGCAGTGATACAAATTCTACAGTCTCTGATCAAGGCTGGGTGTTTTAATTTGGAAAGTTTATTTCTCCCTCTTAGAATAATATGTCCCTTTGAACAAGTCTGTAGGTAACTGTAACAAATACAACAGTAACCATTCTACCATCCAAGTAGTTTTTAAAGTCACACACTCAGAAACATGTTTGAGAATTCCAAATAACTAGACATTCTGCTCTCAGTGGAGAAGAGGGCGTACCTCCCACTCGTTAAGGGTGTGATGTGCATAGTGACTTCCTTTCAAAACCTACAGCTAGTTCTCACCTACCATCATCGTTAGGTTCTTGGAAACTGCAACTTTAAGAGAAACAACATATAACGAAACCAATTTGACCACAGGTTAACTGATGTAAACAAGAGTTAAGTTCCTAACACATATTTCTGGTCACAAAAACACCACTAAACTTCCAAATAAAGACCTAGAACACTTCTAATATTAAGCATTAAAGTAAATGTGTGCTATACAGACATTTAAAGAAGATTAATAAACATCAGTAAGATAATTCTTTTCCAATCCACTGATTCCAGGTCAGATGGCAGGAGCCTTTACCGCAGTTCAGGGTACAAGACAGGACCCATCCAGGACAGGACACCCTACCATCACAGGACGCACTCACAGCCACTCTCAGACTGGGAGGATCTTGGTGCCCAACCCACCTCACATGCACATCTTTGGGACATGGGAAGGAACTGCGACCCCCAGGGAAAACCCATGAGGACATGGGGAGAACACGCCAACTCCACACAGACAGTGGCCTCGGCCGGAATTGATTTTTTTTCCCTCGACGTTATTACGAAAACTACATCGAACGAAAAACACATTACTCGAGGACCCACTGCATGTAGAAGAGGTGGCAGGGGAGGGCCCTGCAGTGGGGTACCTGGCGAGCCCTCCCTCAGCCAGGCAATCAGCAGTGATGGGCCATGTCGATAACAGTCGGTACTCTCAAGATGACAAAAATGGCACCTATGTGTTCTTCCCCTCAAAACCCATAGCCCGAGCCTCATCATGAGAAAAACAGCAGACAAATATGAACTGAGAAGCATTCTACAAAATACCCCACCAGTATTACTCCTCAAAACTGTCAAGATAATCAAAAACAAAGTCTGAGAAAACTGTCACAGACAAGAGGAAACTAAGAAATGATGATGGTTAAACATAATGTGGTATCCTGGATGAGATCCTGGAACAGAAAAGGACACTGGGTGAAAACTAAGGAAATCTGAACAAAGTATACACTTTACTTAATAATAATGTATTGTTATCAGTTCATTAAATGTAACAAATATTAACTTATAAGGCGTTTTAATGGGAAACTGGGTGCAGGGTAAAAGGAAAGTCTATACTAACTTTGAAATCTTTTTTTTGCAAATCTAAAACTCTTCTAAAAAGTAAGTTTATTTTAAAAACTAAAATTGAGTTTGATATTTCAGTTTCCATTTATTCACAGACAAGATAGAAATGTGTTGACACAAGTTCTGTCCATCTTTAAAATTTTTTTACACTGTTGTTCAGATGGTTGGTGTTCTAAGACAAATTAAAACAAAAGAGATTCTAACAAAATCATTCAACAAAGGGAGTCTAGGATGAGCTCATTCTTGCCTACTCCCCTCTAAGGTATCAGTGGTACTTCTTATGCTATTAGATTTGACGGGCATCCTTCTTACTTCTTGTACAATTTAAATCCAGAGCCCCTCAGAAAACTTCCCAAAGTGTACTCGTGGATTGCCATTCCGCAAAGCTATCATGGTGAAAAACTGAGAGTGTGATGTGCGTTGGGCAAGTTCTGTGCCACAATCTGTAGGCAAGATTAGTAATGTCAAGGTAAAACAGGTGAACTTCTTAGGGTCTTTAATTCAAGCATGCATAGTGAAGATGATATTTTGCATTATTTCCCAAATTTTTTTGACCAGAAAACTTGTGGGAGTGTGTGGGGGTGAGGGAGTATTCTCCAGGGACTAGTTTTTATGGTACAATTTTGGGAAACCCAGCTCTGATGCTCAAGCATCCAGAAGCAGGGGAGATGTGCCAGCTCCTGCAAAAGCCTTCTCTGAAACTGATTGCTGGTTGGGGGACTGGGTGAAAAAAGTGAAGGGATTAAGTACAAATTGGCAGTTACAAAATAGTTATGGGGATGTAAAGTACAATTTGGGGAATGTGGTCAGTAATACTGTAATAACTATGTATAGTGCCAGGTAGGTACTAGACTAATAGGGGGGTCACTTTGCAAATTACATAAATGTCTAACCACCATGCTATACACCTGAAGCTAATGTAAAATAATACTGAATGTCAACTGTGGTTAAAAATAATTTTTTTTAAAAAAGCCTTCTCTGGTAAGGTACGCCTTATCTACAAAGCCAAGGACTCTTAGCTTTCATGATACTGTGACTCTTTCTCACAGTGTCCACCACTATGTATTATATTTAGTTATTAAAGCAGATGGATTTCTCTCTTTTTCACTTTTCTAAGCTTACAACTTAAAAGATGTGTGAGGGGCTGGTTTATAACATGTGCTTTCATGTAGGAGGACGAGAAGCTTACAAAGAGTCTATATTCTCATTGCTATGCACCCTTTGTAGATATGATTACTGACTTTAATTTGGAAGTTAGAGCTATAGCACTTTGCAGATATTTCTTCAGAAACTGTGGATCAGTCACTGCACATGAGGACACAATCTTTCCCAGCAAGCAGTCATGACCTACAGTTCCCTTCTCTGCTCATCTTCTGATGATTTAATAAGAACAGCTGAAGAGATGTGAACAGTGATACATGTAAAATTTTTCTACTTAAATTTATTCTTAATTTCTTCACAAAACAGAGTTTCATTTCTTAAAAATCAAATAAGTATATACATGTCAAGTTTGCATGGTCCTCTAAAATATTAGATTTATGTTGAAAGAAATCATCTTCCTTTCTAGAGTTATATCCATGATTATAACATAGTCATTGGACTATAATACACCAACGAGACATGGCTGAAGAAGTACAGATTTTAATTACCAACACTTTTCAGCTACCTATGTCCCTGAGTAGGACACAGAAACTCACCTTAGAATCCTCTTTGAGGTTGGGGCTTTTTTATTGGTCAAATACTAGCTTCAAAACGCAGCAGTTTGGAAAAAGGCTAACAAAAAGATATTTTTCTCAGAGAACAGAGCATAATAAATCTAAAAGGAAAACCAAAAAATTTCTCTAAAATTTCATGCTAGTAGAATAATATTATAATTTGAAGAAGCCATTGAAAAATTAAAAGCATTTCCATTTTTACTGAAATGTTAAGACTAGAAAACTAGAAAGCTCAAAAAAGACACTTGAAAAAGAAATTTTTAATGAAACTAGCAATTAAAACCCATGTTTCAAATTGTTCCTGGATCTCAATCTCCTGGCTGGCAAGTCCAGACTGAACGCAGAACGGAGATTATTACGTAGAAATTGCAAAGAGGTAAGGGGTAAATGCCTGTGCACCATTGCTGGCACCCGCGGTCCCCACCCGGGATCTGGCGTGTTGCATCTTCAGAGAGATGCTCCGCCAGCTCCGCCTCGCAGGCTCTCGGTTAACGGTTAACATGGAAAATTTCAAAGTACCTTTAAAGGGGTTTGTTTGTTTTCTATCATCTGAATACTCCAGAAAGCAGTTTCTTAATTCTGATATGTATTTTCGGCTTTTTCGCACTTCCACTTAAGCCGTCCATGTTTACGATCCCCTGTTCACACTCACCGACCCCCAGAGCAGAGTGGCAGGAAACCCACACGGGCAAGCTGATCTGATCATCCCTAGGCCAGAGTCTGAGATTTTTTCAGACTGTCCTTTAGGTAACAAATTGGGAACTGTCATCACTTTTCCTTAACAGCGAGGACAAGAATCCCTGCCTACCCTGTGCTGGGCCTCTGTGTGTTTCCTCATTTAATCTCTCAGCACCCTAAGGGGTAGGTCTTCTAAATGTCCCCACTTTACTAATAATGACACAGAATCACCACTGAGAAATTACTCCCTCTGGGAGTGGCAGAGCGGAATTTATCCATGCCTCTTTCTTTGCCTGGACCAGACTCCACTCTTTCTGATATGCATGTTCCGTTCCCTGAATACAACGCAGCCGCACACAGATGCAAACAAGCCCTCCAAGAATTCCAATGGCATCAGTAAAGACGGTGAAGACAATGTCCCTTCTATGTTCTCTACATAGAAGAAGGCATCACTGTTGGGGGAGAATTTCTAACAGGCTAGGATCTCCCCTCCTAATCTTTCAAATTTGGAAATCATAAAGAATAAATTTAAGTGTAATACAAATGGAAAAACATGACCAGATAGTCAAAATGAGTGTTGCTGGCACTAACAATCTAATGGGATGACGTTACATAGAAGGGGAATTTTTTTATATCTATCTATGTTTATTTGTCCTTGTCCTTATCCAGAAAGGAAAATTTATAAATATAAGTAAAATTAGGATTATAAAGAAATTACTGAACAGTTCACAAAAGAGTTTAAGCCTTTATATATGCTAAATTATTACAAAGACACTATTTTCTTGAGTGTTTTAAGCTTTTTTTATTATCGTTAGATACTGATTTTGCTTGAATTACTTTAATAACCACTAGCTAGAAATACTTCAGAACATAAGTAGACTCTAAAAGCTTTTCTGCTTTTGCAAAACCTGTAACTACACACAAGCCATAGCTACATTGTTTAGCCCATGCACCTTCAGACAGACCTGAGCATTCAGGCGCTCTTTGAATTAAGGTTAAGTTTTAATCATTGGTAGAAAGCAGAAATTTGAGTCAATTAATTGCTATGTCTTACAAAAAACCAACAAGCAGCTTCAGTCATTTTCTCCCCTCAACATAGAATGGGTTGACTGTATTGAGCTGTTTTGTGTTTTCCCCTCCTGAGATGTCACTTCCTTGAAGAATTTCTACCAACATACAACCAATCCTTTCAAAGACAAGCATTCCCCCTTAAAATAAATTTTAATCTTTTTCTAAACCAAAGTATCTGAAGGTGGAAAAAGCAATTTTTCTAAGCAGAAACATATTTCCCCATGTCCCCAAGTGGACTCTACAGTCTAATCAGATTTAGCCCAAATGCCACTTAATAACTCCATGTTCCAACCCAGATAACAAGACATGCTGCTAACTTACCATGTGGTGACAAATGCCTCTTTATTCAAGGGTCCCCTCACTGGTGGTATTATTAGCAATGAAGAGAGTGACTTAGAGGCAGACTTTTTCAAAGGCTAAAACAGAGCAGGATAGATTTTCATCTGTTTTTCCCCTGATCTGTAAAGTATTTCACTTAGATTATCATGATTTCCTAAGACTAAATAAGATGTTTACTACAGAGATTTTCTAAGTAGACGTCTAATGAATTTTTTTCACTCCATGAATATATTTAAATGATTCTAAAAGCCAAGCACAAAAAAGGGTTGAGAGAGATTGTGAATAAACTATACACTGCAGGAGGCGGCCCCAAGGCCCACCTAGCACAACACCTGCTCGCCGAATATCTGCTGAAACATGAATGACAAATTTATCTTCATGTTCATAATTCTTGAAGTGCCAGGCACTATTCTAGGCTCTGCAGCTACAGCAGCGAGCAGAAAAAACCTGTGCCCTGGGGACACTTACATTTTAGTGGGGGCGAGATGAGGTGAGGGAGACAATAACTAAAGCTATATACAGTATAATTTAATGTGAGAAGCAGGTGCTCTAAAGAAAAAAAAAAGCAGTGTAGCAAGAGAGAGAGAGCTTTTCTAGATTAGGTGGCTTTACATTTGGAAGAACTTTCAGATGAGGCTGAGATGTAAATGAAGTGAGGGAGCAAGTCTTGCAAACATTTTGGAGGAAAGTGTTCTAAACAGAACTAATGTGTAGGCAACTGACAAATAACGTGCAACCAGTATAATGAGGTATATGGCCAGTTTGCTACCTGTCTACCAAGAGTCCATTTCTTCTTCCTGGGCACCCAGTGAGACCACATGTCTCAATGATCCTTGCTGTTTGTGGTGGCCTTGGGACTTGTCTTTGCCAACAGAATGTGAGAAAAGTGGTACGTGTCACTGTGAGGCCAGGCTTTCAGAAGCAGCGTATGGACTCCATGCTCTTTCTCCCCTTCCACACAAAGTAGGGCACAATGGGGTCAGCAGAGCCACATGAAGGGACTGGGTCCCTGCAGCCCTAAATGGAGAAGAGCCATCACTGACCCAGCATGCAACAAGGCACGAATAAAATGCTTTCGTCCATTGGACTGAGATCCTCAAGGACAAGGATCAGGCTTCTTTCACCTTCATATCCCTAGAGCCTGGCACAACTCCTGGCAAGTGGCTGGAACTCAGTATTAACTGAATAAACGCTACTGAAATAGTGAAAAAGCAATTAGTTCTGTTAGAAAGTAATTAAGAAAAGGAATTAGCAAGGGCTCACAGTAAGGACTTTTTAAGAACAGAGTGAGTGGCTTATGTGGGATGGTGGGTTATCGGGGTGGATTCTTGGCAGAGGAAAGAACACGAATGAAAGGTAGAGCGGGAAGGAGACACCTCTACACATACGCACCCGCCTTTACACAGTTAACAATCCTTCTCTGGCCTTCCAGAATTATGAGACTAAACTAAAAATCACTTCAGAGCATTTTCAAATGGCTTTTCCAAAAGTGGAGACAAACGTGAGTAACGAAACACCCGTAATAGCAGAGGGAGCTGCTGAGCTTCTAGAGTAAGAGGCACTGCGTCAAATCAGTAGTTCTGAAATAAGGGTGATTCTGCTTCACCCCTAAGGGACATTTGACATTATCTGGAGGCGTTTTTGGTTGTCACAACAGGGGGACAGGTGGGGGAAGGGTCCTACTGTCATCTAGTGGGTAGAGGCCAGGGATGCTGCTAAACATTTCACAATGCACAGGACAGTCCCTACCACAAAGAATTAGCTGGCTCATGTATCACTGGTGTCAAAGTTGGAAAACCATGTGTTAAACTATAAGCTTCTTGGGGCCTGGGACCAATAAGTATTCCTTGACACTGAAAGGAACCAAAATTTTGTCACCCTGAAGCTGCCTTTTTTGAGACATTGATTTTAATCTATTTATTAAGAAACAAAAGACTCAGGAAGAACCTCTGACCTTCTTCTGCTTTCCTATCCAAGGATTAGACAGAAAACCCTGCTTCAGGAAGTAGATCTTAGGATGTTCTCCATAGCCTAATATGAATTAAGTATGGTAAATAAGAATGTTTCAGGCAGGGGCCCATTAGCTAGATACCACGCACCCCAGTGTTTGAGTTGCCCACCAAGAACTTGCCTGCCATGTATGTTCCACTCTTCCTCCTTTCTTCCTTTGTCCAAAATGTCATAAATACCCAATGTTGCCTCATCGTCTTTGTAATTTTTATGTTTATGTGTATTTCCCATGTGTATGTATTAAAAATTTGATTTTCTTCTGTTAATCTGTCTCTGTTAGATTATAAGCCCAACTAAAACTTAGAAGGTAGGAGGGAAAGTACGTTTTTTAGCCTCAAAACAAAGCAGATGCTCAAAAATGTTTGATAAGACAAAATTAAATGGTAGGCAGTTATTGCACTATATTGAAGAAATGGGCAACAATTTCACTTACTTTTTCCTCCTTCCTGCTATCACTGCTTTTCTTCTAGACTCCTAATTCAAATTACAAAAGAATACAAAAGTGTTAGCTACCTAAATGATATATACCGTTTAAGTGCTTTTTGATAAAGCAAATTCTATAATTTCTATCAAATTCTTGTCGAATATACATTTCTGCCCAAAATAAATCTCTGAAAATATATCTTCCTATGAAAAATTCCATTATTATTTTCTAAGAGTCACATAATTATGAAAATAATGGTCTACTATAAAATACAGATAAAAATGCTTTTTGATCCTTGTTTTACATATTGAGAAATGCAATTCTAGCAGTTTAGATTAATTTTAAAAATAACTAAATAAAAGCGAAAGCTAAATACAGGTGACCTAAATTAATCTCACTGAGTCCTTTTATCCCAATACTAATGACTGTTTCCCAGACCTGACCTCAGTAGCCATTCGTTTGTTTTCTCAAAATTTAAATGAGAGTAAATAATGTTCACACATTTTGTAACATGGCATCTGATTTAACTTCCACAGTCTGCGTGGGTCCTGATGTTAAAACCGACTGTGTTCCTAGGTTTTAAGCTTCTACGTTAATTTCCACTGTAACTAAATGAGAAAGAACAAAAGCTTTCTCTTTTAAAAACCCTAGACAATCATGTGGCTGCTCTTACTGGAAAGGGAGACAGGATATCACTCCCAAAGCAGCAGCCCTCAGGAACAGAAGCTTTTTTTGTCCCCCAGCATCGAGACAATGTCTCCCGTAAGCGTCAGATGCCCTGGGAGTGCTGCACCCGCTGAATGGATTTTCATGGAACATAAATCACTTTCCCGCTACCTGCCACTTACAAACCTGCTTCTCATGAACCTTGTTTCCTGCACAATATGGCTCGTCATGTCTTTTGTGACAGCTAGGAACAAGGGGGCCGTTGGCATGAGTAGATAAAGGACATTTTTCCTTCTGACACTTGGGGGTTTTTTTCCCTCCTGGTAAAGTGAAAAAAAAAAAACTTTTTTATTAAAAACAACAAGAACATCCAATTCCCACATGCCAATTAAATTTTAAAACTTATATACTTGCATGTTTCACATAACTATTGGGTTTTTTAATAGGCTTTTAGAAACATATTTATATGATCATTTCTTAATATATTTTCCATGCGGATCAAATCTCCTGCTCTTTGGGGGATCTTGGAGGATTGAGGAGGATACAGACACGGTAGACCCTACATTTACTGGTTAAAAAAAATTTTCCCTTTATAAATTTCCTCAATTGACTTAACCCTTTTGAAATATAATTGACAAGAACAACTAAAGATACTGTTGTCTATGTGACATTATTCATATCCATCTAAGTCTACTGCTCTGTATTAAATTGAGCCTGCTTTAAAGTAAGAAAGTTACACATACTTTCTTCAGACACTGAAATTGCCTGCTTTTTTGTATCCCTTATCACAAGAAGCTGAGGACCCTAGGAGCTTTTTGCAAGTCACACAAACATCTCTGCTGAATAAATCACAGCTGCCAAGGGTCACCTTGGACCATTGTGTTCTCTCCTTTTCCACTGACCCACCCTCACCTGAGTGCCAGACTCAAAGGTAAGCAGATGCTGCCACGGTGAAGTGGTCAAGTTACAAAAAACACTTCTCCCTACGCCCAAGGCTCTCCGGGCATGAAATCACGACGCAATTCAACACAAGCTGGATGAAAAGCCAAGTGAGCAATTTAGAAGCCGAAAGGAAACACAGGAAAAGTTCTCTGGCTTTAATGAGGAGGAAATAGGCAGAGAGCATCTTAGGTACATTTGGATGGGAAATGAGAGGAGACGGGGACAGCGACTGTCCTGCAGGCCTATTTCAGGGAAGTGGTAAAACAGCCTCCCTTACACTGGCTCCTGGGATTATGAGTGCTCTTCATCTGTGCTAACCATTCCAAACTCTTTCTAGGATTGGGAGAAGTGACGTTTAACATAACTGAAGTAGAACGAGAGTTACGCATGCTGATTCTGCTAAAAACGAAGCAAAGACCCAGCATTTTCCTGAAAGTGGCTAGAAATCAGTCTTTGACTTAGCATGTAAAAACCTTGCGGGAGAAAAACATCAGCCTAAACAAGTCTCACAGGAAAAACACATCTATTAAAGAAAAGGCCTTTGGGTCAGAAAAAGATGGCAACAGAAATATATGCTGACAATGTGGAGAATAATGCCAAAGGCCAGAGCCAGAACATGTGATCCCAATGTCAGGCCAGAGCCCAGCTGGAGCAGCCATGGGAAAGAAAGGTACCATACAGAGGAGAAGCCGAGGGCCAGCGCAGGGTGAAGTGGGTGACAAATTGGTGCTGAGGCACCACAAGTGACAGGCTTGTTTTCTCCGGCCCGAGGATGTAAGCTGTAAGAGGCTTTCACTCTGAAAGCCTGGATGCTGGGGAGGCAGGCAAGTGGCCTATATATACAGCTGAGCTTCACTCTGAGGTAGCAGGAGTATGTCACTGCCAACACAGCACAAAAAACATATGCAAACAGAGATGCTGGCCTCTGGGACAGGTGGGTGCGTGGCCCCGGGCAGAAACAGAACACATAGGATATGAGCTTCCAAGTCCAACACAACACAACCTCCCAGGCCAACAAACGTGCCTTGGCCTGCAGAGGACGAATCGAACACTGTAGTCAATTGTTGCAGAAACAGCTGTGCTGCAGCCTACACAGCCAAGTGCAAAATGCCAGCACGATGTCTTCAAGAGGGTGCAGGCTCCTGAGCAGAGTAGACATAACTGCCCTCAGGGTCCTGTTGGCCAGTTCTTGCAAAGGGGCACTCAGTAATGACTGTATAGTTGGCTTAAGTCTCCTCCTCTCGCCCTCCAGATGAAAGTCCATAAATTAGAACTGACCAGGGGCTTGGTAACCTGCTAGGCCTGAGAGGATGCAGACAGATGAAATATTTGCTCTGCCCTCATTGGATGTACACTCATCCAGGACAGATGATTTCTTCCAAACTGTGGGTAATCTTCGATAGTGGGTAGTCAAAATAAATTACGTGGGTCAAAATCAGCACTGTTCTTAACACACATACACCACACACACACACACGCGCGCGCGCAAAGATAACATTCTTGTGGAACTTTTGATTCAAACGTGTGTGTGTGTCCACCACCACTAAGTCAAAGTCATGACATTAAAATTTATTCTTTATTGTGGCCCAAATGAAAAATAAGTTTGAAAGTAGGTGATCTCTTGAGGAAGATAGGAACAGCGATTTACAAAGAACTTTTACACACACATTTTATGGAATCATTCCATGAGGCAACTGTTATTATTAGGCCTCAGAGAGGTTAACTGAGTTGTTTAAAGCAGCAGAGCAGAGCCCGGATGTAATCCCAGATGGGTCTGACTCCAGTATGTCTTCAAATACCACAGGAGCTCAGGTGAGCAAAGAGGGCTGGAGAAGAGAGAGTACAATCTGACAGAAGCTTGGGAAGGTGGGTAGCTCTTGGCTGGAACAGAGGGGCAGACATGCAGAAAGGAGCAGGGCTAGTTTGGGAGTGAGTCAAAAGTCCAGGCTCATGAAGCAGAGGGCACTGAAGTTCAGAGCAGATTAAAGGAGTTGGACAACTCAGGATGCCCCTCTCAGTCCTGAGACCTTGGAACAAAAACTAACCTCTTTGAGGTTTACTTTTCCCATCTGTAAAATGGGGATAAAAATAGTATATACTTCAATGAATAAGTAAAGTAATTATGTAAAGTGCTTCTTTTCAATACACAATAGCTTTAAAAAAAAAAAAGTCACCTCACCCATGCAGGATCCTGTACCAATAAATAAACAAACATATATCATGTTATTTGGTCCTGACAATAATCCTATGAGACAGACAAGGCAAATTTTTAGACCTCAGGAAACTCCAGCAGAGACACAGAATGACATGCTGAGACTTCTGTTCTAGGCCACTTATTCGGCTGGGAGAAAAGCAAAAATAAGGCTGATGGCTCAAGGAGGCTGACAGAGGACCTCAAAGCTATGCAGAAAAATCAAGAGTCAGGAAGCATAAAAGATTTTTGAGAGAAAAGCTATGGGGCAGGATGGGTACAGGGGAGGAAGGGTGGTGTTAGGTAATAGTAAAGCTCGGAAATTAAGAAAATAATACAGCTTTCAAAGCTAAATGTTAAAAGTCAAGCCATGCAAAGGCATTGCAGAGAAAACAGCTCCACCATCTAGAAAATAGCATTAAATCTAGAGGTAAGAATGTCAGTCAGAAGGGGCCTGGGCAGATGTGAAAGCGGAGGAATGTAAAGATTTAAAGAGCCAGTATGGCCTTGCCACTCTGACCAACAGGGAGAGACAGCCAGAGGCAACATCCTTAGTCCTTGGAGGGTTCAAGACCTACTGGCAAAGTCAGCCCGAAGTGGAGCAGATGCAGGCAGCTAAAGCCAACTGCCTTTGGGGATTCCCACTGGCAAGCGTCCTGACCATTGAATGGATGCCTGGGACTTACCCTGATGCCGTTTGATACTTACCTTGTTTTTATTCCATACTGGCCAATGAAGCATCTGATTATGATCTGGCTTCCCACACAGGCCTGGCTACAGGAAGAGAATGTGTACCAGTTGTTCCCACATTACAATCCCAGGCCATGAAATGGAAAATAGAAACAGTGCTACTCTCACACAGTCAGTAAACTGGCAATCTAGTATTATATGTCTACATCCTGAACTGGAATGACATGATAAAGAAATGAATTCTAGTTATGCTCAACAAATCTGTTTCTGATCCTACAGAGCTAAGGGTCATCAGGGGACCAAGGATGTCCACTGCAATATGCTGCTCTGCAAAACTTCCTGGGAAAACCCACTGACAATCTATAGGAGTGGCCTAATGGAGGGATGCTGGAGGCAGCCCACTGTAGCAGGGCACAGGGAGGATTGTGGGGAAGAAGGGTGCAAGGGGACCTCATGTCAGCAAGGCTGGCCTGCAAGCCACAAACGAAGTGTAAACTAGAATAGAGGCAATAGGAATGGTGGGAGTGGGGGAGGGAGGAGGAGGAAAATATAAGAGAACTTAAGGGGGCAAAATAGATGCAAAGATAACTAAGGTTTTCAACTTCAGAGTGGGTCTTTCACCTTTAAAACACAGAGAGAAGGTTTGCTGAACCTGCTTTTGGCTTGAGATGTTCATCTGAGTTGGCGTTACAGTAGCTATGTCCAAGCCAATGACTGGTTAGGACCACAAAACTTCGTTATGTTGCTGGTCATTCTTTTCATTCCACAAAGATTCACTGAGTGTCTACATTATGTCAGATCCCTTCCTTCAAAGAGCTGACAGTCTAGTGCTGTTGACAGACAGGTTAATTTACTATATTAGTAAACACAGATGTTCTGAGGAGGGTATGCACAGAGTACAATGCGAACATCTAAAATAATACACACCATGGGACTTTTCAGCCAAAAGAGAGAAATCATTTTTAAAGAGAAAAATCAAGGTTTATTTTTTCACTTCCTTGAATTTCTGGAATAAATGGAAACATTGATTTTAAAATCAAAGATAGCAAATCATATTTAATTTTACTTTCTTTCATACTGTAAGTGGTGAAAAAGAAATAGCAAGAGGACTGGAAAATATAATTTTAGCTAAGAGATTGCAGCAACATGTGTAGAAAACCCCCAATAATAAAATAAAGATAGATGCCAGATCTGTGATAGCCCATGAAAAGGCAAAAACCTAATATTCAGGCCAAAAACCATACCCATAAGGCACTGCCTACGTAAAGACCACACACTCACCTAGTTTCATCATCTGGTACAAGACTCCCAACTGCAATTCGTAGTAACAATTTTCCATTCACTAAAAATTTGAGATCACAAAATCTCAGAGTTGATAAGACACATTAGAAAGCAAGACAATTCCAGGATATTATCTTGTAACCCAAAAGACTTTTCCAACGAGTAATAAGGTCAAGAGTATAAATCAAAGAAAATATTCTAGAGCGACCGTAATTTGGAAATTTTGAAAAGACATAGAATCTTCCTCAATCACCATGACAGGGTCAACAGAGGTACATAGGAAAATACAGATGAATGAGACATTTTTTTAAAAAAAATTGCAGAAACAGACATCAAAAATCAGAAATAAAGACAGTTTAGTCAGAGCTCATACCTCCTGTATACATTTTTCTCCCTCAGCCTCACCCTCCACCCTAGCCTTAGTATAATGTTCTAGCTATGTATGGAGTGTTCTAGCTATGTATGCAGAAGAATAAGACTGGAAGATTTGGGAACAAATATTTCCATTATACATTCTATTGAATATGCCTTCGAAACTGCTTTGTCCTTGTTAGATTGCTCTTATTGACATGCATTTATCGGTTGTTCCACTGCCCAACATTGCAGAACATTATAAGAAGCTGCCCTAAAAATCTGTTCTTGTATTTACTGTAGGGACTTTGCTAAAGCTCGTTCCACTTTATCACACCGTATCCATTTCACCAGGCCCTATGACTTCTCTAAGCAGTATATGTATTTTGTAACATGAGATTTATCATGTTTCCCTCTTTGCACTGGCTAATAGAAAGCTCGGAAAACATTTGCAGCTTATTTTCATTAAGTTCACTGCCCAGTCATGTAAAAGCATTACTTTTATCCCTTATTTTCCCTTTACACATTCCAATTTACAGAAAAACAATAAATAAAACCAAAATAATAAGCATTGATGGAAAATACTTATTGAGTGCTTATTAGGTATTTTAATATCACAGCCCATCCTCATACCCCCACCTTATGACTCCTTAAACGTTAAGTATTTTAATACATACTAAATTTTATAAATTTAAATTTATTAAGTTTTGCTTCTGGAAAAGTTAGGGTATGAGGAGATGGGCAGATGGAGGAGTGAGCAGATGTGTGGAAAACTAGATCCATATCTCACATTTCTTGTGAGATATTTTCAACTAAATATTTTCAACCAAATAATGGAGAAAGGGCACTAATAATGGCAAATGGCTGGGGACACACTCAGTGGGATTTGGTCCCTCATGGGCTTCAGTCTAGAGACCCCACACAAACAGCAGCTTTAGCTATGATCTGTGATAAAGAACGAAGCAGAACAAATACTGCTCCCTCGTAGCAGAAAGGCTACAAGCCACTGCAGCAGCTTACTTGCACCCCTAATTTGCCTTATTTATGGGCACATATAAATCCTGACTGCAAATTTCAGCCCTTTCTAGGGTCAGAAGGGGAAGAAAAGCATATGAAAAGACACAACGCAAGGTCTGAACCAGCTCAGAGCCAGGGCAGCTGATGCAAAGCAAAGGACATAAGCAGGCAGGAGGGCTTGAGGAAGCACCCAGCTTTCCCCTTGGTAGTCACTCACCTTTGCCAGGTCAGTGCTCTTTCATTTCACCACTCATTTCTTCCTCTCTACTCTTTCTACCCCACCTCACACCTGCTGAAGTCCAGAACCCACCTCCCATAGAACCAGGCAAAACTAGTTTGTGTGCAATGACTGCCCGGGTGACACCTGATAACCGGTACTTTGAGAAGGTCCAAGAATTGTGGACATAATGATGAATCTCCCAAACTTCCACTATTAAGGATGTGACAGTCCCGTGCGGGAGACAGACATGAAAGGCATTAACACCATGAGCTGAGCATGAAAGGGCCATCTGACCAGTGCACAAACGAGACAGAACAAAACCTACACTGCAGCACAGCTGTGAAGAATAAAGGAGTTTTAATTAATCGATTAATTATATCTGCAAATATTAAAATGCTGCTGTGTGCCAGCACTATTCCATCAGCCAAGATCACGTCAGAGACCCCTGCCCTCATGAACCGTATATTTGGGGAAGGAGAGGCAAAATTGAAGGAAAAAATTATATATATCAAATGATTGAAAAGTGTGGTGAAGGACACTTAAAATCAGGGAGAGAGAAGGCCAGGAAGGGGTGCAATCTTACGAAGCTGAGATGGGGAAAAAGGAACCATGAACCCTCTTAAAACCAATAAACAAAACCAAGAAGGGAACGTGACCTCCAGGTGGAGGGGAGAGTGTGAAGCTCTGAGGTGGAAGCCTGGCTGGCATGTCCATCTCACCGTCGTACTTATGCTCCAGACATCACGTTTTCCGAAGACAACGAAGACTTCAGAAAGAGCTCCATTCAAAGGGGTTAAAAGAGAAATGTTGATGTTTACTGGGGAAAACGCTCAGCTCTGCAGAAAGTTAGCTGTCCGAACTAATTCCCTCATGGCATAAGCTGAGGTTTTATAGTACTGCCTCTTTTAATTTCTTCTTTTTTCTTTTAGCCACTAAAATGAATATGGAGATGAAAAGTTATAAATAGACTGCTCTCAGGCAGCACCTTTTCCCCATTCACCTGGAACGTGTTTACCTAATGTGACAATAAACAATCCAAATTGTCTAACTCCTGAGAAAGAGCCATGTCACAATCACAGTGATTTGTTTAAAGAATCTTGCCCACTGCATAATTAGCCTACAGGTCACCATCTGTCTCTAAGTCATAAAACTAACCATATGTTGTTTTCAACGACTGCTAAAGTAACATACTCTTCTCCCCCAGAGAAAAATGCTACAAACCCATTTTCCTCTGGCAGAGGAGCTGTATACTTACCTCTCCATTACCACATTTTTATTTTAAAAATTTTAATTTTGTTCTGTTCATGCTTTGTCCCTGACTACCAACCCAAACAACCGTAACAATTTCTAGAGATTTCTACAAAGGCTCTCCCAGGTGACACTGAGTAGACAAGCTTAAAGGCCCAGAATTTTAGTTCTCTTCTGTGGTTAAACCTGGTGACAGGAAGAAAAATGCACATAAGCAAAGGTATTTTATAAATAAGTCTTCCTGCCCAATGTCTACTGCATTTTAAAACTCCAGGTCATCAAATTTCAACTTTTCAATCACAGTAACTCTTCTCTAAAGTGGCTAACAACTACAATGAATTAAAATCATCATTTGAAATGAAAACTGTTATCTGATGCTATTTGGATTTATGAAGGCCAGAATTCTCAAATTGTTCAATCCAGTTCTTTCTCCTCATATCACCCACCAACGACTAAACAATCTTAATAAGAAGCAGCAGTACAAAATGTTCTGGATTTTAATTTGGTTTAGTTGCTTTTTAAGCAAAATATGAATAAAAATTATCCCCAGAATGTGCCTATGGCTTAAAATTACATGGCAGGGAACACTAAAGCATTTAGATAACTCAAGGTTAGACTTTCATGGTAGAAGTGGGTCATTAACACTGCTGCTAAGATCCAGAGAAACCAGTCCTCCATCAACCAACTTCCTTGGGTCTATAGAGTCAAACATAAATTATACTTACGAAACTGGCCACAATTTCATCATTAAAAAAAAAAAAAAAAGGCAAGAGATTCCTGCAAAGCTAATGATTCCACTTTGCCTGGGAAAGTACTTTTTGAACTGAACTGAATAGTGCCAAGAGAGACTTTAACTCTGTAGATCTCTTCTTGACTCAATTCGTAAGTTAACCCTTGTCATCAAAATAATGAACCTCTTAAACCTTTAAAGGTTTGCTACATGATATTTCACCCTCTTACTGAACCTGAGTTGCATTTCTTTACTTTTTTCTAAACTTATCAGCTGGTAATGATAGGCAGGGTTTCTCTTCATAGATCAGAGATTTTGTTAAAGGTTATTTTCCCTTCTACACCAAGATCATTTACCTTACATGCATGTAATGTAAGACTAATTCTTATGAGATGTTTAAGTTATCCCTCAGAGATCTTGAACATTCTTCACAGACCTATTTTACTTAAGGTATTTCAGGACAAGGTCTTATAACAAATATATCCAGTCTAACAGGGGCTTGTTAATCATTAGCACAAGCTATGGTGGTTCAGCAAGTACTCTATCAAGATTTCTCTCCCTTCCCTCATGTCAGTGTCCTAGTGAGGTCACAATTAAAAGAAACAGTAGTGTGATCTAAGGACAAGAGACAGAAATGGCTTCCAGTCCTGGCTCAGTCTCACACCTTACTTTAGGCCTTGATTTCATCTTTTTTAAAATGAGAATGTCACCTCCTTAACCAGGGTAATCACTGGAACAGTATGTGAAAGCATGAAGGGTGCCTAGGAAGGGGCCTGATACCCTAGGGACACACAATAATGATAACATCACTGAAGAGGTAGAGACTGATCTGTCCAAAAAAGCCCACTTTTTGTAATCCAGCCAAAATGGTCTTTGCCCACTTTCTGATGCATTAAAATTCATCTTATATTAAAAAAAAAAGAGAGAGTACCATGAAGATTAAGAGTTAGCTGAGTGAAGAGGATGGCAGCCAGAATGTTCCAGAATAAAAGTGCAGGGAGTGCAGGAGTTGAGAAGCGTGAGCAGACACTGAGTACTGAGTATTGAGTACTGAGTGGAGATGGACAAATTGGGAGCCATGGTGGTAGAGCTTACAAAGTCCCTTTTCAAAGATTATCTAGTGAAACAGGGAAAAGCTTACTATGCAGTAAGAAATTGAAGGAAAAAAAAAGTACAAACTAAGTAAGAAAATAAGTGGGTACATGTATATAAATATTTGGAAGATAAAAATACAGAAAATTATTTTTGAATAATGACTACCCCACACACTCTCTGATATTTATATACAGGTTTTCTAAATGTGGGAAATGATTTGAATACACAGTATATCTATAATGAAGGTAGAGTGAGTTTGTTTTCAAAGAAAGAGCCCATACTGTCAGTCTCCTTCCCAATGTGAGGATAGAAAGGCTAACCTTTCAGATCTGAGCTCTTTGATATACTTATTATTACCTGAGAGGTTTGTAAACTCTCAAGTCAACACTCCCCCAGCTCCTTCTACTTCCTTGGAGTCTGTGATTACTCACTGGGTGATTCTGCCAGTCGGAACCACTGGAGTTTATCCATGGGTTTCTTCAGACTGAGGAGAAGCATCAGGAATAATATCCAAACTCTTTTACATATTTCAGTTAATGAAAAAATTCTCCTTTTGGTTTAATATTTTTCTAAATAATCAGCATTTTACACAATATTCACATAATATTCTGGAAACTTCTTCTCTTTCATTGAAAACTATGATAACCTGAATATTGTACATCCAATGCCAGCCCCATCCATCTGCCCTGAAAGAGAAAAAGGTTACTTCCTTTCTCCATCTCTGAAGCCCTAGTTATTCCCTTGCCTTCTGGACAGTCACATTATTTAAATGAGGATTTTTTTTTTAAATCGAACAGTATTAATTTTTCTTTCTCCCTCAATTTATGTGCACACATCCACTTTCCCAGTTATTAAAGCTTCAAATTTTACAATCAACTCAGAAATCAATCTGTAATGCTACAAAAGCTCAAGCTGTATTGTCAAATCTGTAATATCCACAAATTTACTGTTTTTTTAAAAAAGGAAAATAGAAATAACAGTTGCACATCAACTGAATTAGATTATCTGAATAACTGATTATCAATGATTACCTAGACATTTTGAATAAAAAAAAGTCATGAGCAATTATTTCTTCCTAGCATAAGCTTAGCTATTGCTTAAGTTTTCTATAATTGTTTTATATTCTGCTTTTAAATAACCAAAATCTAAAACTTAATTAAAAAATAATTCTTCATCCTCTTTTTCACATTTCTGTTAACAGAGAGAAGAGGCCCATTCTCACTTATCGACCATAATGCTCACAAATTATATGTGTTGTAAAATATGTGGAACTTCTTGTCCAAAAGTTACTGATATACTCAATTTAAAATGTTTACTGCCCTTAAAATTTTCCAAGAGACTTGCCAACCATAATCCTTAATTATTTCCACCCCCTCCCCGAAACTTCAAGTCCCCTCATCATGTGGCTTCTCCCAGACCAAAGGTCTTTGCTGGTATAAAGTACACCACTTTCCCCTCATAGGACTGCTCCAAAATTGACCTCCAATATATTATGTAACCATGACCTATCATTACATAAGTGATAGGATTTGCCCAAACTTTTCTTAACTTGTGTTATGGTGTCAGGGTCTATTGCTCTGTACTATACCCACTTGATGCTGGTTTATCACATCTGACAAGGGTGTTAATGACAGCAAAAGTGAGGATGCACCAAGGAAAATGGGACTACAGGAGAAATAAAAGAAGCAATGTCGTTGGCCTTCCAGAACTCGACTGTTTCAACATGAATCCAGTTCTACTATTTACTGACTATATCAACTTTGAGTACTTCACCACTTTGAGAATCAGTTCTCACAGCTAAACATGGAGATACTTGTAGTGCTAAATCTTAGGGTGTCTGTGATGATTTAAAAAAAATAAAAAATAAATAACCAAAGAAGAAAACTAGGTGAAGTCCTCAGAACAATGCCTGGCTCATGGTAAACAATATTAGGTATTGTCAGAGACCTGTTTACCAATTCAGGAACTAAGAATGCCCTGAGAGATTCAAGATCATTAATTAAACTTTTTCAAGGAGCTGGCCGCATTGCATCAGATCACAAGATTCAACACACATCCTGTTTTTTGGCACTTATTAATTCTGGAGAGTTAATTAGAAAATGAAATTTATTTTAGGTAAGAAATGCAAACAACTATGCAGAGTTAATCAATTATGCAAAGCTGTGTGTGCAGTCCCAAATCTCCCTGAACCTCCCCCTGAGACAAGAACTTAGAAAACGAGCTGGAAATGCTGGAAATGCTATCACCTTTATTCCTGCAGAGCCAACCCACCTGCAAAGGAAGTTAATTTAGTCTCCCCAAATACTTACACTAGAAAGAAAATAATCCTGGAATTATATTCAGTTTATCTAGTCAAAAATAAATTCCCCTCTTAACTTTTACCCCAATATTAACCCCTGGGCTTTTTTCTCTTTCCTTCCACCAGTATTTATTAATATCGATTATACGCCAAACCTTATGCTCAGCTTTGAGGATCAGATGCAAACAAAAGTCACAGTACCCTCCGCTTTTGAAAGCTCAGAAGATTCTCTACTTTAGAAAACCCACATCCACTGGATCTGAGCTTTTTTAAATTGACTGCAGAGTAAAGTGAAGTTATGGGGAACAGACAAGACTGCTGAGCTGTAGATGGAAACAAGCACTGACACAAGGGTCCTCACTGGACACTGCATCCACCTATACATACATACAAAACTATACATCCACCACTACCCAAGCACTCAGTCCTCCCTGAGAGTAAGGGGATGTTCCCTGTTACAGGCCCATTCTACTAAGGAGGAAACCGCGAATTGCTTCTGCTACCATTCTCTCAGGTGGGCAGTGCCACCTCCTTTCTTCCAGATCCAAACTCTCACCTCTGCCCACAGTCCTCCTCCAACCATCTCAGGAATTCTGTCCTCTAACCTGAGTATGGCACTTCCTTAAAGCACATCTTCCCTCTCACCCCACGCACCAGCTGAAAGCTTTTAGAGGGTAAGGATGGGCTATTTTTCGCCTGTATGTGCCCCACTACTTAGATCACACTGTCCCGTGGGCTTTAATACATAGATAACCCCAGTGTGGTTACAAATGTCAAGAAAACAAGGAGACACGTGCTGGGTGGAGTGAGGCGGGAGCGGCTTTCCTCCACATTAAACTGCTGAAGCAGAACAGCTGCCAGCCCGTCTCCAGAAGGGGCCACTGACAAACGGGCATCTACGGTACCATCCACGATGGTGCTACACTTCCAGGGAGCCCAAGCCAGCCCTGGGCCCTCCACGCTCCTGGCTCCACCCTGGCATTCTCAAGCATCTTCACACATGTTCCTCTTCCTGTGTCAGAACCAACAAAAACTCGAAAAAAATAAATTCTCACCCTCCATAAACCTGTGCCCACGGGCAGCACTCCACACACGAACCAGGAACAAGTTAAATCTCTGAAGCCCTGAACCAATGAATAACCCAAGAAAGAATTAACACCATGCCATGCAACTGTGCAAAAATGATTCATGGTTCTGCGGAGTGCTGAGTAAATGAATGTTTAACCAAAGGCCAGAGACCCATTTTCTGTTAAACTTCATTATTTTTTAACCACTTCTTTGAAATAACATTACTAGTTTTCCCACTAAAATTGTAAGAGAACAAAGAGGACAAGAGAGTTGCATTAGAAGAATGTACTTCAACATTAAGGCTTTCACACTCAGCTATTGCTCCCCATTACGAATCTTGCTTTTCAAGTGTTTCTCTAATCCTCACTACTGTATGCAGCATCAGGATGGCATTCAGGCTTACCATGGAAGTCAAAAGTCCCCAGGTTATGTTTATTCAAGTCAGATCTTCATAAACAATGTGAAAAACAGATATTTTTTTAAAAAGCATATTATTTGGTTGCAATTATGATGTGAAATTTGATAGAATTTATGTAAAAGTTTTCACAATTTGTATTTAGATGTCAGATAAAGATTTTTTAAAAACTATACATACAAAAGGATGTTTAAATCATCCTTTAAAATAATTTATATGCATAAATGATGACTGGCTAAGGTGTCTGCTTGTGGCATTTTAACTGTACACAATAGCGGTTTTTTCTATTAACGATTCTCTCCAGATTTTTGCCTAGAAAAAAAAAAACTTTTAGACCTGGAGAAAATATAAATACTAGTTGAAAAAAAACTGCATTGTATTCTTTAAGAAAAATAAGCTCTTGCCCATCACAATTGTAAGCATACACATTTAGATGTAGGTTTTACATGCGGAGGTCTCCGAGAAACTACCACAGTGACCACTACTATGATCAGGTTAGTGCAGATGGGCTGATGATGCTGGCTGCATATATAAGCCCATCTGACCCAGGAAAACAGTCCATGGAAACATTATCTGACCCAGACGGCTTGGTTCCAGTGAGCCCGAGCTGTCCACCTGACCCCTTTTACTCTGATGCAAACTGTGGAAAGATCTTGAGGGTAAAATGACCCTAGGTTCAGACTTTAAGGCAGGTGGGAACCATCTACACGTGCCTCAGCCTGCCAGCACAGAGTAGTCGGGGACACCACAGCAACCAACCTAGAGAAAGCTGTAGGGAGCAAAGTCAAGGAGAGAAGGAGAGCAGACACCAGAACACCGAGACCATGGCCATAAAGGCCAAGATGAAACACCAGAGGACAAATCATTTTTTTCAAAGTAGAAATAATGCTTAATTCATTTATGAATAGAGTTATCTGATTTTAAAGCCAAACCACAGAACTTTCAATAATATAATATGAAAGTCTACTTTTCAATTCAAAATTGAGAAACCTGCCACTTCAGCATATTTACAATATCAGTCAGGTGGAGACAGAGAGAGAACTTCCTCTCTGCTATAAAGGACGAAGCTGGCCTAATGTGCTGCCTGGAGTTTTCCTCCATCTGTAATTTCTGCAAAAAACAAGAGATTCTCCACTTCCTCCTCCTCTTCTCAAATCCTATTTGGGTCAAAGTTAATGATTTCAATCTGGAAGCACAGGCTGAGCATTAGAAAGCCCAGAGCCAATAAAAGAGGCAAGAAAAATGAACTGAAACAAGAGCTTGGCCCTGAGAGGCCCACCATGCTCTGACAGAAAACCAAATACTTCTTTGAGGGAACTCCTCCAGATTTGGCTTTCATTTTCTAAGGTTTCTATAGAATAAATGATGACCGAAAAGATAATTTCATAACAAAAACATGTAAATTACAGAAACAAGGAAGCCATTCTGGGAATATAACAAAGCCTGAATTGAGGATCAGTGGCTTGGATGGAACATTCTTCTTGACGACCATCTCAGAACACCATCGTCTCTAACACATTTTACCTGTATGATCCAGTTAATTATCACTAGCAGATATGAAAATGGATCATTAGAGTCAGGAAAACCAGAAGTCATACTCAGGAAATTCAATGCTTCAGCACTTTCTAGACAGCCCTGTCTTCCAGGCAGCTCATCTCTTGTCTCCTTATTCTGTTATCTCGGTCATTACTGCTAATTCCTCTGTAGGGTATTAATTACTCTGTCACAATTACACTACTCCACAAACAAGGACAACACAAAGTCCAAAATGGATTAACTTTGCATTTATTGTATTAACTACTTAATATACTGTGATTGCATCTTAGTGCATATTTTGCTGCACATTAAAAAGAAAAAGGTTAATTCTTTCCCTTTGTCTTTAGCTCCACTGACTTTGATTAAAAAAAAAAAAAGCACTAGAGATATTTCAAAGTAACCTGTGTGGTCAGTAATTTGCCTATAAATGTGATTTCTGTCTATGAGTCCCACTGCGTAAAACTGAATTATACTATTTTTCATAAGACTGACTTCAAATAGAGGTCATTTGGGGCCCAATAGGAAAAAACTCAGGTGTTGACCAGGATGTCCAGCCCTGAGTGACTACCATGAGTAATGCTGTCTAAGACCAAATTCATGCAAACACAAAAAGAAAATAAATGCACGATACATATGCCCTAATAAAGAAGATGAGATGGAAGAGCATGCTGAAGAGATTTGCTTTTAGTTTTGATAGCAAGAGAAGATAGGCATTCACCACACAATGACACAGATCTCATCAGCAGCCTCATCAACAAAAATCTCACTGTGATCTGGACACTAAACTTAGAATCATAAATCTTGTGGCAAACAATTCTATAGAATTTTTGAGGAGTTCCTCAAGCTCCTTGTAAAGGGAGTCCAAAATATCTTTCCATTCACTGGTTTTCCACATCACTGAAGTTTAAATATGAATTCACTCTAGGTTCTTTATCAGTGCCTCCCACTATATTGTAGTCATGTGCCCCCTCATTAAACTGCCAGCCCTCTGAAAACAGGGCTCAGGTTGGCTTTATTGCATCAAAGGACTAGCCCCTAAATGAAAAAGAGTGTGCATGATAGCATGGTAGCCACTAAAGATGAAATCACTACTGTTGTGAATTCCCTATGAGATGAAAGCAAAACACATTCCTTGGTGTCGTACAAAAAGAGGGACAGATCTACTTATGCCCAGAACAGAAAGTTGTCTTTACCCAAAAATTACCACCTCCTATTCCCACTATCCTCACCTTAACCCAAATTCAATTCGTCTACTGAAGTAATTAAGGCAAAGTAGACTGGGAGTCAGCTGTGTATATGATCATTTTCATTTCTACTTCATTTTACCAGTTTGGTCCTAGATTCTTTTACTTTTGCCACAGCAGTATAATTTTTCTTCGTTTCATTTCCCCTTTAGAGCCCACGGAGATCCCATTTTAATGATTAAAAGTAAGGAGAAAATTAGGCCCATGGTCTTGACAAATTTTCAACTTGTTAAAAAAGGAGGGATTGCTGTGTGAAGGCCAGAGCTGGTGGGCCGGGCAGCGGAGAACCCCGATTACATGCCTGCTCCATCACACAGTCAGTCACAGTGCTTTGTCCACACTGCTGGTCCTCACAGCATCAGTCCTCATCGGCAATATGGGAATCTGTAAACAGAACACCCTCACGAGGTTGTTAAGAGGAATAAGTGAGAAAATATATAAAGCACCTAGTAGAGAGTCTGGATCATGGCAGGTGTCGTAGAAAATTGCATCTGCTACTGCTATTATTCTTTGCTTCACCACTGCCTCCTCCCATCTGACCGCCATGGAACAGTCAGTAGGTCTCTGAGATAGTCTTTGTATACCTATATAGACTCTGAAACTCTGCTATACTTGGCCCCAACATCCTTCTTGCCCCCAATTCCATCTCCTAATCTCAAATAACCCCCTGAGCCAAAGGCCATTGGACCCCACTATACCCTCTGGTACCTGAGCTTGTTTTGAGAAAAATGAGAGGTGAGACCTTACAGAGACCTTATGAATTATTCTTAGGATAATAAGACACTTGAACTGCCATCTTCTAAAAAGTTATTCAATCCTTCACATTAAATATAAGCAGTCAAAATACCCACTCTTTTTATTGAAAATTTTCCAGTTACTGAACAAGCACATATGTCTAAGTATTATTGAGGCCAGAGATTGTATATAACACTCAACTCTGCTTCCAAAGCACCTTCATAGTGTGCCACACTTAATACAAGTTCAATAACTACTGAATGAACAAATAACCAGCAGGTAAGAAAATATATTTAGAAATGAGGAGAGAATACACAAAAGATATACACAGTTCCTATTTTTATCTGCATACCTTCTAGTTCTAAGTCATGACCAGAATCCTATTCTGTACTGAAAAAAACTATTTCCTTGCAAAAAGTCTCTTTATAAAGATTCTGTGATCACCCCAGGCTAGCTTTTCCCTGTTCCAAGTTTTCAAGGAGAACCTAAAGGATGTTTTGTCTCCTCACACTACAGGTCTATCACCACTGCAAAGCATAGTAAATGAGATGTCAGGAAATACGGCATCACCAGGGCCCACCTGAATGGCAAGGCGCATTTTTGACAGTTTATCCTCAGAGCATCCGCAGTTCCAGATGGGATCTAATTCCTTCTATTACCAACAAATACTAATGAGAGGAGATTCAGACTTTGAGGACACGCTGTCTCCTTCCACAGTTTCCCCAAGCAAGTTGACTGGTGGTTGGCTTCAGGAGACCAGCATTCTTCTCACACTTGCTTCACCCAACTTTATCTCCGACAGAACTTGGAGCAAGTGATTGATTTAGGTCAGGACTCATATTAAAAGGGCACTAAACTTGGAATCCAAAAATCTGGCTTTTCATCCAGACTCTGGCCCCAAACAGGTGGGTGCTTTGGGCAATCTATTTCACCTCTCTGGGCACCAACACCCTCAGTTGTGAGCTAAGACTCCACAGAAGGTTGTGAGGGTTCTTTGCTGCACCACATGTGGGCTACACATTCAGCTTGGAAGATGGGCCAATTTTGCTCTCTGGCTGCTCATTACATTCTATTATTAAGTCTTGCCTCTTGGTCTCCTGGAAAAGTTGGCCTGAGAAAATAAGACACCACAAAATGATCTTGGAAGAACCAGTGCTAATAATCACAGCAATGAGAGTCGAGACTCCCTCATGGAGGCTTGGAGTCCAGCTGTCGACTGGTAGCTGATCCTTCCAATGCCAGCACTGCCGAATGCACCTAGGGAGTTCTTTAAAAGCAGTCTCAAGACATACAAGGCCATACTATTGTTTTCTTTTTAAATCTAGGTAAAATCGCTTCCAATGAATCGGAAAGAAAAAGAAGTGCTCTGGAAATATTACCAGGAGAATAAATCTCTCACTTTTTCTCCTTCCTTTCCTTGTTCTATTAACCCCTGAAGACATTTTGGAAGAATCCAACCTTTCTCCATTAACTGCCTTCTCAGTGTGAAAAAAACCATACCACAGATTTGCAGCAGACCTCATGTAATTTCTGAGCTAGGACATCGTCTCCAAGTAACAAGGAGAAAAAAGCACAGATAGGTCTAGCACATTTAATATGCAGATGAACTAGGTCACCCAGTAGTATTTCACTAATAGGCAAGAAGATAGATTAAAGACTTCTACTCTTTCCTCTTCATTTATACTACGAAGAATTGATTTGGGGCCTTTACAACAGACTTAATGATTCTCCTCTGGCAACATGGCTTCCAAAACAAAACTCCAAAGAGAGTTTGTTACAGTTAATCAAGCGAAAAGCAGCTTCTGTTGAGAAAGTCCAAATGGAGAAAGGAAAGAGGGTCCCTGACACACTTAGTCAAATTCTAGACACTTGTTTTTGCAGCTCCCGGACAGATAACAAACAATGGCACAGCACATGCACCCCTGCCAACGCCTCACACAACCAGTGGCTAGACGCCCCATTCTGCTCTTCCCACCAAGCCAGGGACCTGCACAAGACTCACGATTCCCCAGTTGGAGTGACTCTGGCTTCCAAGCAGGAAAGGGGAGCCAAAGGGGTGGTGCTCTGCCCGCCCCTGGACAAAGGCAGGGGACCAAATGCTCTAGCAGTTGGGAGGCAGACGTGGCCAGAAGCCAAGGCTGAGGGCCCGAGGGAGGGTAGATTTTCCTTTGACCGATCTCCAATGGCCGGCATGCGGCCCTGCCACCACACATGCCAGTGGCTGCTTCCCAGTCTTCCTCAAAAAGAGTGAAAGAAGCCAAAGAAATTGGGGAGTGGGAGTGGGGATGAGTGAATTCGGAATCCTGCAGTAACCAAAACAGAGAGATGCTCTGGAGGGACAGAGCAGAGATGATGCAGAAACACCTGTGTGGACCAGTGGTCTAATCAGGTAGAGGGCCCGCTTGGCTCAGGCAAGGAGAGGTTCTCACTACAGAACCCTGGAGCCATGAGTCACCCTGATTTCTAGTGTTCTTAGTTGCAAACAAAGACCCTTTGTGTTTTCTCAGGCAGCCATGCTGCCATTTGCCTCACACCTTCCAAAGTAGCCTAATTATTAGTCCCTTCCTTGGCTGTCTGCCTTTTTCTCAGCGCCACGGGGAGTAACCACACATTTCAGTACTCTAAAGGTGGTGGGCAGGGGTCGGGAAGACACAAGCAAGTTGGGAACAGGGCCTCCTTCCATCCAGTCCTCAGCAAAGCCCGGCACACATAAAAGCCCATCTCCATAAGACCGGGGTGCTTAGACACAAGTCCACAAGGCCCAGACATTTCCAAGTTTCTAATAATACTCAGCCTCTCTGGCATTTCCCTGTAGGCGTGCTACACTTCCCCACCCTGTCCTTCTGAGTTTTTAAGGGAAACCCATGGCCACCCACCCAGCACAGGCCTGCATTGTCTATTATTCTGCAAACTGGAAAGTCTGTGTCCCACTTTTGAGAGTCCTTTCACTTTCCCGTTTTGTAGAAGTGGTTGCATCTCAGAAAGTTAAAAAGGAATGAACTTCATGATGGCCTGCAAGATGCAAAACTAAAACGGCATTAGGCTTCCAAGACATCGCTGAGTCTTTTAAAATGAGCCGACGGCGCCAACGTCACACAAATGGGATGACTGGTAGCGGAGACCACAGAGGATCACAGAAATCTGTTTCTACCATATGCCTCGCTGAGTAAAGAAAGGGCAGTGCCGGGTGTTTTTAATTCTTTTTAAGTTAACAACCCTTTTCTGTGCCTCAGTCTGTCACTTCTGAGAGAGGAATTTAAAAATTACCACTGCCTATTTTTTAAAGAATCTCTTCTATTTTCACTCAATATCTGTAAAAATCTTCCAATTTTCCCTTTATTTCCAATGCTTGGCAATAAAGGGCAAAGATAATAAGATTAAACAATAGAAAAAGGAAGCCAAAGGAAGTCCAGTTTTGATATTCGTAGAGATAAGTTTGCCCTGCAGCATATTTATCTGTCCTCAAAGATCTTCACCAAATGGGAATTTAAGCTCTACAATTATTTGTGTGCTCCCAGAAGACTTCAAATGTTGTTTCTCTAATGCGAGCACTGAAATGTCACTGAGTTTACACTAATAACATCTTACATTCGTAGAGTGCTTTGTTTTTGAAGGTGTCTTCATTTATAATGTGCCATTATAGATGTCACATTTCTTTTGATAAAAACCCTAGAAGAATGGCTGGAAAATAAGCTACCGCTATCACAGATGGGAAAACTACTTGCTATTATTCCAAAGCTGAGAAAAGTGAGGCCAGAACAGGTGAGAGGTCTGGAAAGTGATACACAGCCAGAAGGTGGCAATTCTGGGACTAGACTCCACAGCCTGACCCTATTCCAAGGCTCATCTGCAGCACCGCCCCCTCTGTGTGCTCCACGTGGAAAGGAAGCTCACCCTGAACTGATCCATGCTGGAAATGAGACCTATCTTACCTTAAATACCAGCAAAGTGTGGGCCAGCACATTGTGAACATCTGCACATCAAACACTGGCCAACAAATTGGGGTGAGCATATTTTTGCACTAAAATATTTCTTATGGGTCAACTAATCCCCTAGAACTAAGGCCAACCTGAGCCTGGAAGCAACCACTGAGAACCCTGCAATGTGGGTGTTTAACAGCTGATCACTGGCCTAACTTAGAGAAGAGGTGGGAAATTCTCCCAGGGCTTTTACTTCCCACCTCTGACTGATGGCTCTAACAGACAAAGAAAAGAGAGAGTGGGCAATTACCAGAGAATTTAATTCCCTATAAACACCAATTTGGAGTAACTGACAAGAGGGTGAGGGGGTCTTTCTTTCCTCCTCAGCAGGATTTCTTTACATTAGCTGGATAACTACTTCCGCCCTCCAATTGCCTAGACTCACAAGTGGAGACTAGCATAGCTGCCACGTACAGACGACCAGAATTAAGCTCAGAACGGAACCACCAATGATGTAATTAAACTTATTACAAATACTTGGCCATGGCACAAAAATTTTCATTACCTTGGGTGAAGTGTGTTTTCTCTGACCAAAGTGTAAAATGAAGCAATACACAGTGAATCTTCTACCCAGTGTTGCAGTGTTGGTAGAAGCATATCAAGGAAATGTTGCCGCATACGGTGGCTGTTTTTCCCCCTCTATATCTTTTAAGAATCTGCTGAGTTATTTCAGTGGCACATCAAGCTCCATTTACACAGTCACACCTCCTCTCTCCTGCACTGCAATCACAGGTAATGAGCCTCCGATGATCAGATTTATTCTCAGCATCCCAGCCTGCTGCAGACAATTTTAGTCACATCACGGCATATTGTGAAGGCAAGGTACACAACACAGACCAGAAAATGAAAGCATGTCACCTCCATTTCAAAAAAATACAATGAGTTCATAAAAATTTAGCACATGGTCTCAAACTCCTTTCACCTCGTTCTCATCCATCAAGCATTTTGTAAAAATAAATATGGTGCTATTGGACATAAAGTTATGTGTATACAGACCAAAGCCAGGAAGCTGCCTGACAAAGAAGGAAATGAACTCAGGTTTACCAAGTGTATTATGTGCAGGCACAAGGCCAAGGGAAGCTCTGAAGTGGATATCCCCATTTTACAGATGAATTAACTGAAGCTCAAGAGATGAATTACCTTTGCTCAAGGTCGCAGTGCTAGCCAGTGTCATAATTTGAACATGGGTCAAAATACAAGTCCAGTGCAATGTCTTCTCATTACCTAAATCAGGCCCCTTGGGGTGAAGAGGTTCCTTTTGCCTAGTTACCAGCATAAAGACTGGAGTTAATCTTGAAGAAAGGTTAGAACCGTCTGTGATCTAATCTGCTTCTATCAAAACAGGACAGCTCTAGGCCATAGTCTGGTAACACAGTTGGACTTGAATTAGAAACCAACATTCTATTAAAATGAACAAAGAACACCCCTTAAAAATTCAACAATCTATCCTAAACCACTTCGACTCGTGTTTTACACCAAATACACAAAATTCTGAATTCGTTAGATACCTAATTCCCTTTAATTTGGGTTTCATCAAATTTAGGTTTACCTTGACAAGATAATAGCTAGGAAATTTTGAGATCTTAAACTAAAAGTTCTTCAAATAGCTGACTCGTCAAATAACTACCCATCGATGTGGGAACCTGAGAAGGCAAGAAAGAACACACATTTTGGGGAACTCCTTAAACCTCAAATGCCTGAGACTGTGCATCACATAAAAAAATCGACTTTCTAGTTTTTAGCTTCAGTGATTGCCCATTAGAAACCTGCATCTTTGCCCAGCCAGGCTTCCCTTATAGTTGATGTGTTTTCTCTTAATTTCAGGTCTATTGACATGTAGTCTGTTTTTCTAAGTTCAAAGGCAGAAGCAAAAGGAACTGAAGAGTTATTTACCATAAAAGCATGACAAGAGGAAAATGTGCCAGAAAATAATTCTGTCCTGTTCTTATTTATACTCCTTAAACAATAAAAGTTCAAAGTTTACCAAAGATCTACAGGAAAATCCTGTTAAAACATACACTTTAAAAAGTATCCAAAAGCTTTCTGAAAATAGCACATAATCCAGAAGTCTGTTTAGAAAGAATTAAAATGGACCAATGATGTAAAAGTGCAAATAATCCCCAATTTTCTACAGATATTAACCTAAAAAGTCATTTTAAATTGGTTTTTTAAAGTTGGAAAGTAATATCTTTCTATAGAAACGAGGTCATAATTAGTAGAAATATTTACAAGGGTCACCACTAATGTCTTTCTTTACTTTTTAATGGAAACTTAAAAAACCATCTTTGCAATATAATTTACTTAAAATATACTCATTCTGAATTTAGTTAGGTTTCTGTCACGTGTATACACCATGCAATCAATCCCACAATTGAGATTTAAAACATTCGCACCACCTTTAAAATTCCCTTGTTAATCTCAAGCCAAACCCCACACAACCATTGTTCTGCTTCCTGTAAATACAGACTAGTTTTGCCTATCCCAGATTTCGTGTAAATGGGATCCTACAGTATGAACTCCTGTGTCTCACCGCTTTGACTCAGCATATTTCTGCAATTCGTACATATCATCATGTATATCCAGAGTCTGGTCCTTTCTGCTGCCAAGCATATTTCACTGTATGGATATACCACCATTTGTTTAACCATTCACTGGGTGATAGATACTTGGGTTATTTCCAGTTTGGAGTTCATTATGAATAATGCTGCTATGAATATTTACACCCAAGTCTTTTTGGGGACACATTCTAATTATCTTGGGAAACTGCTAAGTGGTTTTCCAACATGATTGCATCATTTTACACTGCGATTAATGGTACAGTTTAAAAGCAACACACAAATGTCTTTTCCATCGGCTGCGTGCCTAATACAATCACCACTAGGCTGGTTAAAAGGAGGTCTGTGGTATACGAGGGTTGTTGAGAAGAATTTCCTCCCATTTTTCTATTGGCAAAACTAGAAACACTTTGCCCATTTCAAAATTTCTTTTTGGCAAAACCCTGCTTATTCATCTCTTTTGTGCCCCCAACTCCATAGATGTCTAGGTGCTCACGCCCTCACACTGACCCTGCTCTAAGTCCCTGATGAAGCTACAGAACTGGCCCACCTCTCTTTAAGTTATAGTTTCCAAAACTGCATTCTTTCCCTTTCCTTCCTGCTCCTTTATAAATCAAAACTTCTGACCCTTGTTTAATTGCTCATGTTTAGAAATTAGGAAGGCAATCTGATTAAATGGACCTTAGCATGAAGGACTGGTGACCTCTTAAAATAAGATGTTCAAATAAAGGTTACAAAGATGGCTGTCTTGATAATTCTGCAATACTGCTCTTACTCTAAATGAGCCCCTAACATGTATGACACACAGCAATACAATAAAGTGAAATAATGAGAGGTGAGTATATGAGGTTAAGGTAGGGGAAGATTTATTTTTCATTTTAGGATAGGAAATTCACTGTGTTTATAGGTTAGATCTGCCTAGTTATAGTCTCTGTCTTCCAAAGTTATTTCTGCTTTTCAGTTTCTTTCCTTCTTCTATACCTCTGAACTCAAAAATTCTCAAAAAGTCTCAGGTTCCTTTTACATTAGAACCCATAGTCATGGCAGCATGGTAGTGGAAAGGGGATGTCACTTGCAAGCTAGATGTTGCCATTTGTATTAGAATAAGATCTTTAATAATCATTTTACCTACTGGTTCATTTAGACTTCACTCTACCAGGCACTTTGCTATACAGTGTTCTCAACCCTTAGAATAAATACCCACAGACTTTACTAAAGAATCCTTAGCCATATCATTAATATCACATGTTTTCATGATGTTGATAAAGGATATTTGCCATGGACCTACTGTAAAAGATCAGATTTCAGAAACTCGAACATAAAAGCAATTTTGCTACCAAAATAAGTCTGTTGTCAGTAGATATTGAGCTAAAACCATTATCAGTTAACTAGCTCTCACCGGGGTATGGAAGGAAAACAAAATCAGTGCCTTTGATACATCAAGGCCACTGTGGTTTCTGTCCTCCACTACCTCAACTCTTACAAATAAAGTTACGCAGAGAGCTTAGATAGCCAAGAAATGGGCAAAATACTTCCAGTTTATGCAACCATCTCAGAGGTCTAGTGAAAGAAACACTTTCCAGTGGATCACAACTGTTTCACTTAAACAATATGAAGTTAATGTACTATGAGAGGCCAACTAGATTTGGTGGGTTGATCCTATGGAGATTACAGACACAGCTCTCCTTCATGATGGAAAAGAGAATCGGTGCCCGTGTTTGCTCCCCAGTATTTAACTTACTCCTCTGGTACTTACTCTGGGGCTTGAAACCAGCTCCAGCCATCAGATTGGAAAAGCCACAAAACCCCTCTAATCGCTTCTAGATTGTGCAAATTCCTAATGCAGCCCAATCCCAATCAGCACTTGAGAAACAATTACTTTCTTGAATTTCTGGAATTACTTGGTCATTCTGAACTATCACTCTGTTCACCTTCCATTTCCTATTCCCCATATAATGCTTTCTGACCCTATGAAGCTACATTAAAATGGGGTGAACCATGATTTAAAAAAATATTAGTACAGGCATACCTTAGAGATTTTGTGGGTTTGATTCTAGACCATCACAATAAAGCACATCATAATCTTTTTGCTGATGGAGGGTCTTGCCTTCAATTTGTAAAAACCACAACGTCTGTGAAATGCAATAACGCAAAGCACAATAAAATGAGGTATGCCTGTACTTTCAATTATCCAGCACCGCAGCATGGTCTTGGTGCTCTGTGATTCGACAGTGCTATATAGCCCCACCGAAATGAGGTCACAACTCAGTCCATATAACAACTCTTCCCATCACCACTCATCCAATTTTCAAATAATGTTCTATCTTGATACCAAACAAAAAAATAACAATAATAAAGCTTATTCTAGTCAATTCCTGGGCTTCGTGAAGATTTCCTTCCACAAAAATGAATGCTTTGTAATGCTAAGCAGATTCTTACAATGAGAACTGTTCTAACATCTCCTCGTCAAAATGACAGAGTCACTGCATCTTGACACTATGCCATTCTGGTACAGAAGAGCTGAAATGAATCAGCAATGAGTCACCTTATAAAACAGCTAACATGACATAAGATGTATTAATAGGAAGAATAAGAAATAGAAGGACTCTGAAGTAATCTCACTGCCATAATCTAGGCAGTAATGGGATTGAACTTGAATACCATAATAATCTGAAGTTCCAATTTTCAAGATCTATGAACAAACTGGAACAAGCCTAAGAGGCTTACATTAGAGAAAGATGTGTTCCCAAATGTGTAAAAAAGTTTTACAACTACCTTCAAAATCCTAAAGAAGAGAAATGGAAAAGAAAATATTTATTAAGCACATACTGTGCTCTCAGTATTCCTTATATGACTCATTTAATCTCTTAACACAACCAAAAAGGTTTCTTGTCTTTTGTGCTAATATGGAAACCAAGGCTCAAAGATAATAAATAAGCTGCTTCCCACACTCACCTACTAGGGTTCCTCAACCCTTCTCTCCCACTTGGAGTTCACTCTTAAAATATGCAACTACTACCAGGCACTACGAAATTGAATTCACTTCCCATTTGCTCCACATTTTAAATATTTTACATATGTATAAAATACAAATATTTTAAATAAATATTTCATGAAAGAAGACAGTTCATGATGGTTTAACAATAATAGTAGGTTATTACTTCAGCTTCTTCCTTCTCCCTGGGTTTTTTCAGTTGTCATTAAAACAAAGAACTGTTTCAGAAAGTGTGGTGGTCTACTGACATCATCATAAACCCTATGGGTTGAAAGAGTCAAAACAGACATTTTAATGTAACCTTGAAGCAATAACTGGATTATCAGCATGCCCAAGGAAAAAATATGCCAATTATCAAGCAACAACTTGGCTTAAGTACAACTGTGGGGGTGCTAATTAATCTATTATAAAGCATGTTACATCACCCTTCCAAAGTTGGTGCCAGGACCACTCTGTGGACAATGCCACCGAATTACACCCGGAGCAAGTGAGAAGGCGTGAACGTAGCTCTGCCCTAACAGCAGCCGCTACTTGCCTTGCTTTCCTGCACGAATCTCTTGAGCCTTTGACCCCAAAAGTGCCCAAAAGACTACAAGCATACAAATTTTTAAGCAAAAGATTCTGCAAATTATTGCAATTCATTTACAAGGCTAATTTAAAATGTCTTGTGTTACACAGACTTTAAACAGCTCAGCCCTTAACTGTCAGCCTCTCTGAATACTTCCCCCCGTGAATGACCAGAGGAGCCAATTTCTAATGATTTCTAAGCAGTCTGAAAATGGAGATGTACGTGTGGTTCTTTAAAATTTGCCCATTTCGAGTCCATGTGTGTTTTTTGCACTGCACCTTAGTTACCTATGCAGGATTGCTCAGGAAAATCAGGGACCCCTGGAGAATACACACCTCCCTGGGGCTCCTCTCTGCTATATGGACTTCATGAAGTTGCCCTTTTAAGCAGCAGCTCAAATGTAGCTCCACCTCTGGAGCGCAGGATGCACCCAGTTACCTGATGTGGGGGCTCACATAAAAACACTGTTGGCTGTCTCTGGTTATGGCATTTTTATGCATATGGCACGTTTCTTCCGGAGGGCACTGGAACATAACTCTGACAATCAGGACCAACTAAAATTATGCATGGCACAGTAGCCTACATTTTACCTCACAACACCCTACAACTACTCTCCAAATTGAGTGAAATTCTACTGAACTAGTTTCTATGATGCTGGAGCAAAAAATTTCTGCAGATTACATGCACCCTCAAAACGATCTTGCTGCATTAGGCAAGTCATATGTCCAAGGATAGCTTTACCCCATTCTGAAAGGTTCATATTCAGATCTGCACTTTTCAAAAGAAAACAGAACGAACACAAAACACTCACACAACAAAACGTTCCAAAGAAATATTAGGTTCTCCTCAAGAGCTACTCCAGGAAGATAAGGAAACATCTGTCTGCATCACATATTATTTCTAGATAAAACTGTAATGGAAATAGAGGTAAAACTATGTAAGTGTTTAAATATTTTCCACTGCTCCCTACCTCATTCTCCACCTCTTGCCCAGATCAAACACTATTATCAAGGAAATATATTCTGAAGTATTTATGAACTGGGATACTTGTTTTTTGTTTTCCAAAACAACATAAAAGCTATTATTAGCAATAGCTTAAATGAGAACGTTTATACAACTATTGAAAACATGTGGGATGAAAGGAGAACTTAAAGTCTTTTTTATTCTTAAATTTTTGTGACTATTTTTTAGGGAGAAAAAAGAACAGAAAAAGAAAGCACTGCCGTTTGGCAAAGAAATGAAATTTCACTCTAAAGAGGCTTTACTGTGATTTTCACTCCAAATTAAAAATAATTTTCATCTTTATGAAGCATTTGTGAATAATAGCAAAGTGAATATTCTTTGCCAGAAGGTGAAACAAACAGTTCTTCGTAAAGTGGCCAGCAAGGTGCAGACTGACCACAGCAAAGGGCCTTCCTGCAGCTCACCTTCTCAGGGTGACAGAGCCCTCCATCCCAACAGATAGTCTTGTCAGGACCCTGAATGTCCATAGCAGAAAATCACTGAAGGAGAGCACACTACCGACCACCCGCCTCATTACCCACGTTCTGGGCATTTTCAAAGAGTGTAAGCTTGCATTGCTGGCTACTACAATTCCTGGCAGCTAAGACAACTCAGTTCTCAGAAAGATGGGGTGAGGGCTCAAAGAACCACAAACTGAGATCCCATTAGCTAAGTATCCCACACAAAGACTCCCTCTAAAAAACAATCGCTGAAGTGGAAAGCAGTTACAAAGAAAGCATTTTTATATGTTTGGTAGAAGTGCACAGGATGGCACATACAGGGAGACACGCTATAAAAACTTAAGATTTAGCCTCAGAGAGTATCTCACCTACTGAAATAATTTTCTTTCTTTAATGAAGAAAGAATTCTAATGCCACATTTCTCTTTTTACCCTGGTTTCTAGGAAGCTCAGACTTAGATAAAATGCTCATTTGCAATGATTTCATTAGCCTGTTACTTGGTATAATTATGTCCCTCTTTCTCTATGTGGTTTTTATCATTTGTATTTTATCAGTCCTGTTGTCTACATATACATTTTGTTACAATTTTCCTCAAATACTTTTTGTCTGTAATTAGAATACAGTTTTAAAGACAAAATATTTGTAATGCCTTATAAGAAATTTTATATACACTGTACCTAGCATTTCATTTTTTGAGAAATGTTAAAAAAGTTTAACTTTGGAACCTTACCCATTATAGCATAACATGCTAGACATAAACTGCTAGAGTGTGAATGAACAACAAAAAAAGATCTGTTCAAATTCACGGGATTCTCTACTACATTATACAGACATCCCTTCTTCTATCACAGATAAACATACCTATGATGGGAATCCTTCATTTCCTATATAGTCAGTTGACTTCCTTTAAGATTCTGATTTTGAAAAGCCATGGAACTTCTGTAGAAAATATGCACCCTCACGTACTCATGCACAATGCTTAAAACATATTTTTTAGGCGATCACAGACCCCTGACTCCATCTGGTTTCCTTTTTGCCAGAGAAATTACAGAGAAGACAGTAAATGCACTGCTGACAGCCACCTGAAGTCCCCTCTGGCCCAACACACCCATCAATGGAGCTACAGGTCCTTAACCCCCTTCCCTGTCCTCCTCAGTAAATAGCTATCAAAAGGACCAGTCTTCTGTGACAGCCCAGAGCTCCAACACTGGCCAGTGACAATGGAAGAATAAAGCCCCGGTCTCCTAACCCCAAGAGGAACTCTGATGATTTTAATCCTCTCTGATATTAAGTAGCAGAATGTTCTTTCCAGAGGGGGGAAGAAATCTATAACACTTCATCACTATAATGGAGGAAACAGAGTATATAAATGCAGTGCCTTAATTTTAACCACAAAATTCACATGGTACTTTCTTCAGTCTCTCCCTCAATATTTGTCTCTGATTTGAATTTGTGTGGACTTCTCCTATGAAGTTCAAAACCTTTGAGGGCGAATACTCACCCTGAAAAACACAGGTTTGTTTCTTCTTTTTTTCACCAGCCCCTTTAAATTATTTTCCGTTGCTCCCCCAGATAAAACTGCAGTTATCTGTAAAGGGTACTTATTTCTGTTCACTGAGCAAGGCATCTCTAATCATAACCAAGGGTTACATCACTTCCATCTGTAAGAATTAAATTTAGAGGGTTTTATGTAGCAAATTAGGATTAGGGTAGGAAACCACAATAGTCTAGAAGGTAGGTAGTACAAGAAATGAATGTAAACACATACACACACATACACACACACACACACACACACACCAAACGCGCACACGCACACGCAAACGCAAACAAACACACACACACACACACACACACACACACACACCCAACACTAAGTGGTCTACCTAGAACCAGGATTTTCAATCACAGTCATTAAAGTTAACTAAGAAAAAAGAAAAAGAAATACCAATGCCCAAGCTCCATCCATGACAAACTCAGAATTGCTGGGGGTGGGCTCTGGACACTGGATTTCAAAGGTCTCAGTGTTAGTCAACTGTGGGGCCAAAACAGAGAAACACTGGAGGGAAAACCAGATGTGTCTGTGTGTCCATTTTTGCTGGTCTTCCACGGTAGACACCATCATCAGACAGGTGTTCACAGGCAATCTGTTCTCTGAGCAACAGTGGAGACAACCCACAGCCCAGGTAGCAGAGGCGACAGGAATTGGACAGTGAAGGAAACACCTCATGAGCACAGCCCACAACTCGGTCTCTATCCTCTGGTCTGGTACAGATTTACTCTAAGTGAAGTTTCTTGTGACTCGCGGGTGTGTTAAAGCTGCAGTCTTCAAACTTTTTGGCACCAGGGACCAGTGCTCCCATGAGAAGCCAATACCTGATGACCTGAGGTGGAGCTGAGGCAGTGATGCTAGCGCTGGGGCATGGCTGCCAATACAGGTGAAGCTTCTCTCCCTTACCTGCCGCTCACCTCCTGCTGTGTGGCCCAGTTCCTAACAGGCCATGGACTAATACTGAACCACAGCCCAAAGGTTCAGGGATCCCTTTGTTAAAGGACAACACTTGTAGTAGCTTGTTCACCAACGCCTCCACCACCTCTCAGTTCAGAGGATTCCTAATGCCCCAAACTCCCTACACAAGGCAGAATCTGTCCTCTACCTTAACAGGGCAGGAAGGCCACTGCCCTGGGAGAGACCAGGGGAGACAAAGCTGAGCCTGAGGGAAAGTGAGCACTGAAGGGTTTGAGCAAAAGGTAAGTCAGAGGCTGATTTCTGTGGCTTCAGGAGCACTGTGCCTTCATGTAACAAGCAGGAGGGCTTCTTATCCAACACAAACAGCTAAGAGAATTGGCAGAGGCATTAGCCCAGCTGCTGTACAGGAAATGCCCTAGGCCTACACAACCCTTTTTCCCTAGCTCCACTCAATTGCTATCAGTAGCAAAAATCTCTCTTTTAAATCTTGTAAAGTAATCCAACTTCCATCTTGTTGCACAAGCAGAACCTTTGTGGTGAACTGGGCTGACCCCAGCTATTTCATAGGTACCATCAATGACCGAACCGCTCAGTGCTCAAGCAAAGAGAGAATGAACTGAACCCAAGAAGAACATTCAAGCACATGTACAAAAAGCAGCCTGGTAGAGCTATAGAAGAACCATCGTAAAATCGTCTGTTGTGGCCATTCATTATCCAGCTTTGTTAGCCAACCCCTCATCTAGTGTCCCTCACTCACCATCATGTTGCATCAAAAAGGGATGAGGACTACTGGGATAGGCAGTCCCCTGGTGTCCTCCCCTCACTTCTAGTACTCAGCCCTCTTATTTTTAACCAGGCACCTAGCCCCCCAGTAGACCACCTTTCTCAGACTCCCCTGAAGCTAGGTAAGCTTCAGGGGACTATAAATAATATGACTTGAAGTAATAAGTTGACTTTTGGGGGGATCTTGATTCTAGAGAGAAACCACTACCCATCAGTAAATCTATCAAAATTCCTTCACTAGAAACAGGTTTATTTCATTCCAAAGAAGGACCACTAAGTGAACTCTCCCATCTCACTTCCATGTGCTAAAAAAAAAGAAAAAGAAAAAAAAAAAGACAGAAAATGGCAAGCATTACAAAAAGACAGGTGGAAGGAGGGGAAGGGTGAAGACTTACAGCCTAGTACTCCAAACAGATGACAACAAACACCAAATGAAGAGGCTAGAAGACAATGGCCAAGCATCAGGGATTTGCAAGAACAATGATGCAGTCTTCAATTAAATTCTTTTGCTTAAACTAATCTTTCAGTTCTTGCCCTGTTCTCAAGTGAAATCCATTTACAACTTCCAAAACAAAGCCAACAAACACCCTAGAATTTGCTTAACAGACCTAAACAGTGACAACCACTATAAAAGGCGAGACGCCTTTGCCTTTAAAAAGGGACATTTAGGCAACTCATCTCATAACCACACTGCTAAGGGAAGGTAGAACAGACACAGCTGCCATGTCTCCCAGACACACACTTCTCTCGCACTCCTCATTCATTAACTCACTGAGCCTTTGCCCACTCCAGGGCCTTCTGCCACGCTGTCCTCCAGCCTGAGAAACTCTCGCCCATCTCCTCACATAGCCAAGCCTCTCCCCATTCCTCAGTTTTCAGCTGCAATATCACTTCCTTAGAGAGGCCTTACCTCCCACCTAAACTGTGTTCTTCCTGTTATTGTCTTTCATTGCCCCCTATATTCTGTTTCTCTCTCCACAGCACTCACTGCAATTTATAAATATTTTTTCCTGCAGTACTTATGTATTTATTCCCTGGCTCCCTCATAAAAGTAAATGCCAGGAAGTCAAGAATCATTTCTATTTTGTTCACCATTGTATACTCAGCTCAGGGACTGTCATGAAGCTCAGTATGTATTTACCACAGAAGATGAGGGAAGAGACATTAGAACCTGAAGGACATGATGGGCCCAGGACTGAAGATTAAATCAAACAGCTCTGGACTGAGCCAGGGACTATGTCTTCCTTTTTTAAGTTCCGCGGGTGATTGAGAAGCACGATGTCCTATTCTCCTGGTAAAATAACATACTGGAAGATAGGGTCAATTGCTTTATATGAAAGAAATCTGAAGAAAAATTTACGGGAATGCACAATGTGTGATAAACACAATCTGTACACAGAGCAGCAGGCTTACAAATGGTACCTATTCTCTGCTCTCATAGTATTTTCAGATATGTTGGCTGTATCAGAGACGATTGTAATATAACCTACCCAGGATGTTACAGTTTCAACAAGCACACAGAAAGGTACATTGTAGATGAACAGGAATCCATGTATACTGGGCCAGTTTAACAATTGCAACCATTTTACCCATAATCCTATGCTCTCTAATCATACAAATGAGGCGTCTGCAAAACACCAAAGTCCAAAATCCCTTCCCTCATAAAGTAGCAGGGTCCCAGACTGCCTACTTCAACATCCGTTAATATGCCAATCTTTCCACATAACATTTTCTAGTCCCTGTTGTAGACATCAAAGCTTTAGCCAAACAGCAACAAAAATGGTGACTCATGTAATTCAGTCCTGCCTAAAATATCTCTTGGTGGTGATTACAGCACAAATTTTACAGGCTGATAAAGGTAAATGGGGTGGGGGGTGATAAATTTAAAATGCATAGTAATCATGTATTTTAAATGCATGTTACTCCTAAATGCCAGTTTTCATTTCAAAATTCCCCCCAACAATGATTTCAGCCACATTTTCACACTGCTTTCCAATTTTATCCCTCCCTGAGCACAACCAATTATCTCTTTCAGCCTTCATCTAGAAGACTAAATGGATTGTTGCATCTCTTTATCTTCTTATTTCTGGAACTGTTTTCTTCATAGAGCTGTCATTCAGTTCGAAATTTTACCAAAACAACTGCCAACTGCCTAAACAATTATTTCATGTTTAAGAAAGTATTTTAGCAGTGGCTGGCTATCTCAGAGCATAAATTGTACAGTCTTTACAGTTTTCGAAAGTCATTTGGTGTCATTCATCTGTAATTTACAAGTATAGATATAGAGAAATTAGCTGAGCTGCCTAAAGCTTTAGTAATTTCATGACTAAATCAGAATTCTACTGAGGGCCTTACTTATAAATCAGACTCCCATCTTCAATTCAGTCACAAGCCTGCCACAACCACAGCATTTTCTGAGAGAAAACATCCCAGGCTGTTCCAAGTACCATGGGGGCAAAGTGTTCTACATCATGTGATGACCCCACTCCCAGCTGACTGGACCAGAAGTGCGCACAGCACATAACCCAGGATGACCAATGCAAAGACTGTTCGGCAGGGCCTTTGAGCTGTCGAGAGAGACCACTCAATTTTAACACTCTCAATTACGTTTAAAATAAAGAAACAAGATATTGTAATGTCTCCATTAAAGAAATTAACATTTCTAACACCCAAACATTTATGACTAATTATGCTCTTCGTAAGACAGGTTCAAGATTTAAAAAACATTAATTCACAGGGCACTACAGCCAAAATGTCTGTTAATCTAAATCTAAATTTGAATGATAAATGCCCTCTTCTTTCAATCCTGCCAGTTTGTCTGTGTGACTGAATGTGGAAGTTCACGTGGAGATAACACTAAAGAAATAAATCTGAGGCCTTTCACGAATGTGAGGCCCAAGCTACATGGCTTTGCAGTCAACCACCCGCACCATGCTGACAACACACACACTGTCCTGCTGGCCAACAACACGGAAAAAGCATTTAATTAAGAGTTCTACTTAAACAGAGATGATAGTAGTTAGCCAGACCCTGGTAAGTCATCATAGCAGGTTACAACAAGGAATAGTAATCACAAACTCCTGCTGGTGACATCCTCGTGGATCTAGAACAATCCATCAGCGTAGTAATATGTGTGAGGCCTGGCCATGCGACATGGTTTGTATCCTTAGATATTCTCAAGAGTCCCATCTGCCTTGCCACCTGAATGATAACCCCTGCTGCAGAAGTTTTTGTGTGTGCGCGTGACCTTGGGACCAGGAGAGCCTAATGCCACAACTTCTTGAGAGGCAGCCCCTGTGCAAAACTTACACAAGCCTGAAAACCTCAGAGGCAAACAGAATGCAGAAGTCTCCATTTCACGTAGCAAACTGCCCCCACTTTATGGTGTTTTGTTGTTCTTTCTAATCATTTTTGCTCTCACTCAGCGTCTCTCTTCACTAATAAAGTCCAGAGTTTAACTCTTACCATTTCCAGATTCTCAGATGCAGGTATTTCCTAATGGTGCTTTTAGGAAAAGAAACACACTACATTAAATATACACATCGATTCTTAGACTCGCCAGAATTTCAGATACTGCCAGTTTGTCTGTATGACTGAATGTGGAAGTTCACGTGGAGATAACTTTTTAAAAGTTAATGTCTTAGAATGAAGAAAAGAAGGTGAGTGTACTCTATTCCAATTAGAGAGAAGTGGTAGAATTAAGGCAGAAATGGCCAAATCTGGCTGGCAGCAGAGTCCTAGAAAATGTCATATGGGGCACTTGGTGGCTACAGCAAAGAAAGTAAAAGAACAATGAGATTAAAAAGGAAACATGATAAAGATGCTGGAACACACTTGAGACAATGCATTTGCAATCTCTAGAGAATGGTTCCAGTTTTCTAGAGCTCTACAGAATAACCTTATCCAAACACCACGTCAATTTGCAAGGCCTTTTGCTTATATTTTTTCCTCACAATGGTTTCTTAGTTCCAATATTAACCCAGCCCACTCAGCTCTTGCTTCTCTTGCATTCCACAGAATCTGCATCACTCGTCAGAACTATACCTCTGCTTCCCTCCTACAAATTAAAACCCTCAGAGAAAACGGAATTGTGGGGGTGGAGATAAGAAGTGACCTCTCCTAGAGAACACGTACTCAGCTCCTGAGAAACAGCCCACGTTTACACAGACCATACTGAAGATGCCCAAAGCTCTTGGAGTTGGTTCTAACTTGAAATAATTATTCAGAACATGGGTGACTCGGCATTTCAAAACCTACCAGATCAGATGAGAGTTAATGTGAGGGTTCTTCACCTCATATTAGTGCAGATCACTGACAAGTGCTAATAACGAAGCACAACCCCGGCCCTCACAGGGTCCAGCAGTACAGCTTCTGACATGGGGTGAAAACCTTCCAGACCTCAGTCTCCCCTCAACATGATGGAGTTGACCAGATGGCCTCTACTAATCATTGCAATATTGTGCTTCTATAATTTTATACCATGCTTTCCAAACTTTACTTCCCCAAAAGCAACCATGACCAGTATTATCCCAACAACAAATGGGACAGGATCATTTCCAGGCTGCAGAAGGAGATAAAATCTGGGTCCCTCTCATAAAATAATGGTACAAACTCTAATTTCCAAACTCTTGAATACTAGATGGGGGCACACACCACTTGAATCTTTTAAGAAATAATTTAAGAGCAAAAGAAAGGTCCTATGTTACAAAAATAAATCTGTGAAATCCACTATCCAAAGAAGCAAGTACCAAATTATATGAAAAGATATATAAAATATTGTAATCATAATTGGACATTAAAGGTCATCCCATACCTATGACATCATCTAGTCTGGCCTCTTCATTTTATTAAAAGGAAAGTGAGGCACAGAGAGATTTAGTGATTTCCTTGAGGACACCCAGCTAGTGAGATGCAGGCCAAATAGTAGAACCCAGTTAAAATTATTTAATTATTCCAAAAAGCTATCAGAGGATGTTAGCAAAGTCTTGGATAAGCTCCTAGCTAATGAGGACAGCCGAGCCTCCCACAAAGCCAGAATACCATGCTGACCAGTGTAGTACGCATGTATTTTTGGTTCCACATTTCTGTCCATGCCAAAGGTGGCACAAGCCCCACAGGGTACAGTAGCTGACACCCCTTCTAAAACAGGCCAATAGTTCCAAAGTGCTTACGACCCTCTCAGATTCCAGGCCAGGTTTCCCACCTCATTGTTGTTATTGAACCACACACAATCGCCTCACTAAACCTCAGTAACCTCGAGAAGCCCAGTCTGCTGGTGCCAGCCCCCCAGCCGAGCAGCAGCAGCTGCCCCAAAGACATCACCCTAGGACCTCACTTTCTGTTCCGGCAATCAAGCCTACATCCGTGCCAGTTCAGGGTCTGGCCCATCGTTTTCAAAGCTTACTGCTGGACAGGCCCCAGAAATCCAAGAAACCATCTGTTACAAAACCTCCCGCCTCCAACTTCACAACAGGCCACAGCATCTGCCACTGTCAGTGGTTACACAAGTAGGATCGGACAAGAGCCTTCTGAACTGAAGCTGTGGTGCTCGCATTGGTGACCTTGGAGAGGACCCCGCCCCCTGGCCCAGGCTGACCCTGTCCAGCAACACGGGAGCCACTGGTTTTAAATCAAACACCCTGAAACAAACACTCCCATGCATTCTGTCTGGCAGCATTAGCTACAGATGAAAAAAAAACGAAGAAAAATACATTCAACATTCTAAAGTCCTAGAATTTTGAACCTTTTCTTAATTTTGATTTATATTTATTTATTCTTCAATGACACTTTTCAAAGCAAAAGTCACGGTATTAAACACAAGATAGCAACAATCACACTAATAATATACTAATATCCCTGACTTAAAACAGCATAAACTTACTTTCTAATTAAGAGCAAAACCATAAGATTGAGCATTCCTTGAAAGCTGTTCCAATATTACTATATTTAAATTCCAAGTAAACCACAAGCAGTTATAGTTGTATAATAATAGTCATCATAACATTGATTGAGCATTCGCTATGTGCCAATCACACTAGAATCTTTATATATAAGATCTCACTAAATTCTTCTAACAGCTCTATTATTATCTCCCCTCTTTTTTTAAATGAAAGAGGCATAGGAGGGTAACTGGCCTAAGGTCACAACAATAAAAAGTGGCAGGGACAAGGTTCAAACCTAGGTCCATGTGATTCCAAAGCTGGTGTTTTAACATTACCCCCACACTGCCTTGGGGGTCTTTGGTGCATAGAAGCAAAAACTACAACTGCATTTTAATTTATTGACCCACATCCCTCTGCATTTTAAGAGGTTCTGTGTAAACGACTGCTCTGAAATTTTTACAGGCAAGGAAGGGAAATTGGCACTCATCTACCAAGTCTGTAGCACAGATGTCAAGCAGCTGTGCAGGAGCCGGGGACAAGTGAACCGTGTGCTTGGCAAGGTTCTATGTGTGTCTGTCTCAGGCTTGACATTTTTAAGAGAAATGAAGAGCCAAGGAGATGGGAGGGAGAATCTCATTTTAAATTCTGCAGAAACTGTTAAATAAACATGATCAGACCCATACAGTTCTGATAGTCCATTAAAAATAAAAAAAAATAAAAACTGTATCTCTTACTACCTACCCTTCCTTCTTCACCTAACAAGCACAGAAATCCATGAGCATGCACAAGTGTGCATACACACAAGCAAAACCTATTAATATTAGCCTATTTTAATCTTCAATTTTTAATTCCATTTATTCTCTTTTGGAGAATTCATTCAGCAAAAATTTGGCTTCACTTATACTTATGTTGCTATGTTTTATTGCAGACATCAATAGGGCTTCCTCTTGAGTGGCAGCTCTCAGACATCTTGTGCAATATCAACAGTCAAAGGCAGCCACAGATTTACTGCTGAACAACTGAGAGCTTGAGGATGAAATGATAAAGCCACAGGCCAGTGGGCATATTTACTAGTGATCAAGCCTGGATGAGCTACGTAAGTTTGTGATGTTTACAATACAAGCGAATATGTCTTTCTAAACTCTACCTTTTCTAATTCTTCACAGTCAATTCTCATTTTATAGTCTTACTAAGCACTTATGTGCCAGCCACTGTCAGATGCTGGGAATACACTGGTAAGCAGAATAAGCTTTTCGTTTAGTTGAAAAGGCAGGAATTAATCCTATAGTGACACAAAGGAATGAGTGATTTACAAAGGAGTTCTGTGAAGGAACACAGATTGAGGAGTACTGAGGCAGTTTTTAAACACAGCCACAAATTCTGATACTGCTCCCATTGAGGAGTGAGGTCCATGTTCCCTCCTTGTGACTCTAGGTGGGCTATGACAGCTTCAACCATCAGAGTATGACGGGAATGATGCTACATGACTTGCAAAGGTAGCTCATAAGAGCCATGCATGGAGCTTCTTGTTTTTGTTTTGTGCTGGAATACTCACTCTCAAAGCTCTGAACTGCCCTGTAAGAAGTCTGACTATCTGAGGCCACCCCACTGTGTACCTCGTGAAGGAATCATGGGTAGGAACTCTGGTCAACAGTCCCAGCTGAACTTGGTCTTTGAGTCAACTCAGTTCAGGCACTAGACACACGAGTGCAGATGCTCCCAGATGATTCCAGCCCCCACCGGTTCAAATCTTCCCAGCTGAAGCTACAGACATCACAGAGGAGACACAAGCCTTCTTCCATGTGTCTGAATTCCTGACCCCGAGAACCAAGAGCATAATAGGATGGCTGTTGTTTAACGTCAGGAAGTTTTGCAGTGCTTTGCTACACAGCAGTAGATAACCAAATCAAAGGTAGCGTATATAATAAAAGAGGCTGTCTTACACCAGGAAGTCATGCACGCACTCTCCATGAAAGTAACTTTGGAGCTAGGACCTAAAGGGTAAAAACCTTCTGACGAATTGAAGGGGAGGGGATGGGGGGAAAAATAAAAGTAGGTTGTAGGCATAGGAACCAAGTCAGCTGATGAGAGCAAAGAGTGAGAGAAGAGCAGAAAGGCTGAATAGGGCGGTAGGCCGGGACCAGACCGTGTCCAGGGCTTTGGTCTCTTACTCGAGAACAGTCAGAAGCTTCTGAAGGGCTATTTAGTGGTTTGGGTTTTTTTTTAATTGAGGCAAAATTCATATAACATAAAAATCACTGTTATGGGTTGAATTAGCTCTTTCAAAAATTTGTATAAAGTCAAAACCAGCACCTGAAAATGTGACCTTATTTTGAGAGTCGTTGCAGATGTAATTAGTTAAAATGAAGTAATTAAGGTAGGCCCTAATCAAATATGACTGTGTCTGTTTAAAAGGGGGAAATGTAGATACAGACATGCACATAGGAGAATGTCCTGTGAAGATAAAGGCAGAGACTGGGGTGATGGGTCTGTGAGGCAAGGAATGCCAAAGATCGCCAGCAAACCAGAAGCTGGGGAAAGGCACGAACTGAATCTCTCTCACTGCCGTCAGAGGAAACCAGCTCTGTCAACACCTTGATATCAGACTTGTGGCCTTCATGGCTGTTTTCTGTTACCATGGGTTTGTCTGTTTTGGACATGGTATATATATGGAATCATACAATATGAGGGCTTTGGGGTCTTGCTTCTTTCACTTTGCATATTTTCAAGGTTCATTCATGTTGTAGCATGTATCAGTACCTCATTCCTCTACATAGCTGAATGTTCCACTGTATGTATACACATTTTATTTATACATTCATCAACAGAGTGGCTTCCATATTTTGGCTATTATGAATAATACTGCTATTGAAAATTCCTGTACATATTTTATATGAACACCTGTTTTTAATTCCCTTGGACATACACCTAGAAGAACTATGGGGTCATGTGGTTAACTCCATGTTTAACTTTTTGAGGAACCAAAGTGCTTTCCACAGCAGCTGCACCATTTTCATTCCCACCGGTAATGTCTGAGGGTTTCCTGGAAAGTTTCAAGCAAATGGGGTAAACATCCGAATTGCGCTTTTTAAAAACTAAGAGAAACCAGCTTTTGTAAAAGAACATGAGTTAGTTTGGGGCCAATGGCTTTTACATATTTTTTAAAACGTTCAAGGTAAGAGAGGCTTGGAGAAGAGCTTGGTAAGCTCTGGGAACAGATAAGTTTCCTTAAGAGAAAAGTATAGAGTATGAAAACAGAAAGTCTTAGTGGGAACTCCAAATGAATGGTGGAGTAGAGAAAAATGAGTCTGTAAAAACAAGCCTGATAAATAGAATGTAACAAAATTACAAAATTGTGGAATAAGGTGACCAAGCAAAGACAAAAGAGATTCACCAAACTGTAATAAGAAACAGAAGATCTGAAAGAGTCTAAATTCTGACACTTGAACAAAGAAGATATGTACCATTTCTTTCCATATTTTCCCTTTTTTCTTTTGAAGGGGTGGAAACTAATGGTTTTAGTTTCCACCATCTTATGTGTAAGAGATTAAACTACTTGACCTTTTATCAGACTTGGTGAATAAATGCTTTTCAGTCTAGACATCAAACCTGTCTGAATAGGCCTCCCATAAGAAGGCTGTGTGGAAGACTGGTTATGTACTTAACAAGTTCCTATTGTTTCATCAAAGCATCCGAAAGCTGGGGAAGACAGTTGGACACCACTTCAAAGCATCACTAAGAAATCAACAGCAATTACAGCAAGAGAATAATTGTTTCTCTACATACCCTCCCCGCCGCCAAGTAGGTATTTAATTACAGAGGCAAATCAAAGATGAGAATCCTAAGAGTAAACCTATAACATATTTTGTCCCATTTTAAAATGATAGTTTAGATTATTATGTTCCTCAAAAACCACAGTTCCAGAGATTTTAAAACTCTCTTTACATATCAATCAAGAGTGGAGCTAATCCTTTCAGGTCTACCTGAATTTTAACTTTGTAATTATGTGAACAAACAACTCCTGCCATAAAATAAACATTGCCTTTTTATATGTGGGATATTAATCTAAAAGCAACAAACATGACAGAGACTCAGGGACATGGACAGTAGACTAGTGGTTATGGGGGTGGGGCAGGGAAGGGAGAGGTAGATGATGGAGTAAAAGGGGTCAAACATGTGATGACAAATCTAGCTATGGGCAGTGAACACACAATGCAATATATATATGACTTACTGTTGAATTATACACTTGGATTTTGTTAACCAATGTCACCATAATAAACAAATAAACAAACATGAGCCAGGAAACTGTCTGGCTCAGGCTGGCCAGTCTTTGGCAAACCGACGCCTTTGGTGACCCATGACATTGATACAAAATTGGGAAATGTGAAATTGCATTATACTCAATTACTTCATTTGAATAAAACACAGACACACAATCCCATATTCACTCTATATTCACATCCTTTGAAAGATTTAATATTATTGATTGTCCTCCTGAGTAAGTTTGGAAATTAGATATTTGAGGTAAATCTATGTCAGGCAGAAATCCAACTGACATTAGGACCCTAAAAAATACCTTCTTTTACTTTATATGAAAATTATGAAATTGGTTCCAATTATATTAGCAAACTGAATCACACTGGAAAACGTAATGAAATCATTGTATTAGCCACAATACAATCAGCTGCATATGCTGGTTTCTGTGCCTGGTATATGACATACGGTATTCCAAAGGTATTATTATCTGTGTTTTACACACAATGGTCCTGAGGTACAGAAGCTCCAAATCTTGGCTCTGGTGACACAGAACTGAAATCTGAAATACAAACTTTTTTTTTTCCAAACCACAATGCTAGGACTGCCTCTCCTACACTCTGCCCTCATAGACCTACTGTGGAAATTATTGCTAAGTGCCACTATAACTGTTGCACAACGATGAGAAAATAAAAAATGAAAGACGGCGGTCTTCTAGAAGAAAAAATTACTTAATATTTATTAAATAAGTAACATTTTATTGCTAAGAGTTATACAAGAAGTTATTTGATTTAGCATTTTGTTGTTGAAGAGGCATACAAATTTTAGATATGGGGAGTAAGGTCAATATTGTTTCAGATACAGGTAGTAATGAAACAGCAGATGTATTGTAAAATACTGTTCCCCATGGTGCATAAGAAAAAGCCCTCTCAATGCTCCAGGTTCAGAGAATCAGTTTGATGAAGGTACTTGGAGAGACTATAAGGCAGTAACTAATGCTAATAAGAACTTAATGGGATAGAGTCACAAACATTAACTTATTCATTAATTCTCACCACATGACACTGAAGCAAATATAAGCATCCCCCTTTTATAGAGGAGGTGGAAAAAAAAAACAAAAACGGTGTTACATAAGTGATGGCAGTGACTTCCAGAAAGAATTGATCAAAAATACAAAGTACAAACATTACACTGAACTCTCAGTGTGACTTCGGGAAACTCACATTCCTGTTTCAGCAGAGGAGAGGAGTAGTACCACATGTATATTCCTCAAATATACAGAGGCATATGAGCATATTTTTAGATACAACCAATAACTACACTCATCCCAAAACAATAATCATTGAAAATTTGTATTCTGAAAAGCAAAATATGATTTGAAAGCACTGAAATATAATGATAACCACCACAACAGGAGGGGAGAGGAGAAAAAGCTAATAATTGTTTAGTGCTTACAAACTCCAGACCCCCTCCTGAGTATGTATGGGCATCAACTCTCAACCCTCACGAGCTTGTGAGCCATGTGCTACTGCTCCTCTCCTCTGCTGAAACAGGCATGTGAGTTTCCCAAAGTCACGCTGAGAGTTCAGGGCAGGTTTCAGAGCCATTCTGGCTCCAAAGTCACTGCTCTTGACCATGACATTATACAGTTAAACAAGGCACGACTTGTTTTCATGTTCAACTCAAGATTACCCATGCAAGATTAAACTTACTTCTCCAAGGAGAAGCAACAGAAGTCTCTTAATGCCTTGCATTTAACCCTGTTTCCAGGGATCCTTCTGACACACATCCCATGGACCTCTAGTGCAATAAAATGCCAAGCCAGATCTGGTCCATTCCAGCTCTAAAATACTCATTTGTACCTAAAATACTGATGTGCAACTAAAATATTCATTTGTATCTTTAATGGCTTCATCCAATCTACTCCCTGTATCCAATTTCCTCTTGAATACATTTAATAGCTTCTTTGTGAATGAATCCTATTAGAAGCATTTATTCAGTCCTTCTGAAATCACATGTTTAGAGGCAAGAAAACAGCATCTCAGAGTATTATGTTTATTTCATAAAATATACATCTTATCTTTTTAAAAATAGCCTTGCCTAGTTAGGTCTTATGTACTAGATAAGTTGTAAGAAGAAATTTAGACTACCACACATTTTTTTAAGTTGAATATGCTTATAAGAAATAAAGCAGTAAAAGTAGAAACACTTCATATCTAAGCATCTCTAAAGAGTTTTCCATAAACCAATCATTCATTCATTCCAAAGTCACTTGTTATTGTATTTATCAACCTGTGGTTCAAGGACCATCCACATGAGAATCACCTGGGGGCGACTGTTAACAATACAGGCGAGATCTAATGAATTCTGGTTTCTGGTGAAGAAATGTGCATCACTCACAAACAGCCCAGGTATGTCTTATGTACCATAACGCTGAAAACCACTGAGCCCCTTCTAAGTGCCATACGGGACAAATAACTGTACAAGGGAATTACCACAACCCCTAAATAGGTCTTCCTGCTTCCACTTCTCCCTGTCTCTACACTTCTATTCTCTTCACAAAAGAGGGTTCCTTTTCAAGAGTAAGTCAGCTCACGTCACTTCTCTGCTCAAAACTCTACAAGGGCTTCTCATGTTCCTCTACGGTCCCGAGTCCTGAATGATCTCACACTTTACCTTTCCTACCACTCCCTCTTCCTCTCTGCTGCGACTTCTTGCTGCCTCCTCACACACCTGGCCACCTGAGACAGCCTTTGTTCTCAGTCTGCCCCCACGGCTTTCCTGCAGATACCTGCATAGCCTGTTACTGCACTTCTTGGGAGACTGGCTCCAGAATCACCTTCAAGGGAGGCCTCTCCTGGCTGCCCTATCAAGAACCTCACCCTCTCCCCTTTCTTCCTGATTTTACCCTCTTTATCACCTATCACTATCAAACATACTTGCTAGTTTATTTTGTTTGTGGTCTGTTACCCTAAAATGTATGCTTCATAAAAGCAGGGATTTTTTTCAGACTGTTTTGTTCCTAAATGTATTCCACGTGGCACGCAAAAGTAAAAAAGTACATACTGAATGAATGGCTGAATATAAAGAAATTAATGGAGTGATGCAGGAATCCAGAGTAGAGGGTAACAAATTCCTCATGAGAGGAGCCCAGCTCTCCTCAAAAAGGTAATACAGGCTGGATTTTGAGGGAGGAACAGAGAACATCCTCTAAGAAAGGATATTTTACATAACTAGCCTGCAATCTTCAAAAATGTCAATGTCATAAAAGACAAGGAAAGAAAGAACTCTTCCAGATTGAAAGAGCCCAGAAAGACGTGAGAACTGGGTGTGATGCATGCTTCTGAACTGATCCTTCCGCATTATTGATGTAACTGGAGAGACTTGAATGGAGTCTTTCAGTAAAGGTACTACTTCTTTTTAATATTCTTACAACTTTCCTATCCATTTGAAATTACTTCAAAAGAAAAAGGGGGAGGGGCAGGAAAACATGAAAAGAACTAAAATTACAGGATTAAATGTAATGCATTAAATAATCTGTAAAGAAAATGCCCAACAAATAATATAGGGAGGAAAAGGACTATTTCTTTTCAATATTCTCTCCTCCCTGCTCCTCAACTCCTCCAAGAACAACTCTGGGCCTATTTCATCTTGGCTTAGAGTCAACCCAAATAAGGTCATTTTTCTTTAAGTGTAGCACAAATAAGCCCCCTGGATTATAATGGAAACACAGTGCAGCAGGACATCTACCTGTATAAACTCTGCAGTAAATGACATTTCTCTTCCCCCTACAGAGCAGAAGCGTGGTCCCCATAAATTGCTGGAACATACTTTTTACATAAAAATAATGATGGGGTTGGAAATAGAAAAAGCAAATCTTTGGACTGGATTGCTATTGTGAGCCAAAGAGTATAAATATAAAACAAGAAAAAAAAACATAGAAATAGCACTGAGTTATAAAGAAACAGATCAATATAGTTTTTTTGTTTGTTTGTTTGTTTGTTTTTGAAGCTGGAAGTTACAGGCAGCACGCCTAGAATTTAGACACCAGTGGTAAAGACTGAACACTCACTCCTCTGAGCATCTACAGCTCCCCTGACAAGTCCAATCTCATTGTAACAAACACCACAGCCATAAGAATCTGAGCAACCCAAAGCGTGTCTAGCCAATAACCTCCTTAACTCAAACAGGATTCCATATCTAACAGCGCTCCCCATTTTAAACACAGAAGTACAAACATACAAAACAAATACACTGAGTAATTACTCACTGTTCCAAGGACTCATCAGAAGTCCCCTGATTTTCCACAGTAAGAAACAAAGCTAGTTTTAAAATATTGTGAGGGGGTGGGATTAGCTTGCATACAACTTTTCAGGGAGACAACCACGAATTGTACAACCAAAATGTCAACAGGCAAAAATGCAAGCAGCAGTTAATGCCACAGCAGGGAGTCTATGGATAGATGGGAGCTCCTTCTAAGTTCCCCACTCTTCTGTGTGTGGTGGGGAAGGGTCCACCACACTCTCCGGTATTGGTTTGTTTTAATTTGAATTTTCTTCCAAGCACTGAACAAATTTTTCACTGAAAAAATACAGAGTTGCAACTTCTAGAAAATGGTTAGATCTGGCAACACAGGTACATATTCTCTGGTCAACCATCAGCTGAAGGAAAGCAGCTCCTCTCCTACAAGGCAGAAACATGGCTGACCCTTTACCATACTCCCTACCGCTCCCTATTAAATTCCCACCTCTGACCCTCACTCAGTGTCTTGGTTTTCTGCCTGGTCCCTCTTAGTACAGGAATCTGCAAGCCTCACTTTAAACAACAACAACAAAACACCCAACTTGGTAGGATACCTAAACTGAGCTCTAATAAAACTTCAGAGAGACAGTGTAATATAATTATGTATAAATTACATCTACATTGTTCTAAAGGCATTCCCACAAGCATCACCAGCAAAAGGGCAAAGTTTATTATTTTTAACTGAAACTACTTTGCTTAGAAAACAGAAATGCTTTGAAAATCTCTTAGCTTATCAAAACATAAAGTTCCTTATTTTAGAAGCCCTCAAATGAGTTCAAAAGTAACCACCATAGTTATGTACATTCTAGCACAATTTTTAAAAAAGTCAACCATAAACATACTGTAATAGAAACAATTAACATAATTACACTATCAAAAGAATGACTATTAAAACTTCTTTCTGAATATTTCTCAATCCTCCAGTTGCATACTATATTATATATAATTGAGCATCTTCCGTCACAAAGGGCTTGTTTAGAGCACGTGACCATGCCCATGGGCCAGGCACCTCTCTGTGCCTCAATGTCATCATTAGTACAGTGTGACAAATAGTGCAGGCACCTCATGTGGTCACTGGGAAGACTGAATGAGTTAATATACAAAATCAGCACTTAGAACAGTGCCCTCCACATCTTAAGTGCCACATAAAAATAAAAAGAAACTGCTTTTGTCCAGCCTTGTATGACTTGACACACCAACCTAAATTACCAATAAGTTACATTTCTCTATGGGAAACATCCTCATCTCTGCTTTACAAAGTGAAACACTGTCTTACAGTTTTCTATCCAATGCATATTCCATCATCAATTTTAGTTGCTGCCAAATCTCAGAAGCCATTAAGAAAAGTGGCAGTTTCTCAAATGGTTTATGGTCAACCATTCTAAATACTTAATAGAAAAGAATTAGCTCCAAGCCAATCTCGAAGAGATAAGAGATTTATCAAAACAATTATCAAGTTTAAAGAATAAAATCCCCAGTGCAGTAAAAATACAACATTCAAAAAACTCAATGTAGGAAAAGACAAGTATTATTCCAAAAGGTAGAGACTTTTAGTGAATAAATGAACATCAAATTGGTGATATGGTGCCAACCACAAACTTGTGCTTTCTTTAAAAAAAAAATAACAATAATCAGACACCCTGCTTTTACTTAAGATTCACTGCTGAATTTTCTCCTCCTACTTACAGAAGAGCCAGGTAATAATGACATATAAAAATACTCAACTAGGCTTCCCTAACCATTTGATGGTATACAGTGGCTGCATTTGTGCTTGATGAGGACAAGGCAGTCCTTGCCCTCAACGAATTTAAAATCTAGTTGGGGAACAAAACTAACAGATATACTAAGTAGTAACCTCTGAGAGTATCAACTATACAAGTTCAAAGAAAGGCACCCAGAGTAGACTGCAAGAGCCCTCGAAACGATGGGAACAAGATAAAGACAAAGGAGAAGGACTCAGAGAAACAGCACTGTAGTGATCACAGTCCACCAAGCTGCACGTGTAACATATGGCTCAGCCCTGCAACCTACCAAGTTGAGTGGGGGATTTTTGTGGCTGGGAAAAAATACAGGTGTTGTTCTGCTCAGCAAACCCCTAAACCTCTTCAAAATACACAGTAACATAGCCTGCTCTGAAGCTTTCACTGACCACTCCATCCTCAGGCTCACACACCGCTTCCCTTTCACGTGCATGTTTACGTGCATGTCTTCCCTCCACGGGACTGAGAGGTCCTGAAGTCCAAGAACGATGTGAAACCATCTTGTACTGTGGTCCCAGGCCTGCACACTCAGCAAACGTCTCTGGATTAAACGAGTCACAGGAAAGACCTCTGAGCTAAGGAAAGGGTTCAATAAATACAGTCAAGGAATTGATGCTGTGAGCACAACTAGAAAAAGTAGAACCCCCCAGAATCCAACATCAAGCTTCCCTGTGCATCATGTTCCCGGCAGGAGGAAGACCCTCCGTCCTCAAAGAACTTAGAATCTACTTCGATTACAAAAAGCATTCTGAGAAAGCATTTTAAGTGCTCTACTGAGACAGCCATTTATTACTAAAATGTGAAGACATCCTCCCCTTAAAGTGAGGTGTAGTGGCTTTCACAGGCTAAGGACTTCAAGATGACATTCCACTGGTGCTTAGCACGAACCGCGAACAAGAGCTCACTGGGTCGCACCGAGGAAGGGAATTAACCTACTCATAAAATCTCAAACACTCCCTTTTTTGCTCGCTGGCTGAGAAACTGCCATCTGGAAGGTTTAGCAGATGAGAGGCATTATGATGGTTCTGCTGGAATATTCCTGGTAGGCAGAGAACACAAGATGCCAGAACTGTAAAAAAAAAACCAAAATCACGTAATTCTGATTACCTCATTTCACCTTTCTTTTCAACCAATCCAAATTCAGTCTATTGTAGATATTCAACCATTGAACAGAGAAACCTTGCAAATGCTTTGCTGATTCATTCAACTGCCAAAATCTCCACAAAGCCTGTGCATCCCCCACATTCTAATACTCTGGCCTGAGCCAGCTTGGTACCCCTAGCACACAACCTTGAAACCAAAAGACAGCAGAAAAGCAAGAAAGGCTAAATTAAATTTCACCAAGCCCATCCCCCGAATCACAGTAGGTCCACCTTAGTATCTCAGAAGTGTGTGGCCTTGACGTGCATTTTCCATCCCTGACTCTGGATGGGTTGTGCCTGTGTCAATGAAATGAATACACCCGCACTCAAGCAAAGGCAGCACACTCCTGTCTGTGTTGCTTCTTTTGTTTTCTGGTCTCTCCCACAACTGCCTGGCCCTGCAAGGCCAATATGAAGAAATCAACCACTTCAAGGCCCAGCCCAACTCCTGCACAGAAGCCCGGCTTGAAAGAGGCTTTCTGCTGTTGTTGTTTTGAGACCTCAGGCTATGAAATCTGATAAAAATTATCTTCAGACTAGGATCACAAAAAGCCCTTTCCCCTGGAGGAACCCAGCAATTTGAAAGTGTCTGGCAAAGCATGTTCTTGCTCCATTCTTCAGAGTCTTCCCTGAGGCAGGTGCGAGTTGGCTCAAAGTCAGAGGGAAGGAAACTGAGTCTCTGGGGGCCTGGCCCAGAACAGGCCATAGAAGCCAAGGCCTCACGCAGCCTTTTAGTATTTAACTCAACAAGATCACTTCACACTGTCCATGTCACCTCTGAGTCTAAGGATAGACAGGGAAATTGAAGCACAGATGATCCATGTGCTCTCACGAGACCCCCACCAAAAAAAACCACACTGCCGACTGGAGACCAGCTCACCCCAGAGTGTAGATGGCAACGACCATGTTTGCTGGCCAAACAAAATGCGATAGCATCCTCAACCCCTTCCAAACAAAAGGGTGTCAGCCTCTGACTGGAAGTACCTACCCGCTGCCACCCTACATTTATTTTCATTTCTCTAATGGCCTTGATGCCTCCCACTCTCACATTCTAAAATCCCAGGTGCACAGAGAATGTTCCTACCTCCTCAAAATGTTAAAAACACGCACGTCTCTATATGCTGTCAGCGTTTCAAGAACATTAATTATCTTCAGCCAGAATCAGAATTTAACAACAGCTCCCTGCCACCCCTGCCCTGCGCTGGGCCCCCAGCTCTAGGACCCTGACAGTGGAACCCTTTCCGAGTGATTTCACATCCCAGGAATCCCTTAAACAGGACCACTATATACTGTCACCCAAAACAAATAATTTTTAAAGTGAAAGGGGACACTATTAATCATTACATGGGGACGACAGGTGTCAACCAAAATTGTCACTGAAAACCAAGACCCACTGGTCATTTTAAAAGACCTACTCTGGGTGCTGAGATGACCATCAATGTCACATTAAATGGACAGCCCCGCCCTCGTAAAGCTGACTGATTAGTGCAGGAAACAGAAAATCAAATAATCACCCAAATAAGTAATAATGATCTAACCTAATTATGATGGGTGCTCAGAAGGAAAAGTCTTGAGTAGTATGACAGAATATTTAACAGCTTAACCTAATTTGGGGGCAATTCCAAGTGTGCTGGAAATAATAGCATGTGTACAGGTTCTGAAGTAGAAAGGATTCCAGAAGGAAAAGAAAGAGGGTTGGAGTGTGAAAGAAGAAGGGACAAGGTGGGCACTGGAGGAGAAAAAGGAGACAAGGAGGATTTTAGGCTGCACCAAGGACAGTGGGAAGGTATTGAGGTCACTCATAGGTGCGAATGTCATGATCAGACAGAGGTGGGACAGGAGGACTCTAGTGCAGGGTGGAAAGTGGACCACAGGGAAAAAAGAAGGCAGACAAAGAGCCGGAGGCAAGTGCGGTTGGGAGGATGGAGGCTCAGATCAGAGCAATGGTTGTGCAGATGGACTAATGAGGGCTGGTGTGAAGGAGATTAAGAGGTGACATCTAAAGACCCTGGTTACCGGTAAAAAGGTTGCCAAGATTCTGGCTCAGTCAGAAAAAAAAAAAGGCCTGAACATAAGACAGCAAAGCCTGTCTCCTTATATAATCCTGAATTGCCCCAGGGTTGCCTTATATTCTTGTTCACAGGGCCTCAAAAAATCCATCTCATAATGTTAAAATGAAATGCAAATGCTAAAGCTACCCAACCACAGTTTGCCCTCACCCACAAGTCGGTGAATCTTTCAACAATCTAAACAAGACAGATTCACCCAAACTCAATATTCTGTGTTTGCTGTGACCTCTTTAGTTATGTCACCCAATAATACAATTGAAGATGAAGTTATTAAGAGTTCGGAATGACACAGGAGGCTTGCTTTGATCTTTACAGATAGTATTCCAATCTCAAATCCTTTCTAGGACTGAAAATCTCTGATTCCCATTTATTTCTTCACTTCAATGAACAATTGTTTTTAAACAGAATTAAAAATGACTGGTAGTCATCCATTAAGAGAATCTGATAAATGGAAAGGAATTGTTAGGTTGGAATGGCTACACTACCCTGCACCACTACCCCCAAAGACTGGATTTTCATGAAATATATCACAATTAGAACAGTGTCTAGCCTCTTCGACAATGTCAAGCCATGAAATTCTGTGCACTTAAATAAAAATGATCGATTACAATAAAAATTACTAACAACTTATATTCAGATCATACTGTCCAGTCCGCAAAGTTTGAGTCTATTAGGGACCGTGATAGCACAAGTAAGCAAATATAAATGTACACTCAGGTATCAAGATTTCTCATAAGGGCTCAAGTGGTAGGGAATAACAGAGCTCTTCCATAATGCCATTTCTATGACAGAGAGGTAGGCTTTTTGCCTCACCCTTCATGAGCCAATGAGGAAAACTGTCTGGGACCAAAGTCTGGATTACATACAGTACATAAAAGTGTCCCTACCTAAGAGTGTCATGTCTCAGATTTTCTACAGAGTTTTCCATTTGAAATATTGAAACATTACCAACTGATATGCACATATATGCATTTTTTCCTTTTTTTGAGTAATTGTATTATTTGCAATAAAACAAATTCATTAAATGTGGTTTGATTTGTACACTATTATAAAATATTTGATATACATCTATAAATGGGATGGGGGGATCTTTGTTAGGTACTTTGTCCCAATTTGAATTTTTAAAAATATGTAGTCACCACTACCTTATCTTACCAGACATACCCTAACTCACTCAAAAAAGTGTCCAAGAAAGTATCCAGGAAACACGGAGGTGGGGGTCTGTGGCTCTGAGAGAAAAGATATTACCCTGGACGGACTTGCAAAATGGTGTCAGAGATAAATCTCTATAGATGAAGACCAGAATAGAGGTAATGAGAATTAGAGGGAGCCGATTAAAAGATTAAAGGGAGTGTACACCTAACAGGAGGGGGCAAGAGAAAAGACAAAAGATGCCTGTTCTTTGGAAAGCCCTCTAGGTGTGAACTAAAATGGATCACAGAAGTCAGGATGATCCCCTGCTTATGGGATCCACGGGATGCCACAGCCAGGCTTGCTAACCCTTCACAGAGAGAGGTGAAAGAGAGCAGCACAAGCAGAGAGAAAGCCACATGTGATAGGCATTTTCCATCTCCCCAAATAGCCACTGTCAGCCCCCCAACTCCTGCACCAGCACAAATCTCCACATCAGAGAAGGGGGAAAAATTAGTTCACATTTGGCTAATGCTTTACAGTTAACTAAGCACTCTCACAATTTTTTAGTCATTCATGCATTCAAAACAATTCATGGAATGCCTTCTAGGAGCTGGGGCCAGCCAAGACCTGGGATGAAATACGGAGGAGGTCCTGGCCCTCAGTGAAACTAAGGGTTATTACTTTGATTAAATTCACTTTTAAATCTTAGCTCTAGAAATAATCTCTTTCCCTCTTTCCTCCTCCTCCTTTCCCCTATTCCTTTCCCCACTCCCCTCTGTCTCAGAGACCTACCTAAGTTATTTTGCAGCTCCTGAGCTCAAGGGTAGAATGACCATCTGGCTACTTTTCATGAGATGGAACAGAAGGACACAGGAAAAATCCTCAGAACTGTCCTTAAGACCTGAAGAACTGATTCATTACCTTTACCTTAACTCTGACCAATCACCTTCCAACATAACCCCAAACCCCCAACCCACAATTTTCTTGTGATTTTGCCCTATATAATCTATAACCTACTCATTATCAGGCTTTTGAGCACTACCTTTCTGTTCTCCTGGATGATGGCATCCAACAATAAAATAGCCAATATTTCTCCAATGCCATCCTCAGTATTGAGTGTTTGTTTGGCTCTGCCAGCACCTGGGGATCGAACCCTTTCTGTTCTATAACATCAGAAGCTCAAAGACCAGGGGAAATGAGTTCCGTAACTGAATCAGCACCAAAGAAGGACACTGTGCCAAGCACCCTGGGGAGGTACAATTACAACAGCGTAAACCTGCATGAGAGAGGGATTTACTGACTGATGTCTTTATCTTTTCACCATTGTTTAAAATAGTTCCACTGGTGGACCTAGCTAGACAGAACATAAGCCATATCATTTGACAACTTATAAGACTCACAATTTAAGAGCCAACTTGTATTTTAACTATTTTTGATTTATCCTTTAGAAAACAATATTTAAGGACATCAGAGTCAACTATTTCCCAATCAACAGTTTCAAGCCCTACAAACCAAAAGCAGGGTAAGTATCAACTGCGAAAAACCAAGAACAAAAGAGAAAATATTAAATGAACAACGGTAAGAGTTGACTTTTCAACAGAAAAGATAAATCAACAATTGAATGATACATTGTAGTGCTAAAAAAATAGAATCCTAAAAACTAGTTTTTTTTAAAAAAAAAAAGTCCTTTAAAAATTAAGGCAAGCAATGTTAGTGTATCGCTATGAAAAAGTTTGGCAATTTGTCAAAAAATTAAAAATACGATCACCATAAGATCAGCAAGTCCAATATGGAAGTATGACACAATAAGTTTTGCGACTATAGAAGTCTCTCTGCAGCAGAGTGCAGAGAACTGAGTGCTAAGGAAGGGAGCACCACATAACACAAGCGAGAAAAAGTTGTGACCTGAACCAAGGCAGGAGCAGGAGGTGGAAAGGGAAATAAGACAGCACACTGATCAAGTTAAGACTGAGCAAGTATTACTGCTTGCAGTACTGTTCAGGGTCTGAAATTTTAACCTACTTAGAAGTTAACACGTTAAACTGCCAGAGTTTCATTAATGCTGGCAGAAGACATGAAACTCCTGGCTCAGAGACAAATGGTGGTTTACGACAAAGCAATAGCGGTAGCCAGAGTATCAGCATTTGCACCAGTTCCTTGAGCAACAATTTCCACAGGACACTGCAGAGAGGCTTCACACTGTGAACTGAATGAACTGGAAGAGGATCCCTGAATTTAGGAAACAAATATTTTTTTCATGGGCATCTACCTTCCAAGGCTTTCCACAAAACAAATATCCTTGAAAAGGTCCAGAACAGAGACAGTCAGTACCTCATCTCTAAAGATGTGCAGAAACACAAAAGATGTGTGGAGAACTGTTTCCCAATATACTCACTTTACCTCTGAGGAAAAGAAGACTCAAAAAACTTAATATGAACCAGGGTAACAGCTAGAAAGTAACAGAAGTGAGATTCACACTCAGACTTTAAGATGCCAAGTCTCAATATGCCATTATGATGCCACTGCTTTCCACTATTCAAAATCCTATTACATGAAACATAGTGACTTCTGCTAAGGGGAGAGGATATGGGAGGGATAACAGAGGTTGTCAGTGCACCTCGAAAGGAAACAAGGAACATGCCAGTGGCTGATAACTACCTAGCCATTAAGGACAGAAGTTCTCCTTGTGCTCTAAGTCTCAAAACTCAAATGGTAGAACATAACTAGGCTGTTGCAGAAGGCTACAGTGGTTTCTCTCTGTGGGGAGGGAGAACTGCACTCCCCCTTCCTAAATCCACCCCGCAAAATTTTAAGTGTTATGTTAAAATGCATTCAGAATGGTGAATAAAAGTTTGTATGTTAATCTTCGGCCTTTGTTTCATAAAATGACTTGCAAAGGTATGCATTAAAATCACTTTCCATATAAAAATTATCTTTTAATCTGTGCATTTAAACTAGCTAATACTTCACATATATAATTAAAAGAAAGTAAAGGAACTATATAAGACACTGAAAAAATCTGGTTGGCAGTCTCTTCATTTTGATAACAAATATACCGGTTTCAAGAGTCAAAGGCAATTGCAGAAAATTACTTCACAAATGAGGGTTAATTATTTTGAACACAAGTGATCAAGCTTGTTCATCCATTAACATAAGCGAGCAAATGGCTTACGTGGCTTCAAGGGTACAATAACAGAGGTTCGGCGACTGCAGTTCTTTTGGGCTCCCTGGGCCCAATGAAGAGTGGACACTGGACGGAGGCTTTCTGGCCCAGTCTGCAAGATCACTAAGCACTTACGCAATCCTTGTCGGACTGAAAAACCCTCTTCCTTGACAACGAGCTCCCCATGAGAAGCCTGAACCCTCACAACCACCACCACCAGGTTCCTCAAGAGGTAAAAGGTACAGGTGGTCCCTACCACACTGACACCAATGTCCGAACCCATTCAACTTAATAAGACTGCCCATTTTATGCCACTTACTGAAACCTCTGGATGGCTGCCCAACACACACAAAGCTGCCACACTGCACGACAAGGGAGCATCACGCGCATCCAAGCGAGTTCCGTGGTTCACAGCCTGTGCAGCTGTATGCGGCAGCAGCCCTCAGGCAGCAGGGGTCACTCCCTCAGATATGTCCCCATTAAAATCCAATTCCTGATCCATTTTTCATTTAATCCATGAATCACTAGATTCTAGCAGTCACCACGAATCTAAATTCATGGCTGCAAGCAGTTAATTTTCACATATTATTAAACAAATGAAAAATATTATTTAGAGTTTGGTTCTGACTAAATGCCAGTTGGAAATAACAAGAGCGGGGTTTCGACATCTTATCTCATATTGGAGATTTGAGAGTCCTCCCTCCCTCTAGAATCTTAATGTCAAGTCTAATTACCATATAGACATTATTCTGATGGGGAAGGAGCAAATACCTACTGCAGATGCCAACTAAATAAACTTTTACAGATATATTACAAAGAAAAAATATGTTCTGAACAAATGTTCTCACTTGGCTTTCACCGGCGGCATGGCTGTTAATTATAAATGCTTCTCTAATTGCCTAAACCAGCTTGGAGGTGATCTCAGTGTCATTTTCCAATAGGCTGGCTAACTGACTGCTTGCAAACAATTCATTCCACAAATATCAAAAAAGCAAACAGAAATTCTCTTCTCTCATCCAATTTTGGCAGAGCCAGTTGTTTCTGAGAGAGGCTCTTCCTGCCCCTTCATTGCTCTGGTCCACGGCCTTGATGTAAACTTCCCCACCTGTGTCTTCTTTCAGGGGCAGCTGTCTCACAATCTCTGTATGTTTCTCCCGTCTGCACCTGCTGGGTTGCACTGCCTAGACTCCTAACATCCTGTGCTCTCTTCTCCCACTGCCACCAATTGTCCTGGAAGCCTGTTGTTCTGCCCTTTCCAAATCAACCATTCACACGTGTCAGTTTTACACCTTACCTAACTCAGAATCCACAACTCTTAGCAAAGAGGCTTTGGTTCCCTGGAGACAAACTGGCCAGTGGCAGAGATACAAAGTGTCTGAGAAGCCTTCTGCCAGTCTTAGAAGCCTGAGAAGCTGAGGAGCCACCCACCTGGTTAGTTCCAAATGATTATGTTCTGAACAGGACATATCTGAACATATTTAACTGGATGTGCATACAACTTATACACAATACACCTGTGTCTAGCTTTGATTTGCTTTTACCCTGACCACAAGGTAATAAATCAGCCTGTTACCACAGGCACACCTTGTTTTATTGTGCTTCACTTTGTGCTTCATTCACAGATGTAACGTGTTTTACAAACTGAAGGCAAGGCCTGCCACCAGCAACAAGATTACAACTTGCTTTATTACAAGACTTGCTTTATTGCGATGGTCCGGACCCAAACCCGTAATATCTGAGGTATGCTTGTATTTCATGGAAGCTGGCAGAAGACACAAGACTCCTGAGTGAGAGACAAAGGACTTTCTTGTTCACAGCACAGCAGGCAGCACGAGCATCATGTTTGTGTCAGTTTTCCTGTCCCCCACAGTCCAATAGGGGTGGCACTGAGGGACCCAGACGGAAGCTGCACATGCTGCTTTATGTTGGCATCACAGCTGAGGAGCCTGTGCTTGGGAACCTGCTGCTGCTTTATTCTAAGCAGTGAGACAGCTTTGTTCCCAAGAGAGACATCTCCTCATTGTTCAAGGTTCCTCACTGCAATCACAACCCTAAGAAATGGCCCAGGTGAAGAGCATTCTCGGCACACATGGAGGAGCACCTCCAAACAACCTGCTTGTATCCTTAAATTGAGATAAGTAGCCTAATGGGGTTCAAGGTCCCAGCACCTACTCCATATGAATTCCCACTACACTCAAGTCATGCATTGCAAAAGCAGCAACATATGCCCTCGCTGGCAAGGTACTTGGAAACACCCCGTTATTCCACTGTTTAATCCAATAATATAGTCTGGGATCCCCCCAAGCATATTCTTTCCTCAACACAGCGGCTTCTCCTTTCTGTTCCACCTCTTCCACCTTTGTAAGCTTATCTATGTTTAGTAATGCACAAGAAATAAAAAATAGTGGACAGGAGAGAAGCTGGTCTCAATCTGGGCAAAACTTTAGAGGTCCAGAAATCTTTGTACACATAAAAGAAGAGAAACCACTTAGGATAGGTCAGAAAATGGAAAACAATGAGAGAGTTCTACCTGACAAATGCTGGCTATGAAAAGCACTAAACCCAGGGAAGGAGGCAACTTTCTTTTTTTACAATGTCAATAATTTTTCATTTATTTTTTACTTCCCATACAGTGAAGAATAATTTAAAATGCCAAATTTCTTAAAGTTCAACAGCCTATAAACATCATTTGTAACAAAAACTTGTAAGCATGTAAATGTAAATTCAATTTAAAAATCTGTAATTATCAGAATTATATATTTATGAATTAAGCAACTTCATAAACATACCTACTTATGCATCACAAATTTCTACAGAGTGGCCCAGATGGATGCTAAGATAAGAAAATTACTTTCAACTTATTTCATAACTACTGGATATCTACTATCTGCTTATTTTAGGTATTTTTATTGGCATATTGTATTCTTTTATTGGAATTATAATGTTCTACATATACTACCATTAAAAAAAAAAAAAACCCAGGTAGGTCTGTGACCTCAAAATGACCCCCTAGGCAAGACATGAGAAACACGGGTATTTGTGACGTGGTAACAGAGGGCTGGTCAGGTCATGCCAGGGATGGGCATGGTAGACAGCTGCAGCTAAACGTCAGAGTAAATTAGGGTCCAAAAGAGAAGAGAATGGAGCAGCTGTCCTGGCTAAAAAATTCTCAGATCCAGTTGCCAAAGCCTGACATGTGAGAAAAGTTTTATCATACAGAGTCCACTTCCCTGACACAGAAAGCTGAGGTTCCCAACACACTGACAACACCTTTCCCAGGTGATAATGAACCAAAATCCAGCCTGTGTCCTTAGTAGTCATCTATTCCCCACTTGATTACAGTGACAGCATTCACTGAGGACTCACCCCTCAGGCACCAAGCTCAGGATGGTACTGGCATCATTTCACTGAATCTTTACAATCTCCCTAGAGGTAGGCAGTACTACTACCCATTTTCTGCCCAAGAGGAACAGTTCAGAGTAATGAAGTAATAGTTCATGGCTACACAGCTTAGAAAGTTCAAGATCAACGTCTGAACCCAAGGAGTCTCACTCTTAATCACCATTTTGCAATATTCTATGCCTAGCCCTGGGGCAGGGCGGGGGAGGTTAGAAATAGAGTAAATGTCCCATTTTAAAAAAAGAAAAAAGCACCTTGTACTACCTGGAGCTCATCAGTACGAAACAAACAAAATAAATTCCATGAGTATATGCATTCAGTAATAAGAAAAACCAAATAGGACATATGTGAATTCACAAACTAACTTCATCACCAATCTTTAAATACCTAATAGCTTAAGTGAAATATGAATAATATTAGAGATGACGAAGAATTTCAAATAATACCTATGCCATCAAGCTTAATCTATTCAATATGCGACTTTATGCGCAAATTAATTGGAAGCCTTCGCGTTTCTGCTAACTTAAAAGCCACATATGGAATCCATATGAAGCAGGAGTTTGAGTCGGCTCATTCCAAAGCACAAGAATAATACATAATAAATAACCTGAGTACTTACTCCACATAAGCAAGGTTGATGTTAATCAAATGACTGCGCCAAAACTGCTTAGTACAATCAAATGGCGTCAAAGCGCCGGGACTCCGAAACCAGTCGGCGAGCACACAGCCTACAGACAGCTAGGCCCAACGCCGACTTCATCCTAGTTCGGCGCATGTTAAATGGTAAACAGACGTCTTCTCCACCGTCCTCGTCTTCAGCAAGACATGAAATCCTCAAGGCCTCCTGTGGTCCCCTCTGCAGACTCTCCCCATGCAGCCAGGCCGAGAATGGCTGAGCCCACTGAGACGCTAAGCTCCCAGAACAGCAGCTGTTCCCTGTTTTATAAATCGGGGGCTTTGCTTAGAATTTTGCTTGGAGAGAAGGGAAAAAAAAAGGATTCCACTACTAAAAAGAGGGGGAATGGTGGGGAAGAGAGGTAAAAACTGGAAGGCTAAGTAATTTTATGGTCCCTTTCAACATTTAAGTCCTAAGATTATATAATCAGGAATGCAAAAGACCTATCAAAGTGTACTTCCAATATGTGGGCACTAAAATGATCTACAAGAATGCTGATTTAAGTATTTGCATTCCTGTTCAAAATAATTCTACCCTTTTGTCCTTTTATCAGTAGGTTAACCTTTTTAAAAATGGAGGAAGAGTTTAGCTTTCCTAAAGGCAAAAACCCCTGTCTTCTCAATTTGGAATTAAAATCACAGAAAGAAGGGAAAAGAGAAGAGGAAAATTCAATAGAAAAGACACTTAAAATTTATAAACTGCACTTGAAAGGTTCTCAACAATAATTAATGATCTGCTTGATGCCTCCAGCTAAGATGTAGTAATTTCATAGTTCAAAGAGTTTATTTTCTAATCTTCATCTAAGAACAAAAAATAAAATAAGTTTTTTTTCTGCTTGTGTCTTATACTAAAATTGATCCCTGGTTTTTATTTTTAACTTAGTTTCAGTTAGTTTACGTATCTATAGTATACTGTGATAAGGAAATTTTAGTCTTTTATTACAAATAAAATTTTTTAGAGATCTTATAATCATTTAGGTAGCTTTTCTTTCTCCAAAGAGAGCACCAACATTTTTATCAAAATAAAATTCCAAGGATATAGATCAATACATAATGCACATGAAAGGTACATATTGATAATACATATTTTTAAGATCTAAAGACATACATCAATATTTAAATGGAATTTATATGTATTTCACAAAATGGAAAAAAAAGATTTCAGCCCTCTTTTCAGTGATTCTAATCCTTTCATTTCTAAAATATTGAGTGTATTTTTTTTTTAGGAAAAGTAATATTTATTAAAATAAGTTTCAAGAGAGAAACAGGCTATACCAGAGATGGCCACAGCTCCATATTTTTTTTAACAAGATGAGTAAAACACTATTTTTGCAACTTTTATGTGATAATTTTAAATCCTCACTGGAGAGAACTTTAAAACTCTCAAAGCGTATAATAAAAATATTAGAGATTATAAAATCTTGAAGATTCAGAAATGAAAATGTGACATTTAATTTTATCATCTAGCCATCTCTTCATTCAATTTATTCTGTCAAAAATCAATAGATGAAGTTAAAAGAGCTGTTATTAAAAAACACTACTTTCTCTAGGATTCCAGTTATGAGACTTTAAAAAAATATTAAGTAGCATTTGAGCACCAAGAATAAAACAGGTGCTCAAAAGTTCTCAACTACATTTTCTGTCTACCTAAAGGTCATATTGAAAAACTAATTTAAAGTTAGGGGCCAATTTGTTTTGTTTTTGTTTTTGATTTTCAGTTAACACTGTAACTCCTTTAAAAGCACAGGGTTTCTCTCTCAAATGCCTAAAGCAGATTTACTGGTTTTTTTTTTTTTTTGGTTGTGCAAAATTAATATTTATTTATAAGGTATTTGTTCTGCGTACAGAAAACACTTATTCTAAATGTTATTATCCTGAGTGGGGAATGCCAGTAAAGTCAGAAGAAATGCTTAAAAGGTAGTGATGAAAGCATTTTTCCATTACAAAGTTAAGTAACTAAGGTTTACTAAATTCAAATCCTTGTGACTACAAATGAAACTCTAAAATTTTGTTTGTTTGTTTGTTTTGGGGTGTTTTGTTCATTGCTCTCAGAACTTTTGCCCAAGAGTCTCCACTTTTACTATATTTGAACCAGAAGAAAGTATTATTGGGATTGTGGTAGAATTCTTTTCCTTTAGAAAAAGGTGTACTAATGTTGCTGTATTGTTTTTACAATAGAAAATCATAAAGTTCCCTAGTCCAAAAAATGCATCAAATAAATGGACTCATTACAAAACTGAGTGTTATCATTAGTAACCTGAAGGGAGTGAGACAGAGGAGAAGAGGAAGAAAGCCACAAAGATAGATTCTCTTAAGTATTTAAGGTTGACTTTCTGTTAGCCTGAGATAGAATTTTCCAAAGTATTCTCCTTTTTTCTACCCAAGATGTAAGCTACTCACTGGGCGTGGGGTAGCAACTTTTCAGAGATGGGGGATGCCCCTCTTTTTTCTCTGATAGAAAACAGAGCCTGAAGTAGGCAAAAATTTCTACATTTCCCCCCACACACACTTTCCCTCTAGAGATTCATCCATCTCACTAATAGGTTTCGCTTATAAATGCATGCCTTCTTGTGAATTACTTAAAAGTAGTGTTCCCCAAAGTAGGATTCCCTGATGACCCGGGGAGCCAGAAGAGACAATTTTAGAATTTAGCATTAAGTAACTTTGAATAAGAAAATAATTTCCTTTTCAACTCTCTTTTAATCTTAAATTCTAGTCAAGGAGAAAGTCTCCATTTGATGCCAGGATGCTGAACACTCTGTGCCCTTGTTAACCTCCATGGTAACAAAGGAAAATCTGCCTGACTCCAGCCTGCCAGCAGGCTCCAATAGCTACCGAGAAGTTAATAAGTCATGTTATTGTCATTGTGTGCGTTTGAATAGTGATATTTTTCAAGTTTCCTTTTTAAATAATTGTATTTGAGGTTTGAAAATGGAATCAATTTAAAAGAAAAGAAGTTTGAAACAGTCTAGATCCTTGCAACTCAAAATGAAATCAGTGAACCAGCAGCTTCCATCTGAGCTGGGAGTGTGTTAAAGGTGTCAGATCTTTGGCCCATCTCACACCTACTGAATCAGAATCTGACTCTTAAACAAGATCCCGTGTGAAGTGTATGCACATTAAAATCTGCGAAACTGGGGAGGTACAAGAGTTCATCCAAAAACACGCAGGCAGTTTGCAAATGACTGAGCTTTGAGATGTACTACTTTAGATCATCAGGTGGCTATCTTCAAGATACTCCCTAAAATTAGCTGGTTGAGGTCGGGACAAGGAGCAACTTGAATGATTTCCTCAAAGAGGAGTCGCAAGCCATCAGTGGGTTGTGAGATCAATGAGTGCATCGAAACCAGCGAACCAGCAGTGTTGGAGACGTGTAATGGGTAAGCTGAAACTACTTTAAATATGCTCCTATAATATCCTATCATCCTACACAGATCATTCTTTTTTACCAATGAATACATCCATTGGAAGGACACGCAAGGGGAAAACATGAGTTATCTGTATCACTGACTTGATGTTCACCTTTGCAACCTAAAGAATTTGAGACACAGAGTAACAATGACCAAAATATGTAGGACTTATACCACAGAAACTTAGATGGATGGATGGATGGATGGATGGATAGTTACAGCCATCTAGGTATTTCCAGAATATCCAGATTTAACAAAGGTTAATAAAATATTTCTATTTCCTAGGTGTGAGATGGAAACTTAACTTCCCAATACAAAACACTACTATGAGATAGTTTGGTTTTACAAAGAAACTAACTGGGTAAAGAAAAATGGGAAAATTCACAACAAACAATAGATGCAAACTCGGAGTCTGGTATCCCTAAAAATGAGTGCCATTCATTTCAATGAAAAAGAACATTGTGAACCTTTATTAGATCTTTTTTCCCTTTAGTTATTTTGAGAATGCACTTACGTAAGCTGACCATTACAGAGAACAAAAAATATATGTTACATTGTAAGATTATTTTAAAAGTTCTGAAAGAAGTTAAAAAGAACAATCAAAAGAAATTATGGGTGTTGAGGAAAATAAAATAATAATTGCCAAATACCTCTTACATATTCCAAGCACTTTATGCATATTAACTCTAACTCTCATGCCTCCAGGATAGTTGTTAGGTCTTAATACTACTATTAATAATATTAATTAACACTACAGCTAAGAATACCACGTTGCAGATGACGTAGCGATTTAACAGAAAGGTAAGTAACCTAAGGTCACAAGCCTGGGAATGGAGCTGGATAAAAATCCAGATATATCTGAAGTCCAAATTTCTTCACACCATTCTCTTATGCCTGCCTACCTCCAGAGCACTAGATGCCCACATCAGGATGAACCATTCCTCACTTCCTAATACTGTACTCTATAAAGAATTTTTCTAAAAGGCCAATGACTGTGGAGTCTTCATCAGTTAAGAGGCTGGCCATACTGATCCAACTAAACCTTAAAACAGGAAATGAAGTTTTGGCATTAAACACTTCAACAGTGATTAGAACTACAGTACTTACTTGGCAGAATTAAGTTTTGAGGCTGCTTTGGGGGAAATAATAACAGTTTGGGGAAATTTTTGCTGGAAACAAAACATTATACTTTGAGAAATGATTAAGTCAAGTATTCCTCTTTTGTTTGGACTACTTAATTAAGTAAAAGTATTAAAATAGCTGGCCTGAAAATTTATTAGAGCACCAGCTGTTCCCTCCAAATTTTTAGAAATTCTATCCTTAGTGCCAAGTATGATTTAGAAAAATATTTCAACAAATAAGAAGAGCCCTCTGCTTCATGATACTTATCTAAATAGTAAATAGCAGCTAAGAGAGGTATAGACCATCACTATGCCTTTTCAACGAGGGGATCCAAGTACTTCTAAACACTATTTTACTATTGAGGTTGGTAAGTACATTACTTAAAAATTATACCTTGCAGTTCATAATTGAAGACTCTTTGTGTACATACAGGTAATATCATTGTGCTAACCACAGGGTCCACATGACACTTTGGGTTTGTTTTGTTTTTTTTTTAGGAGTGATGATGACTATGCCCATCATCTATAACATCTCAGAGAAATAATTTTTTATTCAAATTTTTATTTCTTTCAAAAGATTTCCACTTTAAGAGCCCGGCCATAAACGAACACCTAATTTATTCTTTAAAGCGGGTAGGGGAAAGACAGACACCAAGAAAATAATGGGAAAATTCCTTATACATACTCTGAATATTCCATACTGAAACTTTTTAAAGAAAATTGACAAATATCAAGGTTGGGTCTCCTGCGTTTGCTTTATTGTCAGCTCTCGGTGATAGTGCTGCAAAACTGGACACGAGGGAAGAAATGTTCCTACTGCAGCATCACAGCAGAGTGGAGTCAATGAAGCCACCATAGAGATACAGACAGTAACTCCCCTTTCCTCAGCCCCCACATTAGGATGCTGAGGCCGGGGCGCAGGAGGAAGCCCTGGGAAACAGAGGCTGCAAGGCCAAGCACCTTGGACAAGGAGGCTGGTTTCTGAAGGGAGGACAGTTCGCTGTCTGCGGTTAGATTCAGTCTACCACACTGAAGTATGTGGGACAGCAAGGCCAAAAGAACAAAGTGTCTATTTCTTCATCGTTCCTGTCGAATAAATAACTAGCTTCTTTCTCCATATGATGCTAATTTTTAGCATATTAATTGCAGCACAAGAGGTTCTCTTCAGCAGAGATTTTCTCATTTTGTTTTAAGGGCTTCGGGTTTAAAAATAAACTGGCATTTTTGGATTAATAAAAAATTCCATGGAGGATAAAATAGGCCACAGTATTTTTTTTTTTTCTCATAAGCAAAGAACACTAGTTTCGTGTGCTGGTGAAGTCGGTCACCCTTGGGTCAGAACTCTACACCACCCCCTCTCCACTCCCCCAAGTGTCTCCTCTGGAGAGCCATAGGAAGAGAGGCTATATCTTGCCAAGAAAAACAAGCCAGAGCTTCTCAAACTCAGCTGAGCATCAGAATCACCTGCAGGGGTTTAAAAAACAAAAATCAGGAATACCAGGGCCCTATCCCAACCTAATAATTCAAGTCACCTCCTGACCAACAACTTACTAATGCTGCTACATCTATAAAGGGGTAAAACATCAACTGATCCCACAGAAGTCACCCCTAGTTAGCGAGAAGGGTTTCCTGTGCATAAAGAGATTCATGCAGAGAAAAACCCATACTGGAAGTAATTGTTTTTAAATATACCTTGAACATCAAGATTCAAAAACATCTGAAGACTAGAATGGTAGTTTTCAATTGTTTAAACAGTAGACTTCTTTTTTCAAGCAAAATCCTTCATACTATCCCAAAATATTAAACCTAATAGCTGAACTTCTCTGGGGGACAGAAAGGTCAGAGATACTCATGCTCAGGCCCCTAAGCATCCCCAAGGAAACCTAGGCCTACTGGTAGCACAGCTTGAAAACCATCAGGCCAGAATAAGACATCTAAATGGGATAAATATATAGTCCTAAATCTAAATGCAAATAATTAACTGGAGGGTTAGGGTTCTGATTAGCACTTAGCCTAAGGGAGACGGAGTTAACAAAGTTCACTTGAAGGGGAAAGGTTTCATTGCACTAGAAATTCAACTTGAGCCAACAATGTTCTCTGGCTGCCAGGAAAGCATGTGCAGTTTTACCTGGGTTCATAACTACTACATGTATTGAGAGATTTACCTTTTCCAAAGCACCTTCACACACATGATCTCATTTAATACTAGATACCAACTGTGTGAGCTATTGGAATTATTTTCTCCATACTTTAGATGAGCAACTGAGGAACTAATTTGTGAGAGTAACTTACCCAATGGCAAATCCAGGCAGTAGCAGAGGCTTCTGCCTCTAGGTTCAGCACAGCCTAGAGACTTAAGGAAGAGTTCAAAAGTAACAGCCCACCTCTCTCTGGATGGCTGGAACAGCATGTGAAGAATGTGTTGCATTCTGGTTGCTACATTAATGGAAGTGTGTCCAAATGGGACTACAGGCTGAGGACCACGACCAGGGCAAGTTACAATCTGGAAATAATATATGAAGAATAATATGTGAAGAACACATGGAGGAACTAAAAGCTTTTAAAGATGGAAAAGAGAAGGTTTAGGAATGACATAATCACCATTTTTAAGTAATGAAGGCCCCTGGAAAAAGGAGTCTTATTTTGTATCACACAGGAGTAACCTAGGCCCTTCCCTTCTCCTTCCTGAAAAATTCAGTTCTAAAACCATTAGTGGGGACCAAGCATGGTAGGCCTCAGGGACAGGTCTGAGGAGGAATATGGAAGCCTGGAACAGGATATCAGAGCCTGATCAGAGCAAGAAGGTGTTCACATTGGGGTGTGAGGTTGAGACACAGCATGTTGGAGCAGAAGCAGGTAAGGAGGGCAGCCATGTTAGGGGTGGGGGCAGCAGGGGAAGACTGGCTACCTACCAGGAGATTTGCCACATAAGTAAATTGTTAAAGAGTAATGGGATCCAGGAATCTCATGGTCATAGAAGATAGTTATAAATATGAAAAAGGAAAAACCTATAAGAAGCCCTGTGGTATCATATAGGAATTTGAAGTATCAATATGAAATGATGATTTTCAAAATATATAGACAGATATAGAAATGCAAATGTAAATGCATCTATGTGTCCACTGAGAGGTCCCAGGGGTTGTGATACTATAACAGTAATGAGCACACTTAACAACCAAATCTTGGTTTCTAACTACCACTCTCCACTCAAAGGAACCTAGGCTCCTTGGAGAAATGGCTGATATAAAACAGATGATACCAGTACACTACACAATGACCTTGGGACATCTTGTGCTGCCAGAAAACAAAGAAGTACTCTAAAAACAATGAGAAATAAAGGGTAACAGGAGGTAGACTAAAAAGACTACCACCGACTGCCAAACCCAGACCAACTAGCACATCAAAGTAAGTAATAAGATATTAATTAATTAGTTAATTAATTAAAATTTAATGAGGAATGAGCTATTTCTAATGTTTCAAAGTAACTTGCTACAAAATTATAAAAATTATCAAAAAAGAGGTAAAGAGTAACTTTATGATGGAGAAGCTTGGCAGACGATACTTTAATTAAGTGACCATCATCAGTAATGGGATGAACAGAAAGTGCCACCTGATGTCATTCAATGAGAACACAGCACCATTTCTGTAATTTTCCTGCCAAAGATGCACAGCCTGAATCCAAGAATGAGGAAATGGCAGACAAATCTAGATTGAGGGACATTCTACCAAATAACTGGTTTATAATCTTCAGAACTGTCAAGATCCTGATAGTGAAGGGCTGAAAGAAACTAAGAAGACTTAACTAAATACAATGTATATTTTGAACTGGATTCCTTTGCTTTACAAGACATGATTGGAACAACTGGGAAACTTGAATGTCTAAAAATTAAATGATAGTAATGTATCAATTGTAATTTCCCAACTTTGATGGTTGTTCTGTTGCCACCTAGAATAACCTCGTTTATAGAAAATATACACTAAAGTGTTGGTATGATAGCCATCATGCTGGTAACTTTTTTTCAAATGATAAAAACAAAGGGTACCACTTACAATTTTTTTGTACATGTAAGATTGTTGCAAAATAAAAATCAAAAATCAGCAACAGCAAATTAGGAGGGTGGCAGTTACAGGAAACAGATTACCTCTGTTTGAGGATATATAAAACTCTCTAACAATTAAAGTGGTCCAAAAACAGATCTATTCTTAGAATGGTTGCCAGTATGTTAGAGAGAAAATGCTTCACTGAATAGGAAGTTAGAGGAGATGACACCTATGTACTTTCCAATGATTTCATCATTCCTTCATTCAACGAGCATCTATTAAACACCTACTGTGTTTCAGACAACGTGCTAGACACTGGGCTTATGAAAATGACAGAGGTAGTCCCTGCAGTTGAGGCTCTTATCAACCAGTGAAGTCGAATGGTTCAGAAGTTAGAAATTTTAACAGTCATCAGTGTTAAAATAAAAAAGAAGCATGTGACTCAAGAGCATTATCTTTAATACTACAATTTTCTTTTATGAATTCTCAATAGACTACACAATAATTTATTATTCTATCATATTCTTTAACATTTTCATCCTAACGTTTTTGTGCTTGTGGGCGGTGTTAATTGAGGCATATGCAAAAACTTTATCACTTTTCAATTATGAACAGATGTAAGTAACTTACTTGATGTTTTATTTTAAAATAACAAGCATCTCCTAAAATAAGTTTCAAAGGAGAAGTTGGGGCTATAGTTACTGAAAGAGACTTACCACTCCAAAGTGAACCCTGACATGTTTTTTAATGCCTCAAAAGTCACTCCACATCTCTGTACTCTAATTTCTTTGTCTGTCATAAAGATGTCACAATATGCTTGTAAGATGCTTTGAGATGCTCAGAAGAAAGACATCATAATTATAAAGCTCTGTTCAAATACAGGTTGCTTTCACCTTCTGCCAGGGACTAGTACTGTGGCCAAATTAAGGCAGAATGACCATCTAAATGAGCTCACCTTGACAATTTTATGGGGATTGGAACATTATTTGGTTTTCCAGCTTTTCCCCTTGGCTTCGTTTCAATCTTCCAGGCATATCATCAAGTGAGAGTGCTTTAGTGCCTTCTCACTGACCCGAGAGTGAGCGGCCAGACGGAGCACGTCAGTATTCAATTACTTCCCCCACTGTGGTCTATACACCTTTCTTAACACTTCTCCCATATGACACGTTCATAACCATATTTAGCTTTCTTCCCACCATCTCCTTGTAATTCAAAAGGCAATTTAGACTCCCATATGGTTGCCGTCGAAGCTAACAGATGTCTAGCAAATTAAAACAAAAATTATGACTTATAAACTGCTGATGTATCATCATTCCAGAACATCTTACAATTTATAGTGAATCACAAGATAAGACTTCAAACGTGATACCCCCCAAGGTTCCCTAAATCTCTCTCCTCTCTGCATTTAAGCCCTGTGGAAACAAATTAGATACAACATTCTGCCATCAAGCCAGGATAAACCTCCACTTAAAAATACAATATAATATTTGCAAGCACATCAAAGACAAATTTGGCCTCAGGTACCTAACGCTGTTCTAATCCTTGTACAGCAAAGAGGAGAGAAAAACAACTTGGTTCTCCCAAATTATTCAAGGCTTCCACTGAGCCATGAGACTTTTTTCCTAAGTGAAAATTAAATCTAGTGAATCCACTTGCCTCATCTCCTTGGAGATAAGGCATCATCATTACCTGGTGGTAATAATGCCAACGTACCAGGCTACAGTATTTTAGAAATTCTAAAGCCCAGGATGGGACTAGTATGAAATCTGAAGACATTAACAATAATGATATTTACCATTTGTTAAATATTGAGAAAGTATGCTAGGCAATACTCATCGAATCCTTGAATCTACAGCTCCATTATCAATGTTAGTTTCTTTGATAAACAAGAAATTAAGGCTCAGTGCATCACATTGCATTTTCCAAAGATAGCCACAACCTACCTAACCTAAACACTCATCTATCAAAAGATAGAATCCTTTTCTTGGCCTCCCTTGAAATTCAGCAGGCTCCAGGCATGCTTTAACCAGCAGAGTACATGAAAGCGACACTGGGCCAGTTTCAGGTATAGCCTTAACTTCCTGGAAGCTGCTTCTTCCCGTATCATAAACACGAAGAAGCCACATGAAAATGGTCCAACCAACAACCCTGGCTGAGCTCTCCACAAAGCATCAACTGTCAGTCACGTAAATGCACTATCTTGGACACTCCACCCCAATTAGCCTTCAGATAACTCCAGCCTCGGCCACATTTCACTGCAACTGCAAGGAAGATCCCAAGTGCTAATCGCTCAGATGAGCCTCATCATATCATAGAACTGAGATATAATAATAAAGTTCTGTTTCAAACTACTAAGTTAGGGGTTGTGTATTATGTAACAAGAGATAACCAGAATACTGAGTTCAATTTACTTGCCTAAAAACAGTTAAGTATAAGAGCCAGAATCCAAAAGCATCCAGAGGAGCAAAGAATCTATGAATGGTAGGTGATGGGACGGGAAAGTTCAGGACTCAAAAGAAGCAACTGTAAAATGAAATTCTCTTTTTTCTTCCCTCCCCACCCCAAAGCAGCCTCAGGGTTTTCTGAGGAATGTCCTAGTATGGTGACACCCTCAATAAGATCAATTTCTTTATGGCTTGAGTTCTTCCAATATAAAAGAGAAAACCTGAGATTTTTTTCCCCCCCACCACCTTATGATAACTAATGAGAAAGGAATTTATAAAAGATATTGACATTGTTACTCAAAATATCACTACAACTGTTATATAAAATGATTCACGTTTTATATACAAAACTCCTCTAATAATAAAAATATATTTAATGACTCACAGGACTACACTAGAGATTCACAATGGGGCCAGGATAAAATGCATACTATACGAATAAGTGAATAAGCAAAGAAAAAATTAAGAAAAGGTTTGGTTTGGTTTTTGTTTGTTCATTTGTTTATAAAACGATCTTTGAGGAACAAGTGAAATAATAAAACTGATCTCCAGACAAGTCTGTTTGAGAAAAAGTCTACAATTTAACAAAAATCCCAATATATACTACTTTCATTATATATTAGTACCCATCTGTTGTATTTTTCTACCCCCCCCCCATATTAGAACTCAAAAGGCTCACTCCTTTCAGAAGAAAGAAATTTTAAGATTCATTCACCTTCATTTTAGCAGCTGAGAGACTGAGGTTCAGGGCAGTTAACTGAGTAGCAAGAAGCCAAACTATTCGTTAGTATGCTCTTAGTCTTGGTGCCACTATATTTTCCATTTTTATTTTACCAGAATTCTACCTCCAAATGTCTTCAATGTATTTCAGATTTATTCAGCATTTCACAGTTTGAACATGAATGATTAGGAAACTATGCTCTCTGTTATAAGAGTTGCACGGAGCCTGTTGTTTCTGGCACTCACAGACAAGATACTGACTATGTAGAGAGCACAGGTGAGCAACTTTACAGAAACAGGCTGCCAAGTTACTGACCCCAATTCTTCAGTCACTAACATCTTAATCTGAATTACTTTGATCAAATATCATGGCCACCTCCCTGCTGACCACACTAGAAACCAGGGTACTGACAAACTGGAAGATTTAAGTATGGCATAATTTTGGAGTAGACAACAGGCTAGGAAAGATACGAGGGGATCTGAGTGGAAGGCTTTAGTCAGAGCAAGAAGGGACAGAGTACATAAAAGCAGTATAAGAGTAGGGTCCTTATAACAAAGGTATCTACAGTTCTGCCGTGGGCAGTTGGTTTAGTTGCAAAGCCTACCTCTGCTTTCAGGCTTCCCATAAAACTTCTACCAGAGAATCAAAATCAAGTAAGATGTGGCTTTCTTCTGCAACTCTTTAGCTGAGCACTGCAATTCTTTGAAGCTCTCCACAATTCCAAGTGTTTTACTACAACCTAATCCACAGAAAATACTAAATTTCCCTCTGTACACTCTACAAAATTATACCAAACTGTCAGGGAAACAGGCCCAAATCCTTCTTTCTTTTCAAAGTCCCTGGGTGTTTTTTTGTTGCCTGGTAGCTGAAATGTGCAACTTCTGGAAGTGTTCAAGCAGAATCAAGAGGCCTGGGCCAAAGAGGTCCAGACCCAATTCTGTAGTCCCTGACTCTCAAAGTCACTAAGTTTTGACTTCAGATAAAATCAAAACACCTCACTCGGAAACATGACTACTCACCACTTTTAAAACACTCCCAGCAGGGATGAGGGAAAAAGAAGCAAAGAAACAAAATAATTTCTTCTTCCTGTAATTGTAACAGTGTTCAATCCTAGGGAGGGAGAGAACTGCTAACAGAAATCATGTACAATTGCTGGCAAAAGATGTGAATGACTGGCTTTGATATTTATTCACGTGTCCCTCTCATTATCTTTATCAGTCCTGAGACAGATCATATGCTGACACAGAAAGTAGTCTGTAATCCCTTCCATTTCCTTTTGCAAAACATTCATGACCAATGCAAGATACTCCTGCAGAAAACTGAAAATAATAAAATAGCCTGTAAATGTGTGGTAGAACAAAAATAATATAGAGAGCTATATTATCAACTATTCTCATAGATGTAAATTTTTACAGCAAATGGCCAAAATTAAAGGGAATCAAAATAAATACACCTTGTGTTCAGACTGCTATGGTTTATTATTGATCCCGCCTTTGCATTATCGTTTATCTCACACTGAACCTACACCAAAGAAGAAACTTGGAGAACCCCTCAGACAGCCTCCATCTTTACTTTTCATGGGGTAAAGGGGGTGATAAGGAAGAGGATGGGATGGGATTGGATGAGATGAGATGAGATGATATGGAATGAGATGGGGAGGAAAAATAACACAGTCTTTGAACCAACGTTTTCCCCTGGTCCTAGAGAACTCTTTGTCTGGTTGCCGAACACGTTTGTGAGATCAAGGAAAAGAATCCAAATAAAACAAAAGAGTCGGCGTCCCAGGCTAATTACAATAGGTGCCCAGCACAATCTAGTGCCAGCAGAGCATGGTTTGAATCTTTCGAGCATTTGCTTTCTCGGCACCCCCAATAAAACACGTCTCTCACCCCTTCTTCTTTGCGTTTCTCCAAGGTTTTCCCCAAACGGCCCGCTCTATGTCCCTCCTTAGAAAAGAAGGACGTGAGGCAGTAACACATGGAAACAAACGTTGATGGTGACTTGTTATTATTCTGACAATATATAGAGAGAAATAAATCCCTCCACCTCACGCGCTCGCTAGCCAGTCCATTATGCAAAAGGAGCCCAAAGGGAAGAGCTTGCAGGAAGCGTTATTTCCGTGCACATTACAGAACCATATACCGCGGCATCTGCATCCTACACAAAGCCGGAGATGGTGCAAGAAGATACACGCTGAGCACCGCACGGACCAGCCGCGGCAACACGGAGCCAAGCCCTGGTCCAATCAGAGCCGTGTCAGAAGGTGGACCTCAGGGTCGGCTCTGCCGGATTAGTCTTCCCTATTCCGACACCACGCTCTGCCCAACATCCATATCCCACCGGGAGCAAATCTAATTCGTGTGGCTGCTCATTTCTCAAACTGCCAAGCCCTTTCTTTCATCTGCCTCCCTGCTATTCGTCCCTTAAAAAGCCACCCCAAGGCCTGGGTGCCCCCTCTCCGACTCGGTTTTTCTTTTTCCCTCTTCCCATTCCTAGAAAGGATTAAATGTTTCCTCTCTCCAACGCGCAAGCTGGAAAAGCGAAAGGCAAATGCCTCTCCTTGCTCCGGCACGCGCCCGAGGGGCTGCGAAAAGTACGGGCAGCTAACACCGCGGGGGGAATCGCCGCGAATCGATTGGCCACGATAGCTGAAATCCCAAAAAGCTCCAACTTACCCAAAATATGACATTGAAGCCAAATATGAAATATTTGATGCAACAACTGACTTCAGGACCCTTGTAGTGCTTCCCGGACATCCTCTGGGTTCATGAAGACACTTGCCCCGGCAGCCCGAGTTTGGAGCCCCGGAGCGGAGCGGCGGTGCTCGGAGCAGCCCGGCCGGGAGCGGGGGCTCGGGGCCGCGGCCCGGCGGCCCGGGCGCAGCCGCGCGGGAACCGACGCGCGGACCGCGGCTCCCGCACCTCCAGCCCCCGGCGCGCCGAGGCCGCCGGAGCCCGGGTGGCGGCGAGCGGGAGGGGGAGCCCGGCGCGGCAAAGCCCAGAGCCTCGCAGAGGCTGGCCCCGCGCTCCCGGCGCGCACCGAGTCCGTCCGCCAGGCGATCTGTCTGTCGGTCTGTCTGTGCGCTTCGGGCAAACGCGGCCGCGGCAGATGCTGGTGGAGACGCGACTCGCCAGCCCGCCGGCTCGCGCGCGCCCGCCCGCCCCTCGCTCCGCCCGCCGCCCGCGGCTCCGCCCCTCGGCCCGCGGCTCCGCCCGCCGCCCCGGCGAGGCCAGATGCGCGCGCGCGCGCGGGCCCGGGGGCTCCCGGGCGGCCGCCCCCTCCCACCGCTCTCCGCTGCGCCCGCTCCCCTTCTCCCCGCCCCTCCTCTGGCCGCCCCGAGCGCGGGCGACCCCCGAGCGCCGGCCGCGAGGCGCCCGGGAAGCCGACAGGCGGGAGGGAGAGGAGGGCGCCGACTGGAAAGCAGCCTGGCAGTGACCGCCGGCGATGAGCACGAGGTCCCTCCCCGCCGCCCGCATCGGCAGGCAGCTACTGGAGGAACGCCGGGGAGAGGTTCGCTCCGGGGCGAGAAAGCTGGGTGAGTGGGGATCCTGCGAGACCCCCGCCCCGGGACAAGCCCCCTTCCGGGTGTAACCACATTCACGCCTCCGCCTCCAGCACCCGGTTATGCTTCAAGAGAAAACACCGGATCACTGAGCCGCTGAGAAAAGCAGCGCGGAAAGGGGTCTCAGACTTTGCTGGGGGCAGAGGGAAGGCAGGGTGTTAGGGATTGGAGAGAAAAAGAGACGGGAGATGGGGGGGAGCGAATGGGGAGGGTCGCAAAGGAAAGTCTCCTGAATCTCAATGTGGCTCCAGCCCAACCTCCCCACCTGCCGGAAATGAGCTTCATCCTAGAAATGGGGATGAAGAAGGAAAAATGGTCCAAAGGAGTCCTGACCCCAATACGACCCTCCGCTAGGATCTGCTGCAACAGCACAAACCCAGACAGCAGATGCCCCCGCGCTACGGAGTAGTGCTGAAGGAATGGCCGATTCCTAATTCTTGAGGAATCCAAGAGTACCAGGACTGTCATCTGGGGAATCCGAATGGGGTTTATAGATCATGAGCCATCAAGTGTTTGATCTCTAGGGAAGGATAGAACGCGTGGCTGGACATTGTTTTAGAGCCTCCCTGAGAAAGTGCTGCGTCTCCGCCCTTCTCCTGGACACTTTCATAGGTGCTAGCAAGCAGGTGACAGACAGTATTTCATGCAAGAAGAATGAACAACCGCCAAGACAATGTGTACATCTTTAGGTTTGTTTGTTTGTTTCTAAGGCTTCAAAAAGCTAGAAAGAGATGAAATCAGGAAAATTTTCCAGCACCATGTCGCCTGGTACTGGGCACAGAAATCTACTTGTTTTCTAAGCACCCCAGGTGATGCTTAATTACACTTAGGTTTGAGAACTTTTGGCAAAGGGTTCCCCTACTTAGCTACCTCTCTCCTTCCTCAAAACTGGCTAGCCAGTTGACAAAATGCAGTCCAGCTTTGGCGGGGCAAGACAATACTTTTTTTGCAATAAACCAGACTTTGAGATAGGTTTGGCCTTGAGAGCGATTGAGGCTACAGTGAGGTCATAGGTCGGAGCCAGGGTACCCACAAAGATGAGAGCCAGGAGAGCCTACCCGTTCAATACCACAGAACTGTGACACTGACTAACTTGGATGAAATCACCAGCCTTTTGAATGAAATAATCCTTTCTCCCTCAAAAATGCCCTCCATCCACCAAAAACGCATAGCATACTACCACCAATCTGGTAGGCTTCACTGGTAAAGTCTGCATGCAGCAGCATATTCTGTATTAAAAGGAAAGCACTAACAAGCTTTACCTAAGCTTATTCATGCTATATTGTGATTCTTCCTATATATAAATAGAACAGTTGCTGCAGATTTCTGGATAAGTCAGTGGAAAGGTCTTGTCTTAAGCCGATGTGACACAGTCCAGAAAAGGACTAGAAATTAGGTCTAGTTGATGACTGAGTTGATCCCTAAGCAGGATTATTCATCTTTGAAATAAAAATTAACGGATAAAGGAAAACTCAGATAACTCATTGGTAAATTGGAGGCGAGTAGGAGGAGGAAACTAGTCACATTCTTATTTCATATATCAAAAGTAAGTTCTAGGAGGATTAATGAGTTAAATATATCTTCTAATGCAAACTGGAAGAAAAGAGAATGTTTGTTAAACTTCTAGCTAGAAGTATTTCTCAGTTTAGAAGCAATGGAAGGAAATGATCAATGTATGACTCGGTAATATCTTAGAATTTCTATGTGTCACACTTTTTTTATAGAACAACCTAAACCAGAAAAAAAATATTGACAGCAAACATTTTTAAGTCTGAATATCTATGTTATAAGTAAGACAATACAGGTAAAGTAAGTATAGAGTCTTGATGATTAAGCATAAACAGAAAATAAGCCATATACAAATAAATTGAATAGTAATAAATATATGGTGAAAGTTAACCTTACTGGTAACTGGTAAAATAGACATTAAAGATAAAGTTTTAAAGATCATGAACACTGTTTTGCTCATACACTGATGGTGTTATGATATCGTCCATTTGGAAAGCATTTTAGCTGTTTGTCGCAGATCAGAGTGCTCCTGCATTTTGACTCAGCAGCCCCACTTCTGGGAATCTAGCCAAAGAAATACTGCAAAAGAGGGGGAAAGTTATATACTGCAAGTTGTACATCATAGCATTGTTTATATTGAAGACTTGGCCACAACTTAGAGATCCTAGAGTAGGGGCTATATCCAGTTCCTTGTAGCCACCTGGATTACAGTGTCACTCCCTGTTTCTCTGTCTTTGCAAATGTCATTCTTAGTCTCTACCTGAAGCCCTCTCCCTGCCCTTTGTGAGCTGCCTCCTCTTTCTTATCTTCAACACTTTGATCAGCATTTTTCTGACTCTCTCCTTTGTTCCCTTAACACCTCCTGCGCTCTTCCATGTCAGCACTTGGAGACTACCTGTAATTACTTGTTTACTGCCCTTCTCCTCCACTCTGCCATGACTTTTTCAAGGGTGTGGTCCATGGTCTTTTAATCTTAGAATCACTAGTGCCTTGCTAATGTGGCAGGTGCTCAATAAATATTTATTAAAGGAATGGATGAATCATTTATTCAAACCTTTTACAGACATTAAGGATGATGATTATAGAGTATGTGGCAATGTGTGAATATATTATAATATTAAAGTTTAAAGTCACTATGTACAGAATTACCTCCAAGTAATAGTAAATGTTAAATGAAAAAAATCAAGGTACAAAACAGAGTGCACAGTAGGCTGCCATTTTGTAAAAAAAAAAAAAAAAAAAAAAAAAAAAAAAAAAAAAAAAAAAAAAAAAAAAAAAAAAAAAAAAAAAAAAAGCGTGTTGGCAAGGGAGAGTGGAGAATTTATATATACACATATTTCCTTGTTAATGGGTAAGCTATGTATAGAAGAAAAGAAAAGAAAAACTAGTAACAGTAGTTGGGGGTGGGGATGGGTTGGGGGCAGAATGGAGGACTAAAAAAGATGAATGGGAAGACTTGCTTTATTTTTTAATATACCCCTTTGTTTGTTTACATAATTTGTACCGTGTACATGATATACCCATTTTGAAAAATAAATCATTCTACAAAATTGTGATTACATGAAAAAAGTTAGGAGTTAATTCTTGCCAATAATAACAGTTGTTAGATTGTGAAATTGTGGATGATTTTGATGTCGTTTCTGTTTTCCAATTTTTTTAATGTGGTCATATTGCTTTTACAATTATAAAATTATAAACAAAGACATAAACAAAAAACTAAGTAATCATTATATTTATTTCATCACATTTCCTTCGTGACTCAATAAATTCCAGTCTATTTTATGGAGAAAAGAAGGTGAGTAATTTTCTCCATGAAGACTGTTACAAACATCTTCTTTATAATTCTGAAACTGAAAAATGGTTAATAAGTTTAATTACTGAAAAGTTAATCAGCCTTGCAAATGACAATGAGAACAGGTAAAGCATGTTCTTCTAATAGTTGCCTAGCTGCACAGCAAGATATGACAGCAACATTTTAACCTAAGACACCAAATTTAATGAGCTCATCTGTCTGTTTCACTCTTCTCACCAACCTTTCTGCCTCCATGATGCCTGCCTCTCTCTCTCTCTCTCTCCCTCTCTCTCTCTTTCTCTCTCTCTCTCTCCCTCTCCCTTTCTCTCTCTCTCCCCCTCCCTCTTTCTCCTTCTCTCTCTCCCCTTCCTTTGGGAAGAACAGCCCTAGGCCAGCTCCAGTGGGAGAGTGGCTCTTGCCAAAGTTTGGTTCAGAAATGGGCATGTGACCAATTCTGGCCAAAGAGACAGGAGGAGTATTTGCTGAGGGTTTCCTTACGGTGAAGAGATGGTTTCTTTTTGGCCTTGGATTTAATTGTGTTTGGATATGATGCTTGGATCCTCTACAGTCTGACAATAAAGACCATACCAAAGATGGCAGAGAAAAAAAGACCCTAGGCCTTCATGACATGGTTGCATGGCTGACTTAAGCCTACCTCAGGACTTCCTGTCATGTGATAGAACTTGCTTGATTAAAGTATTGTGAGAGATTCTCAGTTTCAAGCAGCTGAAAGTAGCCCGACTTAAATCCTCCCCATCTGATATCCTCTCCTCTTTGATTTTCTCTTTTTGAATCACCACCAGTGTTTCCATGTCTCTCTGAGCACCACGCTTTTCCTGCTTTTCCTCCTCTCCCCTCTCTACCTCCACCTGTTCCTGTCTCTCTTAAACAATACAGGAGAAACCTTTAGCACTGTCTGGCCAGCACATACTCATCCCTTTCTCTCAGACTTTCTCAACCACCTCCAGCCACATTTGTACTTCAGAGTTGACAAGCCTCAGTGGATCTAGGTGGGCCCGATCTGAGAGTCTGTCTCACTGGAGTTGGAATTCAGTAACAAAGCAATCCCTGCATGAGCTGGAATGGAGGCAATGTTTTCAGGAGAGCTGGGGGGCCTTGTTTCCAGGAGGAAGCCAAGATGCTCACGCTCTCTTTCTCTGCAGAAAGAGGAAGGAAGCATAAACACCAGAGAGAAACAACAGTAGAATCTGTGACAGCGTGGGCCACACACATAGTTGTGCATTTTGTGCTCTCAATAGCTTCCAGCCCTACTAAAGGCATTACTTACATATTTCTCCAAGAGAACCTTGTCCTTGAGGTTTGTGAGATTTTTAGATGGAATTCTTCCATCACATCCCATTTTGACTTTAGCTACTTTGAAGTGGGCATCTCACATTTGCAAATTAAAGAAATTTGATTAAAACAACCGATCATTCTATCTCAAATCCATTACAAAATGACATTTTAATTGATCATAATATAAAATTAAAGTGTGTTTTTGTTATAACTGTTTAATTAAATATTGTCCCTACTGTTCCTTAGTTGAAAAGTGAACAATTAAAATGTTTTTTTTTTTCCTAAAAAACAATCGCTTCCCCAGAATCGGTACCACCCTCATGCCCCTCTTGCCCCACGCCCACATGTACCCATTAAAGAAGACTAGTTTTCAGGGCCCCAGGAAGAACATAAAAAGAAAGCATATCTCTCATAAATATAATTAAACAAGCATATGTAGAACACAGTTGTTTCACTTTAAAAAATCAATTATAATTGCTCGTGTAATAAAATGAATTCTATCTTTTACAAAATATGGCAGAGCAAGCATTAATTTTTCTTTTATTCTGCCTTTTTTTTGTAAATAGCATCTCAGTTTCCTCCCACTTTAGAAATAGTCAACTAGACCTATGAATCAAGGTGCCTCACCTTACCAGGGTCAAGTGCACGACAAGAATTTGCCAATCCAAAGCTCCTTTGATGTTACTGAGAAGAGGGAGTAAAATACCAAAAACCACCTGAAGTTCATTGATTGCAGCTCCTAGGCAAGCCTGAGGCTGCCCTTGAGACCTCTGGGAACCTTCCAGTTTTTCTGCCTTCTCTCTAGTCCCATGAGCTAGTTTGTTTCTTCCTAGTGAATTTCCTTTCTGATTAAATTAGTCTTTGCCTATTTCTATGAATTCGACCAAAAAAATTCCTAATCAATACCATGTGAACTTTAAAAACTATATTTTCAAAGAAAAATATTAACATTTTATTTCAAAAGTAAGATACTCTCATTTAACAATACATAGAAAATATTTTTAAAGAATCACCCATGACAAATTTTCCAAAGAAACTATTGTCAATATTTTGATGTTTTATTCATTAATAAATATTTTATATGATTGATATCATTCTTCAGAGAAAAAACTCAAAACTGATATATCTTCCACTTCCCAGAGCCCCAAAACAGCACAGAGAAATTCTCCACCAAAACAGAAGCAAGTCTATATCAATTTCCAGGATGTGGTTATCAGTCAAGATTCTAACCTCTTCGCTCCATTTATCTACCTAGCCCTTGAGTGCATTCCTTTTTTTTTTTTACCACTTATCAGTCTTTTGTTTCCATTCTTAAAAGGCAAACATGCCTTCATGCTCCCTTACATTCCTAACTCATTTCTACCTCTAAACAATCTCAAAACTCCATTCCTACCCTACAAATTCCACCCTTCCATTCATCGCCAAATCAAATTATTATGTAGTTAAGCATAATTCAACCCCTTAAGAAATCTTTCCCCATTTAACATGAGGCATGCTAATCATATCCAATAATTTTCACTATATGATTTATTTTAAAAACCTTATTTTAAAAACTTTGCTTTTGTGATATATCCCTTTTCCATGGAACTATAATTGGTAGGATATTAAACTTAATATTCAGAAATGAGGAATAGATATATTAGCAGATTCATCAGTTAATATATTAGGCTTAATTATGCAGAATCGACTGATTCAACAACAAATATTTATTGAACAGATCTCCCATTAAAGGACCTGCATTCATAGTTCCTTCCCTAAGAATGCAACTGGAACAAATAAAGCTAAGAATACAAGTCAGAATGGATTAAGAGCTACAATTCCAATAAGGTGCAATATGTGCACAGAAAATTATCAGAAAGAAATCGTGAATAAGCACCTCTTCCAGTTCTTTTTCTTTTCTTTTTCTTACCTGTGATGGTAGCATTAATGTACAATTATTAGGAATAAAAACTAGTTACATTAATCAAGATTGTTTTATATCTGAATCATTTATTTGAAAGAGGTCAAGACTTTGAAGAAATAAGTTTTAAAGTTTACATTTAACCACATGGTACAGCTGCTATGAGAAACAGTTTGGCAGTTTCTCAAAACATTAAACAGAATTACCATATGATTCAGTAATTTCACTCCTAGTTGTATACCCTAAATTGAAAGCAGGGACCCAAACAGATGCTTGTATAGCAATGCTCATAGTGACACAATAGCCAAAAGGTAGAAACAAGCCAACTATCCATCAACAGATGAATGGATAAACAAAATGTGGTATGTATTATTCAGTCTTTAAAAAGGAACGTAATTCTGAAACATACTAACACATGGATGAAACTTGAAAACATGCTAAGTGAAATAAGCCTTAAACAAAAGGACAAAGACTATATGATTCCATTTATATGAAGTACCTAGAACAAGCAAGTTTCATAGAGACAGAAAGTAGAAAAGAAGTTACCAGGAGTTGAGGGGCAGGGGAATTGGGAGTTTTTGTTTAATAGGTAAAGAGTTTCTGTTTAGGATGATGAAAATTTACGGAAATTGATGGCGGTGATGGTAGTGAATATTAATGCCACTGAACTGAACACTTAAAAATGGTTACAATGGTAAATTTTATGTTATGTCTATTTTAGCTAAATAAATAAGTCTATACTTATAACAAATAACTGAGGAGTAGTTCAAAATATTAAAACGATAAGTTGTTCTCACAAGTCTACATATTAATAAAGTTAAATATCCAATATATGCATTCTAAGGCTGTGAGTCATATGTGTCCTCACTTTTGGAAATCTAATAAGATTGTAAAAATAAATTAAGGGGCTATTGAACATAAAAGGATCTATTTTGCAGAGGGATTGAGCCAAATGTTCTTTCCTAATAAACTTGATTGTTTCCTAATTGATCAGGAACAAGCCGGCGAAGGCCATTGAGAATAGAAACACTCTGGAAAGAGCTATCAGGAAGCTGGAGCCCTCACTAGTGTATAATCTCACACAGGAGACGAGCCACCTGCATTTCCTCTCCTTCCAGACGAGCTCTGGCCTCTCTCAAGCCTCCTACAGGATCCCATACATCTGAGGTGTGGGAGTGAGAGCATAGCTTCTAAGCTGATGACCTGAGTTTTCATTTCAAGAGTTCAGCTACCTTTTCTATTAGACTGTAAACTTCGTGAGGACAAGGATTAGGTTTTCATTGTAGTGTGCTGCCTCAACAGTATTCCACGCATATCAGGTGCAAAATATTATTTACTGAACAAGTGAATGAATTAATTCATTAATAACTTTAATAAAAAATGGCAACGAAATATCAAACAAAAATAGTTACAAAGCAGCTCTGAAATTCTAATATATAGGAAATCTACCCGAGTACTAAAAATTCTAATAACACATATAACCTTAGGAAAACACTTCTTAAAACATAAGTGAGAAAAATCTGTGTTCAAATTTATTCTACCCTCTCCTACAAAAGGGACATGTTTTCTACTGCATTTGTAACTCTGCCCTGTACCTAAATGCATCACATTCTCAGGGGTCACAATAAATACTGTTGACAGAATGAATGACACGGCAAAAAATAGCTTGCAGAATTTTTCACTTTTTTACAAGTGTGTAAAGCATATTAAACCAACTGCTGATTAAAAATATGCATATTTTGACTCACATATGCATCAAATTAACATACATAAATCCAGCATCTTCACATCACAGCATTCAGAGCCATAGCCAATGTAATTTTCCATGTTCCTTTAAATTCATCAATCCCAGAGTGACATAATTAAATTTTTAGGAATAAAATACACTAAAAGCTATATAACTAAATATAACTAAAAGCTAACTTTTATTTTGAGTTAATCCAATGATCTTTTATCCTCAAAAAAAAAAGTCATAAGATCACTGAAAGTCTAAAATTTAATGTTCAAATTTGCTCTGTAATAACTAATATCACCATGGGAAACTCAAATTTGAATATGAATAGGAACTATTTTCCCTTGGTATGATGAATTGGGCTTGACCAAAGTACTATATGTTGAACCTTAGCACCTTGCTATATAACATCAGAATCGTGCAGTTTTCCAAGTTGCAGCTTCTGTAACTTCAGCTTCTACCTGACTTTCTGCTTTTGTTGGTCCATCACCATCTTCTTCTCTCTCAGACCCTGTTTGGAGCAGGGAAGACTATCTGTGAAACAGAGGAACAACTGTATATTGTTACACTAATGGACCAGGCAACCACTCCAGGAGGAAGGACACATTCGAACTGCAAACCTAGGTCTGAGCCATGCCCATTAAGAGGGGTTCAAATCACTGTTACTGAGAGGCATCCTGTTCCTTCCTCTTAACTCCTCAGTCCCTCAAGATTCACTACCATCTGGAGCACCTCTCTAGGATGAAGAATGTAGCCTGAATAGAATCTCTAGCGCCCAGTCTCCCTTTGTACCCTGCTATTGATATGTCCCCAGCACCATATAAATGCCCAGCACTTGGTCACTGGGTCTTCCTAGGACTGTTGGCACCGAGTATATAAGAAAAATAGGAGTATTTCCAGTAATAATAATCATCTAGGGCTGTTGATAGAATTTTCCTAGGTGTTCATATTTAGTAGATCTATTTGAGGATGTGGGGGTCCAGAATGAGCTACCCCAAGATGTGCCTCAGTGATATGCAGATTACTTCAAGCTCAAGGCAATTTTAGCATCAGGCTCCAGAGAAACTTCTGCCCTTCCCTTTAAAATACCTAAAAGAATTTGAATTCAAGGCCTTGCCCATAAGAAATTATCAGAGATGACTTCTTTTGACCTATCTATAGGGCAGGCAAACACTAATTTCTGAACTGTTCTTCTTATCATTCTTCAACGACCTTTTGAAGCCTCAAATCACCTTACCTCATCCTTAGCTCAGGATGTCTTACATACCTCAATCCCCCTCTCTATCATTAAACCTCTCATACATGTGGGAGTCTCTGTCTCTCTCATGTACTTGGGGTTCCCATGCACATGGGATTAAATTTGATTTTCTCTTGTCAATCTTCCTCCTGCTGATTTGATTATTTTTCTAGCCAAAAGAACCAGAGGAGGGAAAAGGGAATTTTTCCCCTTCCCCACAAGGTCCAAGAATCTGAATTTTTATAACTGCCCATGTGATCCTCTTCATAAAGGAATTTTGAACAATACTGAGTTCAAGCACTCTTGAAAGTGTTCCTGGAGTGTCTAGTAGGCAAAGTTGTCCTGCATGGATTCAAGCCTCACCATCTGTAGGGATGATGAAAGTGAGTGTGCTTTGTACACTAGGAAGTCTTCGTAAATCTAAGGCAAGTTGTCGTTATCATGATTATATACCTTTAGCCACAGCCACCAGGACAATATGCACAGTCAGGGCGAGGGCTAAGTGACCAGCTACATCCCTGAGGGCTAAGTATCCAGCCATGTTCTTGAAGTCCTGGAAGATGGAGGAGAATGAGGAGTGTTCAAAGGTAGTGGAAAGAGGGAGATATAGGAGCAAATATGGAAATTAATACATATGTATTTCAATTCACAGATGCTTTGGCTGCTTATATAAATCAAAGGAGCAAGAAGGGAAATTGAGGGAAAAAAATGTAAACAGCATAAATTTTCAGATATTAAAGACTGAATGTGTTGGCTGAATCATTCATTTATTAAACTTAAATTTTATTGTTTAACATTATTATGTGAATGAATGTGAGTTGGGCTCTGAAACACAAAGATAAACACCTGTCTGATGGGCTGCCATACAAAATAAAGTGCCTGTGAGTTTTAGTCATCTATATGCGGTTGCCACAGCTGGGGAAAAGTTTCTATCCTAGCAATTTTGCTGCTGAATTATCATAAATTAAAGATAGATGTAGTTAGAGCATAGTCTTTCTCCCATGGACACAAAGATCAGGCCCTACTGTACAATATTGAGGAAGAAAATCTGCAATGATGCCAAAATGAAAGAAATACATATTCTAGAAGAAGGGTGCTGGGAGATAATTTAGAGATAAAAACCACTCTCTTTTTGAAACTTGAACAAGAAGTTATGAGTTAAATAATAGCCTGCAGAATCACCTGGCATTGAGAAAGGCAAAACCATGCTCCAAGTCTTTTTTAAAAGATGAATTCAGTCTTTTGTGACTGAATATGTTCCAGCATAGTGACAGAGAAATGGATTGGCTTTTTATGATCCTATCAAAAGCCATGATTATACAACTAAAGATAAGCTACTCAACTCAGCAAAGGCACACTGTACAAATAAATAACATGAATGAGAAGACCAGTTAAATCTTCTAGATTCAATTGTTTGGGAAGAATTCTTCAAGTTTCTGAATAAATTTTAAAAGACAAAGGAATTCAGAGTTAACTCAGCAGTTGAGTTGCAGCTAGGAAATGGCATTGGGATAATTAGGAAGTATATTAGATGCCAAAAATAAGTTAAATGCCAAACATGCCTCAAATCAGCTTCCTTTGACAGTCACATAAAATATGCAAAAGACACTTAACATTTCTCATTTTCAATTATAATTCCTTAGGTCTCATTACTTTTTCCTCAGATATGTATAGGACAAAGTTTTTTTCACACCATCCTGATAATATATTTCAATCACTGAAACTTTCCCTTTAAAACTAATGAGGCTTTTTATCTCCCCCATATTGGCCAGATAACAATTTTACAGGCCACTCAGAATTACCAGAGAGAGCTGAAACTGGAGCAGCACAGATAAATGAGATCTCTGTAGATAAACCACATAATTCAGGACAGTCAGGAGTTGCAACCTCTTCCCTCACTTAACCTTGTACTAAAGCTACTCTGGATAATTTAATTCCCTGTGCACCTTTCCCAATCAGGATGGAAAGTGGATTTTAGGGTGATGTTAGACTGGTATGGGGGTGGTAACACCCCATGAAGGAAGAAAAACTGTGTAAGGACGTAGGAGATCTACCCAAACTAATTTGCCACCTCAGATCAATTACTCCACTACTCAAAAACCTTCATTTTTTTTTTTTTTAGCTGCAGGGAGGCAGTAACCTAACCTGTGAGATAGAGATCTTGACCCTGAAGACCTTCCCAAAGGTCCTGCTTAGGGCAAGTGGGAAAGTAACTGAGTTCTAGGCTGCAGTTCTCTTCGGAACATTCTATTTTTATCTGTTTACACACTGGGGTTTTATGTAAGATTTCACTTTCTGAAAGGTATCCCGCACTAAAGAAAGTTTGCAAACCCCTGGATTAAAACAACTGTTTCTTTTCAGCTCTCATGACTTCTGATTCTTTAACACTCAATGATAAGAGAGATAAATGCTGGCTAAAGCAATTTAGAAGGTTCTCAGTTAAAGTACTAACTAGGTATTGATGGAATCTGCAAATGAAGAGATGCTCGAAAGATGTGAAAGAGGAAACTTAAAGAGAAACCCAGGTTGCACATCTCTCTTCCAGGTTAGGAAAGAGAGCCATATCATTCTTCCTTTCTTACAGCAAACTTCTACCCCATACCCTCTGGTTCTCAGCTCTGGCCTTTCAACAGAATCACCAGTGAAACTGTTAAATTATTCAGGGATCTGGGCTTTACCTCTGGGAGTCTGAGTCAATAGATGTGGGGATGGAGCTTTCTCAGCTATTGCAGTTTTGGGGTGTGTATGCGTAAGATCTATAGGTGATATTGATGTGTAACTAGGATTGAGAATCTCTGCTTGGCTTCAGCTCTTCCACTGTCACTAACACTATTTTTTTCAAAGACATTAATGACCTCTCACAATGTTAGTTAGTATTTTTAGGCAGATAATTCAAAACAGAACTTCCCCAAAACAACCACCTTCCATCTGGGTATCTCAGCAGCTCTTTGCCCACCGGCCAGGCTCACCTTTAATGTCACTCTATCTGTTAGTGGCACAGGCCTTCTTCCAGTGTCTCCTGCTCCTAGGGACTTGAGGCATCACTGATTCTGTCACTCTCTGTGCTCCCAGAATTCTATCCACACAAACTTAATAAACCTACCCCTGTATCTGATCCAAATCAGGAGCCAGCTTTCCATTCCTACTGCCACTCTTTAAAGCAGGATCCCTTTATGTCTTGTCTACATTGTTTACAGCTACTTACAGAGGTCTCATTTTCTTATCTTTTCCTCTTTGAGCCATACTGATCTGACTTTGTTAGCCCCTTGTTTAAATAACTACAGTGTTTTCCACTACCTAACCTTTCAAAATAAACCCCTTCATCTATCTTTTAGGTTCTACAATAGGAACTGCATCTAAGTTTCCAGCCTCATCTTTGATTACATAGCAATGTGAACACAATCCATTAACAAAGAGTATTGCTTTTTCTTTTGTCAACATGTCCTAGGCTTTCCTGATTATGTGCCTTCACCTTTCCTGCTCCTCACCCTAAAAGACCCTGCTCCCCTTTCTATGCCACCTTCTTCTTAAAGGCTTTCCAGAACTCTCCAGGTGAATGTGAAGCGCAATGAAACCATTGGCTTGACCTTCTGTCATCGCAGTCATTATATCCTGTCTTGAAGTGTGGTTATCTATGGCTATCTCTTGTCCCCTTTACTGAGCCGTTGCTTCTTCAGAGCACTTCTCTGTCAACCTTATAGCTGTATGGAAAAAGTGAACTTTGGAGCCAGAAAGCCCTGTATTCAAATTTCAGCTCAACTCAAATTTGACCATTTGAGTTGTCAAATTATTTAACCCTTCCATGCTTTAGTTTCCCCCATCCATAAAATGGGAATATAAATATCCAGGTACTAAGAACAGTGTGAAGTCTGAGTGAGATAAAACATGCAAGGTGTCTGACACACACAAAAAAGCTCTCAATAAACAGTAGTTCCCACTAACAAATGTTGAATGGAGGTATGACAGGCTGTTATCTATAATGGAAGGTGATAGCCTGCTAACTTGGCCTGATAGGAAACTTCCTCTATAGATATTCACCACCTGGTCCTTTTTATTCATTAAGAAGAATTACAGGGCTATTTTTATTTTTGAGATAAGACTCTGAAGCAGAAGTAATGGTTTCTTCTCTCTTATCTATTGGCCAATAATAATAAAGGTTGGTAGTGATAGTGCAAAGCAAGTAGATGGAAAATGGAAGCAAGATTGGGAAGAAATCTCTGAATGAAAATATCTGGCAATATATTTTGACAGGTATAAAATGACCACAACTTTGCAAAACAAATATTACCAAGTTACGTTATGCAGTATATAAAGAAATAAGCTACTATAGTCAGAGAGATAGAAATCATTAAATAATAGGAGAGCTATTAGTATAATACATCAAATACAAAAATATATGTACTTGCTTCTATAGATGCTTAAAATGTATTTGATAAGATTCAATGCCAAATCCTAATAACATTGTTTTAAGAGTAGAAATAGAAGAAATTTGTTCTTAATGTAAGAGAAGGTAAAAGATTAAAACCAATAGTCAGCGTTATATTTATTGGTATGGAGATATATGTGATATTCCCACTAAAAATATGTGCAAAAAAGGATTTTTATTTAATATTGTTCTGAAATTTATGGTCAATGCAACAAAACATAATACAAACTTAAAGGTATATTATTAATAAGGAAGAGATAAAATGATATTTATTTTGAGATGAAATCATTATGCAATTATAAATGCCAGAGGATGAATGACAATAAAAAGAAAAAATACAAAAACGTTCCACTATTGGAATAACAGCTAGAAACAAATGTATATATACGTATGCATATATATTTTTTAAATAGTTTTAAAATGATTTGAAACAGTTGTGATAAAAAATGAATACAGAGAACTCATACACAGTAACAACAAAAATATAAAACATCTTAGAAGTAGCCTTAATTGATGCATAATACATCTTATAATTAACCTTAATTAATGCATAATGTCTTTCATCTAGTCAAAGGAAAGAACAAAATTTCACTGAGATATATTTATTAAAGCTTGAGGAAATAGAAAAAATATACTGTGTCCCTGAGCAGGAAGACATTCTTAGAAATATTTAAATATCTTTAAAATAATACAGCTTTAATCCAGACATTGAACAGTATTTACGGTGCACATATTATATGCCTAGCAAAATCCTAAGTACTAAGAATAACCATATGGGCAGTGAATAACACAAAAACTCTACCTACATGGTGTTTAGATTCTTAAGGAGCTGACACACCAAAGAAATAAACTCTTACTAAAATACAATCTCAGGCAATGATATGTTAATTGAATAAAAATATGACAGGGTTAAGAGATAAAAAATGAAAAGAAGGGGATGCTGTTTAGAATGGAGTGATCGGAAAAGGTCGTTGAGGAAGTAACTTTTGAACAGATATTTGAATAAAGTATAGTAGAGAACCATGTGGCTATCTGGGGGAACAGTGTTTCTTGCAGAAGGAACAGCAACTGCAAAGATCCAGATGTGGAACTATGCTTGATGTCTTCCAGAAACAATATGTTATCCAGTGTTGCCGAAGGGGAGTGAGTGAAGGGGATACTGATAGGAGATAAGGACAGCGGGAATGTAGGACAGATCATATAGAGTCTTGTCAGGTAAATTATACAGGGACTTTGGGTTTTGTCCTAAGTTGGATGGTAGCCATTTGAAAATTTTGATCAGGTGAATATCTGATTTAATTACATTTAAAAAAACAACAACAACAAATATTTGTTGGTCTCAGTGCTGACAATAGGGTAGAAGTGAGGGGGAAATAGTGAGAGTCATTAGGAGGCTATTTCAGTAATTCAGACTGAAGAAAGTGGGCTTGTACTAGGGTAGAAGGGGTAGAGGAACCAGAAGTAGATTCCAGGTATATTTTGGAGGAAGACATAAAAGATTAGCTGATGAGTTAGCTAAGAGGGGTGAGAGAAAGAAAGAAATCAAGGTTGGACCCTAGGTTTTTGACTTAAAGCAACTGGTTGGATCATAGTGTTAATTACTAAAATGGGGAAGACTGGGAAAGGAGCAGGAATTAGGGAAATGAAATCAAGAGCTATGTTTTGAACATGTTAAGCTAAAAATGTCTATCAGACTCAAAGTGGAGACACTGAGCAGGCAGTTGTTATAAATCTGAAATTGAGGGGAATTTCTCAAGCCATCAGCAAATAGATGGAATGTAAAGCCAGTGGATTGGATGAAGTCATCTATGGAGTGAATATACATAGAGAGATTCCTAGGGCTCACCAATATTTAAAGTTTGGAACAAGGAAGAAGATCCAGCAGAGAAGACTGAAATGAGTCAGCTAGTAAAATAGGAGAGAACTTGAGAAGGTTTGGAGCCTCAGAAGCCAAATAAGTGATTTATTATAACTCTCATCAAAATGTCAATGATTTATTTTTAGTAACTGTCCAAATCATTCTAAAACAGACCAGAAAAGTGTAATGCACACCTAGGATAATGGACCATCCCACCAAATACTTCTTTTGTAATAACTGATAAGGACATGATGTTCTTAGGACTTTGTAAAGTGAAAATGAAATCTTTCTTACTTAAAAATAGCTTTTGCTTATGTAAGCATTCTGTCTCTCACTGCAGAACCCCCCCATTTTTATATTGGCACATTTGTTTTAGTCACCCTGCTGATGTTCTTGCAGCAAGTTAACAAAATGTAGCATCTGCTTGAGAAAAATTTGTCTAAGGAATTTTGTTTTTGATACTCATAAATTGATTCTATTTTATGTGAGAATTGGTTATGCAATAAAGAAACATAGTAAACCATTAGGCAGAAATAAATTAGTCAATAAATGTGCTGGGACAATAGTCTAGAAATACAAATACTAAATTGTATTCTCACTCCATCCATGCACCCAAGTAAATTCTAGATTGATTTAAAGTTCAGTATTTAAAATTCTAATAATGAAAACATTTAAAGAAAATATGGACATCTATTTATAAAACTTGTACATGGAAGAGATTTCCTAAGCTTAAAAATAACAAGAAATTATAGAACAAAACACCAGCAGATTTGAATCTATAAAAGTAGAAAATTCTATGCACAAGACTATGAGTTAGATATTAAAATGGGAAAATGTTTTCAATAAAATGACAAAGTTAATATATTTTCTACTTAAAGAACTCATGCAAACTGATAAGAAAAGCAGGAGGACACAATTGATAACTGGTCAGTAGAACATTTACAAAAGAGATCATTACCCAGAAGAGAAAATCTAGCTAGTCAACTTATATGCAAGCATGTTGATTCTGGATAATAATCAAAGAAATGGCACAACAAATTGTTATAATTTTTTACCAATTTTATTAGTAAAGATTAATTTTTAAAATTATAATAATATAGTCTTGTGAAGAGTTCAATAAGGAGGGCTTTATTTTGTTTTGATGGTATACATTTAGATAAGCAATTTAAATTTATATCAAGATCCTTTAAAAAATAGTCCATACTCAATGGATGACCAGTATCTCTATTTGTAGACTATCTTAAAGAAATAATCTTTATATGGATAAAGTTTTTTATAAAAAAATTTAATATGATTACTTAGCCTCAAGTGGACATAATACAAAAGTTATGCAAATACAGTGGACCTGATATAGTTAATAAAAAAAACAGCCTTCCCAACTATAGCCAGAAATAATTGTTAATGTTACAAAGGAAGTTTCATCATGTATGCATATTTCTGCTCAGTGAGGATCTCATTGTAGCTCTGATCCCAATAAGTTACTCTGTCCACCAAAAGGAGAAGAATTTCACTTCTAACATCACAACGTGGGCAGAACATAGAGGCCTTTGACCAAGGAACACAGAGAACCCAGATTAAAAGAATAGAAGTTTCTGGGGTCATCATGCAAATAGCAAGGGAGGTCCCTCTGATAATAAATAAGCAGTTGTAGGCATTTTTGCAGAGCTTACTGAAGCAAAGCAAAGTCTCTCTTTGATAAAATTGATTTAAAAAAAACTATTATTTTGAGCAAACTCAAAGCAAAGACAGACATTTTGTAGAGAAATAAGGGTCACAATAAAAGAAAATGACTTCCTACAAATACTGGCACAGGAAAAGAAAATTAAGATCATCAGCAGAACTCAAAAGTCCTAAGTGGAAGAATCAAGACCAAACTAAAGATGGCTCACTTAGTCACACTTCCAATCATATTCATTTATTCACTCATTTATTCTTTCATTAACTTATTAGTTGATTAACCAAATATATATTAAGCAGCATATATATGCCAGGCACTAAGCAAGTACTGGAGATTATCTTGGTAAAAAAAGCTGAAGAAGATATTTTCATGGAACATATAATAGTAGCAAGGCTAGAATTGAAATAATAATATTAGTTAAGTTCAAATGTGATAAGTACTAACAAAAAAGAAAATTTGAAATCTGTGAGAGTGACAGGAGAACCTAACCTAACTTAGAGGATCAGGGAATCCTTCTTTGGGTTTCTATGAGACTTGAAATTTTAAATAAAAGTTAAAAGGTAAAAAAGATTTAGCTATAGTAAGATTTTTGCTAATTCCTTAATGGAGAAAGAATTAGAAACCATATTTGTGGTTTACTGCATATACAATACACATGTTTTCTATATATTTAAATTAAGTATAATTATAGTTTTTGTTGCATTATATGAATTCTGACACATTCAACATATTTTATTATTTATATAAAGATCCAAATTATTCTTTTGGATAGATTTTTGGGCTGGGTGGATCTTTTCCATTTATTTAGTCAAGATTTTGTTATTTAGCAACACTTCCATCTGGGTGGTCTAACCATTACCAAACCATAATCATTGGACATAGGCATTTCAAGATACATATTCATTTAAAACAAGAATGTGTTGAGTACCTATTATGTGCAAAGCTCTATTTCTGCAGCTGAGATTTTAGTGGAGAGGAAGACCCACAAGGTCCCTGACCTTATGGAGTTTACATTCTAGTATGAATTTAAATTCTGTGTTTTTAATGTTCTAATTTATTCTCAATAGCAATAAATAGGAATGACCACTTTACTGCACTCTTGTCATCATTGGGCATTATCACTGCTTGCTTCTACAATGAAGGAAAGTATTTAAAAAAAAAAAAAACTAAGACATTGTTATGGGTTGAATTCTGTCCTCCCACAAAAAAGGTATGTTAAAGTCTTAACTCCCAATACCTCATAATGTGACCTTATTTGGAAGCAGGGTTCCTACAGATGTGATTAGTTGAGATGGGCTCTAATCTGATATAATTGATGCCCTTATAAAAAGGGAAAATTTGAACACAGAAAAACACATACAGGAAGAATACCACATGAAGATGAAGGCAGAGATGAGGGCTATCTTACTACAAGCTAAGGAATACTAACAATTGCCAGAGAATCACTAGAACTAGGAGAGAGGCATGGAACAGATTCTGTTACAGAACTAAAATTGTGTTTGTCTGCCCACGCGCATCAAAGCCAAATGAGATGTGAATGGAGGCTTGTAGACAAGAAAGTAAAAGTTTATTTAAGGAAATCATGCCACGCTTGGAGACACAGGTGAGGTAGAACTCAAAGACCTGGCTCCCTGATGGCCTCTAAGGGGACAGGTTATATAGGGGGAAAATCATTAGTCATGGTAACTAAGAGAGTTGGGGTTGTGAGTCTTACTGATTGGTCAGGGTTGGGATAGAAGGCAGTTGATCATTGTGTCAAGTCCTGATGTCAGTCATGGCATCATTCTATGTGATGTCAAGGTCAGTAGAGTTAGGTCAGTAGAGTTATTCCACCTTCATGGATCTGGTGCTAAAATACAACTGAGGTCAAAATGTTATCAATGGTTTGAGGAAACTCTGTTTTCTGTGGTCAACAGACCTGAGGGTTTGTTCCTAAAACTGTTTGACAGCTTACCAAAATTTGATGTCCTAAGGGCTTACTGGTTCAGGGAGTGGCCGTGCAGTATGTGCAAAGGTGGGAGGATAAGGAAAGAAGCCAGTGAGTCATGGTGTCATTAGACTAGACAAGACCAGTCCGAATCAAGGAGAAAGAAAAACAAAAAGGTTATTTTAAAGAAGTAAAGTTTTTCCAGTTATAATTCTCCCTTAAAACATTCAGAAAGAACCAACCCTGCCAACACATTGATCTGATTTCTAGCCTCCATTGTTACAGGTTCAAGGTTTGTATGCCTGACACTTCAAAAGGCCAATATTCAAAATGTCATTTTGGAGTAAGAAAAGGTTTATTGCTAGAGAAGAGACCAGCTTGAGAAGATTGGGGTGGGTAGTCTTAGGGTGTCTACAAATTCATCTTAAGAGATCCCAGAATTCAGGTTTCTTTTATGCCAAGGGAAGGAAGAATAGACAGGGCAAGAGGTGTGTGACATCTAGGGACCAACAGAAATCCAACAAAGAGCAAGAAGTCTCTAAGTCTCTTTGTTCCCAGCCCATTGACCCCTGCTGATCTGAGTCTGGGTCTTAAGTCTTCTTCAAATCTTTGCCAAAATCTCAAGTCTCAAGCAGAATTTCTCTAATAATTAGCATATATATAGCAGGAGCTATTTGCCTGGAGGCCATGGGAAACATACGGAGATTAAGTCAGAGAGAGGGAGTATTTCACTCTGTTACACCACCACTAAGAGGCAATAAATTTCTGTCATTCAAGCCACCCAGTCAGTGGTACTTTTTTATGGCAGCCTGAGAAAACTACTGCAGACATATTTCTTACTTTGGGTTCCCTTAAAAGCAAAGATTGAGGAAAGGACTTGGTGCTAATTAATGTCTGACACTTGTGCTCAGGATGTAAACCTCACCTCAGTAGTATCACCATATTTTCAGGTTATTTTCTCTTATTTTTCCCAGTAGGTTTAGACATAAAAGATAACCTAGCAAACCAAATGAATAATAAAAGTTGTCTATGTAAGAAATGTCCAAACCTGTAGAGGATTTTGATGAGTTTATTTGATCCAAACTGACTACAATTGCCAAGAAGCAAAATCTCAATAGATTAAGAAAATGCTCCAGAGAATGGTAGTTTTGAAGTTTATTTTATACATTAGAATCAAAGAAGGAGACATCAGAAGAGTTCATAGGTGGTAGATAAAGAGGTTAGAAGGGGCCGGAAGAAAGGAAAGCGGGAAAACCTCTGAAATTGAATAAAAAGTAAAAGGAACACATATGTCTTTTAGATTGCTGGACACAAGAGAGTTAATAACTAACATTACAGCACATAGAGATGTTATGGTGGGGCAGTGGTGGGAGAGGGGTGGACAAGATAACCATGAGGGGTTCTGTGGTCTTGTGCTCTGGTACCGTGGGTGTGCCCTGAGGGGTCTGGAAAAAAGGGATTACTCTGACATTCCAAGGGTATGTTATTTTAGATGCAAAAAGACGATAGACAGGCTCCCTTAAGGTAAAGATTGACCTTCCTCAAGAAAGCTACAAGCCCAGGATGTGACTACCCATCATGACCTGCTTTGGGCTAACAAATTTTATGTTCAGACCATCTTATGTGGTTTCTTTAGGTAGAGACCCACTAGGCTAGCCTCCTCTGAACTTGTCAGTTAGTATGTAGTCTTTTTTTTCATCCACAAGTTCTTTATCACAGATTGCCAAATCTGGATAATCAATGATTAGAATTAGATGCAGAAGTGAATCTAGGTTGTGTGGGGCTTGAAGTTTATTTAATCATCTCTAAGAGTATAAAATTATAAATACAAAATTGGGTACAAAAGTAAATATTTATTTAGAATAAAAAGACTAAAACTAATTACAAATATTAGAAAGATGATCAACACTACAAACACCTCTAAATCTAGAACTGCATAACATTCCTGTTATCTCACATCCTTTTATAATGTTTTTATTCTACATATTTTGGCTGTATAACCTTTGATCACCTCTTCATATGACACTAATTTTTAACATGGCTTTCTATAGAGATAAAAGAAAATTAGTTATCTTCCTCTAGCATAGGCGGTCAAAATTTGTGTTTCATAATTGATAGGATGCATAAAACATGCAACTTCACATAGATGTACCCACTGCTACAGGATTGTGAGCCAGAAACACAAGAATTCTAATAAAATATATTTTAGACGATTTCCATAAAAATGTATTTAGATTTTATAATTATATATAATGTATCATCAGGTGCATTCTTAACAGAAAAAAATTTCTGCCTTGATGATAACCGAGTCCTATGCTTTAAAACATCACACATCTGATGCTTGGGAAAATTTTCCACAGAAGTGCTTCTGGCTCTGATCATTGAAAACCTTGTTTCTCTCTACTCCCCACTTATTTTCAGTGCTAGGTGTTGCAGGACACATTCTTATTCTGACATGACCTCTGACCCAGGTCCTTCAAATCAGGATCCCTAATAAGTTGGCCCAAGAGCAAGAAGAGTATCCAGAAGCCATTTCTTTATCAAGTCAGCCACTAACAGCTTAACTATGTAAGAAGTGGTCCTCATAAATATAGCCCACTAAATTGAAACTTAATGTGCCCCAACTCAACTTCCCCTGACCCAGTTCCCCAAAATACTCATGTCCACAGTAACATCACTTGATTGTAGTGTGATGGATGGGAAGTCAAAGTGAAAGGAGACTAATTGCAATGAAAGTATTTTATTTTTGCAAAGTTCATAAAAATCTATAACTGCGCATGTGTCAGGACCCTTCTAAGGGCCTTAGAAGGAACGCATACATGAGAGAACCCTTCCATGAGAGGGACCTTAAAGCTTAAGTTTCACTTGCTTCATGGTAAATCAGCCTTTCATGGTGTTAAATGAATGATCTAAAGCTTCATCACAGGCATGTCCTTTATATATAACTTTTGATCATTTGTACTTTGGCAGCAGGGAATAAACTTTAGGCAACCCTTCTGGGCAAATGGTAGACTGTGACGAAATGGAAAGAGTGGGTAAATGAGAGAGAGAAGAACTGAAAAGTGGTAGTATAGATGGAAATAATAAGCTACGAATTCAAAACATAGCATTTTCTTTGTTCTTTATGTCTAATATGTAGGATAAAAGGCTATCTTTAAAGACAATATAGTGTCATTGTGACTTATTAGCCAAAGAATTCAGAAAACTTGGTTTTGTTAAATCCAGAAAGTTTTGTGGTATAAGGATTAATCCACTGGAAGTTCATTTGAGCTATTACTTTGTACCTTATTTTCATGTGGGTCCCTGACCAAATTATTTTTAAACATGTTAAAATGAAAAGTGCACAAATTTCTTTCTTAAAAATAGTGTTATTAAATTAGAAAATGCCTAAGTCTGTATATGCAATGGTAATAATGATATTAGTTTGTGGGCCTACTGAATTTTGTTTGGTTTTATATTTTTTGGTTCAAACGAACACATGAGTGTTAAGAATAGGCCTTGGCTATTTGGTAGGTTTCTTTATATTAAATAAAATGTTCCTTTGATTAATAATTAAGTTATACTATAGATCTTCAGGTTGAGGAAGGCAAAGAAATAAATTTTCAAAAACATTAATATACAATCTATTTTTTAGTGAGTGTAACAAAATAAATAATCTAATAGGTCAATAAAAGTAATGAAGACTATAACAGGTATTGACTTTGGCCTAAGAAGTTAGAGACTACTTAGGTGTTCTTCCTAACCAAGAAGTATCCTACTGCCAGTTTAACTGTAGGGCTGCTAGAAGGATATACAGGCCTTGATTTGTTCTCTCCTATATTCATTTTCTCTTGCTGTTGTAATAATAAACTACCACTAATTTGCTGGCTTTAAACTGCACAAATGTATTAGTTCTGTAGGTCAGAAGTTCACATGGGTCTCATTTGGCTAAAATCAAGAGGTCAGCAGGGCTGTGTTCTTTTCTGCAGGCTCTAGAGAAGAATTTGTTTCTTTGCCTTTTCCAGATTCCAGGCGCTGCCCACATTCCTTGGCTTGTGGCCCCTTTATCTTCAAGGCCAGCAACATAGCACTTCTTCCATCTGTATATCTTTCTGACTACAGCTGGGGAAGTTTCTTCATGGTCCAGGGCTCATGTGCTACCTGAATGACTCAGGCTAATCTCCCCAATCTTGATATCCTTACCTTAATAACATCTGCAAAGTCCCTTTTGCCATGTGAGGTAATATAATCGCAGGTTCTGGAAATTAAAACATGGACTTTCAGGGCCATTTTTCTACCTACCACATTTCCATAGCTGAAAAAGTAGACTGTGGGGTCAGTGGCCTTCCCATTCTACTGCCAGAAACATTCTACGGAATATTCTCATTCTTAACCCTTGAAAGGGAGAGGTTTTTCAACATGGTGGTATAAGAGTGAGGTAGATAGGAATGGCCTTTCTCTTTAAAAATGAATAATGATGATGATTATGATGATGATGATGACAATAATGATGACATTGGTGACATCTCTCCTCTTAAGAAGAATTCTGAGGGATGTATTTTGTATGAGTTAAGTGGGTTATCTAGCCTGCACATGAGACAAAGAGAGAAAATACTACTGCTTTGGTTATTATTTGTCTTGGCTTGACTTAAACTACAGATTATACAATAAAACCAAAAGCCATCAAAGTCCATTTCCAGACTCCTGGGCAGCCCATTTCCCTTCATTGCTACTTTGTCATTTTGTGCTTTCCTGATTTTGCCCAAATATTTACAATTTGGGTGAGGACCACAGCTTACCAGTCAACCCAGAATTCTTTCACCCGTATGCTATTCAACTTATGAGTAAGTTAACTCCAGTCTAACAAAGTTCCTTTTAACTTTACATAAGAGAAAAAATAGCTCCTTTTTAGACTAAAACTGAAGCATGGAGAGAGAGATATTACAGCTGCAACTTAGACTGATCTGAGATCTCCCAACAGACTATACCTATTGGCTAGAGATCTTTGATTTTAGAAAATGATTGTTTTTACATAGATGTTGGCCTCTGTTACGTAATCGCTCTTTTTATGCTTTGCCATTAAAATTGTTTACAATCAAGATATTACCCTCTAACTTCCCGTGAATTGTTTTGTTAATTGTTACCCACCAATACTATCCCACAATCAAGGCAGTTCTTTGTACACTACAGTAATGACTGAATAAATCAACGAATGAACAAATGAGACAATGTTGTGTGGCAGATAAGCCAGGTCTACCAGGTCTTGGCTCTCCATCAATAACATTTCAACCTTGAAGGTTAGCTTCTCTGGGCCTCAGTTTCCTCATCTAGGAAATGTCGATAATAATATCTACCTTGTAAGCTTGTTGTAAGAATTTCAGATAATATATGTAAAATTCCTGAAACACAGAAACTGGCAGTAAATCTCTCTCAATAAGAATTATTACCCAGTGTTTTGCTCTGTGGGGATTACATAGCTAACCCTCAATAATCTACATATGGGTTATTCTCTTTGCAAATTAGCTCCAGCAAAGTTTTGAAAATAAGTAGATTTTCCCATGAACTCCTTGTTTACTCTTGGCTGACTTCCCACCACCAATCTCATGTGTGTTTATAGAATGCAAACAATTTAATATTAAGCTACGTATTAGATTAGTAGAAAGGTAAATCTGTGGCCACAAATGGGATACATTAAAAAACCAAACATTTATGACATTTGGGTTCTCTAACTTGCAGTTACTTGCCAAGATTGCTGAATAAGCCAGATGCAAAAAACAATAATAATTTTATTGTATTAAATGGGGGGACAGGATAGCCTGGCCAAAAAATTGTGTGGTTTTATAATTTTTTTTTCTTTTTTACTTAAAACTCTTAGATCATGTCTATGTATAAACACCAGAATTACTTTTCAAAAACCAGCTTTTCTGACATCTAAAATGTTTGCTCCCATTGGCCTAGTCGGGATCATTAGATCAGTCATGTCTAACCTCAATCCCTTTTCTGGGCCCCTGGAGAGGAAAGTTATGTACTTGTGGCTGGCTGATGAGTTATCAGCCATTCCATGGAGTTGAATCCCATAGATTAGTGAAGAAATAGCAAAGTTAAAGCCATAGGGGAAAAGTTGAAATGTAAATACATGAAAATGGTTAATAACAGTGATAAAAACTTGAAAATGAGGATTTTAAGTTATAGTACAGAAGGGTAAGCCATCACAATTCCAAACCAAATTAAAGATATTGTACTTCTAAATCCTAAACCACAGGCTAACGAATAAAGCTGTAAAAAAAAAAAAAATGACACTTAAGTATTCCTGGTATTTACTGAGGAAAATTTTTTAAAGGAAAAAGGAAATAAAAGGAAAAAGCAAAGGCTAAGGGATCTTTAGGGGAAAGAACAGGGATGTGCTTCAGTGTCATGAGCAAACCCCACATTATGTGTCTATGTCAGCTGATTTAACACCCATGGAGGAAGAACAAGGTGCCTGTCACATGTTCGCTTTTCTTTTTTAACAGCTTTTTTGAGATAAAGTTCACATACCATAAAAGTCACCCAGCTAAAGTACACAATTCAATGGTTTTTAACATACTCACGGATATATGCAACCATCACCACAGTCAAATTTATAATATTTTCATCACCTCAGAAAGAAACTTATCTATGACTCCCTATCTTCCTATTTCTCCCCCATCCCTAAGCAACCACTAATCTACTTTTAGTCTCTATAGATTTGCCTATTTTAGACATATTATGTGAACAGAATCATATAAGGTGGTGTTTTATGTCTAGTTTATTTCACTTAGCATAGTGTTTTTAAGGTTTATCTATGTTGTGGCATGTATGGGTACTTCATCCCTTTTATTCACCAAATAATATTTTACTGTATGGATATACTACATTTGTTTATCTATTTGTCAATTGATGGACAATTGGGTTTTTTCTACCTTTTGGCTATTATGACTATTATGAGTAAACCTTCCTATATAAGTTTTGCATGGACATGTTTTCATTTCTCTTGTGTATATACCCCAGAGTGGAATTGGTAGGTGATACAGTAATTTTATGTGTAACTGTTTTGAGGAACTGCCAGTTTTGTTTTCTAAAGTAGATGCATCATTTTACATTCCTCCAACAGTTGTATCAGTTTGCTTCACAACCTCACCTGCCATCTACTCTTGTCGTTTGGCTTTAAATAACTTCTATGTGACAAAAGAAGCAAGATGAAAACATAGAATTTGTAATTTGGGCAAAAGAGCCCACTGTTATTAGTATTCTAAGATATGCTTATTTTCTATTCTATGGTCCTACTACAAATATAAGCTGACTTTTTTTCAGCACTTACTATAATGATTTGGTGAAAGGAAAGTTCAATGCTGGATATAAAATATGTGAAAAAAAAGTTTCTATATTACCACTTAAATAATAAATAGCCCAAATTCTCCTTCCACCCTACCCTTGAGCTGGCAAACTCTTACTCATCTTTTGGTCCTCTGAGTGCTCTCCCTAAGTCACTGTTTTGAATTAGGTCACCTTAGGGTAAACTTTGGGTGTACCTCTGCTTCCTCCAACAGAACATGCATCAGAGTTTATTTTCATTATTAGATTAATATCTGTCTTGTCCTCTAATCAATATGTAAAGCACTGTGGCAAAGTGACCTTGGCTGTCTTTCCCACATATCCTCATGATCTAGCACATGTGTGCACTCCCTAAGTATTTGTTAAATGAAATAACAAGGAAGGTTTTACACTAAAATTTTCTCGCTTACTAAACTTTTCAGTGAGAGCATATAAATTAGGCTTTACCAAGGTGTTTGCTTTGCTTAAATACAAAAAGCCCAAGCTGCATTTTAGCTTTTTGACATACTCCAAGCAGGCTTGTTTTACCAGTAAATTCCTCCCTGAATCATCTAGCACTAAGATATATTCAATACTTGTCTAAAAACTATCCTAATCTTTTCTAACAGAGGCCAGAGTGTAGCTGAAACAGCTCTGCTGACATTTGAGAAGCTCTGGTTCTGTCAGTCATTTGCTATTCTTTATCATGTTTTTTCAAAGGAAAAAGCTGTTTTCCTGTGTGTGAGAACATTCTCTCCTATCTAATAATGCTCAATTGTCTTTCTGTTCCATCAATGTGCGGGAAGCCTCCTGTCCAATCGAGATCAGAGCTGTGGATGTCAGTGTCTCATTTTATATAGATATGCAACTGTCAGATCAGAGATCAAAGCTTTGCCTTTGAGGAAAACAAGTCATTTTTAACCAATATGACTGTAGAGTTTATATGAATACAGTTATCTAGATCAAATGATTGGCATTTGTATTTCTAAAGCTCCCACCATTTAAACAATGACTTGCAATGTGAGGCTCTCTGGTTTTAAGTTTTTCTCACATTCCACACTTATTCCACTGACCTTCCAATGTCTGGGCACAATGCCTGGCACAGAGAAGGTGCTCAATTCACAACATCGTTTCTATAAAACCACCACCAAAATGACTCTATTGTTTCCTTTTAATGCCACCACTTGACAGTCCTGCTACCTGGAATGGAAGCCACCAAACTCTCTCCCTGCTACTCATCCTTCGGGTCACATCTTAAATGGCACCTTCTCAGACCACTCCCTGCTCTTTTTCAGCTACTCTGACATCTTTTTTATTAAGATTCAACACCATCATAAGCTCTGACATAGCATTTGCCACTCACCAGGCACTATTTTAAGTGATTTGTATATATATCAGTTTATTTAATTCTTACATCAATTCATTCATTCACCACCAGTTTACAGATGAAGAAATGGAGGCGTTGCAACCCAGGCAGTCTGACTCAGGGTCTGTGTGCCTAACCAGCTGCTTTAGTGCCTTTATATAAACTGCCCTCCAACACACACGCAAAACAACCATTAGACAGTGGAATCTGAGAGGCAGAGTCTGGCTTATCCTGTTTATGCTGTTCCCTAACCCCGAGCCCAGTGCTTCCACAGAGTGTTATATTAATGAATCAATTCTGAATTTCCAACAACAGATGGACAAAGGAACTTTAGGGGAAATAGTAATCTGTACCTGGGCCCCTGGACTAATTGGGCTTTGTACTTGATCCTATGGATCAAGAGATGACCTATGTCTGAGAGCCAGAGCTTGCCATATTTCACGAAAAGGCCAGGTTTCTTAAGCTCCATAGCACAGGGGTTTCAGAGCTGGTTGTAATCAGCAAGAAGTGGGAGACACGTGAGCTCCAATTCTGCGTACGAATTGTCTGCTCTGGTGTCTGCTCTGACATTGATTATTGAGTAAAATCCAGGAATGGCCTTCAAGAATGTATCAACTTTTCATAATAAAAGAGCTTATGTCTATTAAGCCCTCCCACAGTGTTCCAGAATCTCCCACCATGAGCTCAGATCTTCGCAACAATTCTTCAAGGAAACATCCCTGCGAGGATTTGAGATCACAAGGGAATGCTCCGTGAGGGCCCAGCTGTATCCCCTGCACCTAGTATAGCTCAGAGTGGCACAGAGTGGGTGCTGAATGAACATTTGTCAAGTGAACTTCATAGAGGAGGACGCTGAGGCTCAGCACAGTCCAGCAACATACCCGTTCACACAGCTGGTAAGTTGTGCAGTCAGGATTTCAAAGCAAGGCTCTGTGGAGCAAATCATGCTTTCTCACATTCCACACTTACTCCACATAATTTCCCATTCCCAAGAAACTTTTTGGTTGTGTCAGAGTCTTGAGGGTTTGAGGGTGATGATCATGATAACTTGGGATCAAAATGTGGCTCTTAAAATTTGTACTTATGGGCATGGTCTGGCTGTGGATGTCAGAGGACCTCAGCAGTTCTTCTGCCTGAAAGCAATTTGAGGCCATGGAAATTTGGAAAACATATCCTGTGGGGCTGGTGACTCCTCTCTCCTTGGTTCCTCAGGCCTGTCTCTTTCCTTCATTATCACTGTTCACACACACACACACAAAATAGCCAGAAAGCCTCGTTTCATTCTCTTTTTTTCCCTGAACATTCATGTCAGCAGGTTCTCTTCTTTTCCTGAACATTTGTGCACTACTGATGTCCCCTGGTAAATGCAGTGCTTTCAGGGCTGACTTTCAGACTGGATTAAAAGATATATAGTCCTGTACAAGCATTAACTTGTGGCTGTGCACTGTATTTTTAAAGGCCCAGAGAGCTGGTGAAGTATGAAGTGACATATCTTTTACAAATGACTGGACACATTTCACTCTATAAAAATGCTAGACTCATTATTTATATCTCATTATCAACCTGAAGAGAAATTTCCATTTTCACCCTGTAATGTTACATATTTTTAAGATTCAGTTTTTGTTACGAGCAAAAAAAAATTAACAACCAGTGAAAAGTATTATGCATACTCTGGAAAAAGATGAACTATTTTAACTCTTTATAAAATAGATGCTGTCAGATATGAGTTGATCAATCTCTTTGCCTACTGTGTCCTTTTCTCTGTGTGTGTGTGTGTCTGTCTCTCTGTGAGACTAGTCATGGGTACTGAAGCCCTGCTAATATGATTTGGTTAGCCTTAGCTCTCAATTTACAAATTTAAAAATTGGTAGCAGCTATGTTCAAAAATATGTGCCTATGGAAGCAGCTGAACCTGCTGGCCTTATATGTTAGTGAATGAGACAACTGGTCACTGTGTGGCACAATTTGAGGTTCATACTAAAAACAAACTACTAAGTTTTAATACTGTTAGGGTCAGATTTTTACCCTAGCTCACATGCTGTTAATCTGAGAGTTAAGACACAGAGTGAAATCAACTGTAGAGAAGGCCGGACTGAGGAGCAGTATCCTGAAATGGAAAGTGCATGGCAGTTAGAACCTCAGCTCTGCCATCACTCACTGTGTGTGTACCCCTTGCCAAATCACTCACCCTCTCCCAGCCTCATTTGCCCCACCTCTAAAGTAAGTTTAATGATATTTATGTCTCAGGGTTGTGGCAAGGGCAAAATGAGAGAATGTTAGTAAGGGCACAGGCACCTCCCACCTCCTACCCTTAAACTGAGTCTACAAGCTCACCTTAGCCCACCTGAGGCCTCAGCTGGTGACTGCGTAGTGCCCATAAGAGCTATGTTCCACTCTCGGCTTAACTTGTCTTTCTCTCAGCTTCAAGTATCTTACACTTTATAGTTCCCTCTAATTCTCAATATTCTTAAGTGACCTTGTGTTTGCCAATCAGATCATGTACAGAAAATGAGTAAACACTGCTGAAAAGTGTAAGTGTGGGAAGGGAAAGTAAAATGCTGGTTCAGGTTGTTTTGCCAATCATCACACTATGCATATTTGGTATCTTATGGCAGCCTCCAACCTGCTGTACTGTATGGGGAGCCTTGACACCTTATCTCCTCAGCACCCTATAATGAGCCATCAGTGACAAGCCTCAGGCCCCCAACCTAGAATGTGCAGTGTCACAGGAATGAGGGATGGAGTGGTATAAAGGTTAAGTGCACTTGCCAACCATAGGACCATAAGCTTTACCAAACATTCTATGTCTCAACCATCTCATAGATAAAATAAAAATAGGAATAATACTTTCTTGTTAGGTAATTAGTGTTATATTTGTTATGGACTGGATGTTTGTGTCTACCCAAAATTCAAATGTTTAAATGCTAACCCTGATGTGATAGTATTCAGAGGTATGGTGTTTGAGAGGTGGTCGGTCATGAGGGTGGAGCCCTCATAAATGGAATTAGTATCCTTATAAAACACACCCTGAGAGCTCTCGCCCCTTCCACCATATGAACACACAGTGAGAAGACAGCTGTCCAAAAACCAGGAAAAATGTTATCGCCAGACAACTAATTTGCAAGCACCTTGGTCTTGGACTTCTCAGCCTCTAGAACTGTGAAAAAATATATATTTGTTGTTTAGGCCACAGAGTCTACAGTATTTTTGTTATAGCAGCCTGAACCAACTGAGACAATATTAATATCAGCATTAGTGTTATTTTAACTTTTGGTCTTAGGAAATGAACTTTTTCAGATCAGATTCTACTGGTTACAAAAAACAGAAACCACTCAAACAAGATCAAGTAAAAGGGGATCATGAAAAGATAGGAGAATCTCAAGGAAATGTAGAGCTGGAAGCATAGCCAAGCTTCACAGGAATTGAAAACCATCTGTCTCTCTCTCCTCGTACATGTGTGCATGTGCACACACAATGGGAGAGAAACGAATTTTGTAATTGTTTTTCTCTGCATTTGCCCCATTCTTTATACAGCAGATCAGCATCCTCTTTCTCATAGTTTCTGCTCCGTCAGACAACTTCACCTTGTATGTGGGATTGGCTGGCCATGGGCTAACTCTGGTCCTGGCTTTACTTTACTCAAATGCCTGACTTTCATGGCCTTGTTACTACAGGTGCTGCATTTCTTAGCCAGATTCTAGAGAGAAGATTACTAGATTTTGGCCAGACTAGGGATTCGTTCTTTGGGAGTTAAGTATGGTGTCCCCTGGTTCAATTAGTTGTGATTGGCAAGTGTGGGTCACATGATATTAAAATCACTGTGTCCACAGGATGCAAGGCCCACCAAGCTAGAGGAAGATCTACCACAAATTTGACTTCAACTAAGAAAACTGCTCAATTTAATTTTCATAGAAAATCTTTTCATAATACATCACTCATTTCCCCATGTTTTATAAAACAGTTTTCTGATAAAAGAAATACATATTTTATAACTTTTAGAAAATTTACAAAAAGAATATTAAAAATAAGATTCAACCTCAATCTTCTTACAAATTCACCTAGTTAATGTTTGTATGTATTTCTTTTTAAAAAATTTTTTTTTTTATGATTGTGGTTATATTATCATTGTTATTTTGTCACATAGTTTTTCTTAGTTTTAGTTTTCTGGGAACAAGTTCTGAAATAAAGATTCAAGAACACATAATTTATTTTGAAGGTGACACCAGTAGGAAGGTTGGGAGGAGATACAAGGAAGGGGAATGTTCCAGGCATAGTAACAAGTTACTGTGTACAAGTCGCTATAAAACAAGTTACTCCTTAGTGGTATAAAACAACCACCATTATATTTTGCATACAGTTTTGTGCATCAAGAATTTGGAAGGGGCTCAACTGTGAAATGTTCTCTGAGTCTACAGGCATTTGAAGGCTCTGCTAGGCTGCATGTTCCGGAAGGTTCACTTCCATGCCTGACAGTTAATCTCGAGGGTCGACAGTGGGCTCAGTTGGGGCTATGGACCAGAGAACCTGCATGTGGGGTCTCCAGCACAATTGTCAATGTTGTCAGACTTCTTACCTGGTAACCATTTCCCTAAGAGTGAGTGCCTGAGAAAACCAGGCAGAAGCTGATGGCCTTTTAGAGTTTAGCCTTGGAAATCATATAGTGTCAATACTGTCATACTCTTTTAGTTAAGGTCATGACAAGCCCAGAAGGGGAGGGGACAGAGACCCTACCACTTAATGGAGGAATGCCAAAAATTTGGGGCCTTAAAAAAATATCATTACTAGAGGAAGCTAATAAGTTGTATGTAATTAATCCAATTGGCACTGTGTTGCAACTGGAGCTGAGTTCCGACAGAGAACTCTTGGAAACAGTGTAGAAAACATCACAAAATTGTCCCCAAGGAAGGCCGAGGAAGCTGAAGTCTTTAACCTTCAAAGTTCCACCAGTAACTAGTGAGAGCTAGCCAGGAAACTTGAGGAGGAAGCAATAATTCCCCTAGGATGTGATGGGCATTCCCCTAATGTTGACTTCTAGCATGCTCCCAAGCCAAAGGAAAGCTTCAGACAGAGTTTCATGTGGTCACAGTAAATAGTCTTTCAAGAACAAAGATCTACACAGTGATGAAGGTCAAAGGTTTCTGAGGATGATAGAGACAATGTCTCCTATAGCATATCTAAAGCATTTTTCCTTGCCATTAAATATTTTTGTGACAATTTTTAAGGGCTACATAGATATTTTGTTGTCTAATTAACATTTCTGTGCTTAAAGCTGAGTATCAGGAGAAAAAAATCATGCCATTATGTCAATTAAAGCCACTACATCTTCTCTAACTTTAGACAACCAATTATTCATCTTTCTAATTTTCCTAGGTTAACTCCCTCTCTTTACAGGAACCTTTCAACTCCCTCCCCATGACCTCTTTTTAACTTGAATCCCATTTACTTTAGGCAGGTGACTTAATCTATTTCAAGGACAAAATGGGAAAAATCAAATAAACAACTTTAACTTTGTCCTTTTCTATATACCCATTTTTTTACATCTAATACCTTTCTTATTTCTTTCTTCCAACCTCAGAAGGTGAAATGTTCCTCCTTCAGCTCTAGACCAACCCTCGTTCTTCCTTTTCCGACATGAATCCTGCCCTGACCCCACCTGAGTTCTTCCTGCCTCCTTCTAGATCTTACTCCATTACTCCTCTCTCTCCCCTTTATCTTCAAACTCTCACTCACTCTTTGCTCCTCTCTACCTCCCTATAAACATGTCCAAAGCTTTCTTTGGGATAAAATAAATACCCTACCTACCTAGAAACTACGTAATTTCCTCACTTCCCATTCATTCCACAATGTACTACATTTGAGTTTCTGGCTCATGGTCATCGATCAACCACCAATTGCCATCTCTGCAGGGTAAGTCTTAATTCCTGGTTCTGAGACTCCTGCTGCTTGTGAGTCACTGAGAGCTCTCTTTCTCTTTCTTAAAGCTCTGTTCTCTCAGGCTCTGTGACTCTGCACTCTCCTGATTAACTATACCTTGTGAACATGTTTTCTCTCCCTCTTTTGCTGGCTACCCATCCTTTAGCAAATCCTAAATGTTGCTGTTCCCTCTCCACTGCTTGCTTTTTGTCTACCTTTTCTACTGAGGTGATCTTATCCTCTTTAGTGCTCCCAATCATAAGTCTGCAATGCCTTATCTGAAACCCTTGCGGTCAGATGGCTTCAGATCCAGAATTTTTTGGATTTCGAAAGGTAATAAGGAACATATACTGAAATTTATATACTGGTCTTAGTAGCATCTGGGACAGCATTTTCTAATCAAACACATGAATATTTCTGTAGCAAAACACAGAAATATTTACAGTACATAGTATTTTCAAAGGGGCTATAAATAGGTCTCAGGTACATTTGGGTCAGGTTTTGGAGTCAAAAGTGCTCAAATCAGGTCAGGTTTTGCCACCAAATGAATTTTTAAAGAACTTTTGGTTTTAGATTTTCTTTTAGAATTTGGAAATTGTAAGTAAGGGGGTGCAGATGACTACCATGTGTGTGTGACATAACTCCCATGTCTTTATTTCTAGGTCACAGCTCTCCCTGGAGCTTTAGGCTTAGCTGTCCAAAACCCTAGTAGATATATCTACCTGGATGTCTTAAAGACATATAAAGCTCAATTCCTCCAAAACTGAATATTGTCCCCTCTACCTAAGATCTCGTACTTTGAGGAACTGATTCTGAAACAGATATCTGTGAGCAGGAAATGTACTGGGGAGTATTCTAGAGAACAGTACTTGGAAGCCAGTGGGAGGAGCAGAATTAGGCACAGGAAGAAGCTGAAGTGTGATGCAGAGAAAACAGGGGCCACAGCTGATCCTCAGGGAGCTCTGGGGCTGGAATGGCCCTTCAGAGTTTTCCTGAATTGAGAAAAGGGGGCTTCGATTTTGTGCTTCTGCATTAACAAGTCATTGAATGTGGGCTGCCCCTGCTAAGATGGCAAAACCTTGAGCAAAGTAGTTCCCTTGAGCCAAAAAGGACTCAGCTGTCATTATTCCTGGAGGCTAGAGGAATGGTGGCTTCTGTCTTGTACACTGCGCACCAGAGTGTTCGCTGCAAGTTCTCCTCCTGATTTCTGTGTCTGTCATCCGCTCAGGCACCCAAGTTAATAGCTTCCAATCATCCTGGGCTTCTCTCCATCCCTTTCCACTTCCACATCCGATAACTCATACTGTCCTGCCAATTTAGTCTCCCAAATGTATTTTTAAAATCTGTCTCATCATCTTCATCCTTATGTCCAATGTTCAAATTCAGACTCTTACTGTTTCTTTCTGGCTTGCTTTACTAAAATAGCCTTCTTCCTACCTGTTTTCCTTTCTTCCATTCTTTTCCTAATTACACCCATTTTCTATATATGCAACAGAATGAACTACCTAAAACTTAAATCTGGACAGGGCACGCCACAGCTGGAAATCTTCCAACATTTCACTATTGCCTACAGGGTAAACTCCAAGGTCCTTAGCCCATTATAAAAGACCCTAGGTCTAGCTCTTACTGTACTGGCATCCCTTCAGTTGTGCCTTGTTCCCCTCCTGCGCTCTATGCTGCTTCTTGTCTCCATGCTTTTTTCATATGGTTGGTTCTCTTTCCCCAGATGCCCTTTACTCTTCACCTCAATTAATCCTTTAAAACTTGGCTCTATTATCACCTGCTTTGGGGACCTCCCCTAACTCTCCATCTCTAGTGTTAGTTGGGTGTACTTTCTCTGTGCATTTATAATATCCTATCCATATGTCTCCCATTGCACTTAGCATTCTGTTGTAATTAGATATGTTTCTATTCCTTGAAAACCAGGATAATGATCTCATCATTTTACCCTTCTCACCTAGCACAGAGCCAAGGACATAATAAGCTCTCAAGAAAAACCAGCTGAATGAATGAATAAAAGTCTATAATAATTATCATATTTACTATTTATTATACCCCTGAGTTAAGAAGTTCACACATATTTTTCCATTTTATCCATACTATTATTCTGATTTTCCTGACGAAGAAACTGAGGCTCCAAGGGGTTACTCAACCTGCTCAAAGTCACACTTCTATTAAGTGGTAGAACTGGGATTTGAATCCAAGTATGTCTGACTCCAGAGCATAAGTTCTTAACCACTATGCAATATGGCTTTCAGGAGTTGGTGAGCATCCAGTCCACCATCCTGAAGTTTCAAAAGCTCACCTAGTAAACAGAGGCTTAGAAGGTCAGTGTCTAGTTCAAAGTTCAAAGCATGCGATTACTCTACATTAAGCTTCAATGGCCTTCTCTGAACATTGAGTAAAATCCCAGATCTGAAAAACAGCTTAGAAAAACTTGAACAGGCCCCTGCCCCTCTATCCATATTCACATCCTCCTGCTACACTGTTCCCTGTTATACCCTCTATAACTTGGACACTTTGAGCTCTTTCTAGCCTCGAGGCCTTTGCAGATTCTTTGCCCTTGCCTGGTTTGTACTTTTCTATATTTTTCCCTTCCATATAGCTAGTTCTTTTGTATCTCTACATAAATGTACCTTCTTCATAAAAGATTTTTAAAGTAGGTCTGTATTATCATCTCCCTCATCTTCTTGTTTCCTTTATAGCATTTATCTTGATTTGTAAGTATTTTACTTCATTTGTTTGTTTTTGTCTGCTCTTCTCCTAGAAGTATAAGGTCATTAGAGCAGGGTTTATTTGTTGTATTTCCAATGCCTAACATAATGAATGGATGAATAGGTGCTAAATATATATGTATTGGTTCAAAGTTGTATACCTATAGGATGGCTACTATGAAAGAAAGAAAGAACAAAAGAACAAATGAACGAACAAAAGAAAGAAAAAAAGTAGAAAAGAAAGGAAGGAAGGAAGGAAGGAAGGAAGGAAGGAAGGAAGGAAGGAAGGAAGGAAGGAAGGAAGGAAGGAAGGAAAGGAAGAACATTGTATACCTGGATAGTAGCACTGCTGATCTCCTGACTCTCAGTCCATTATCCTGTCATTTATATATTCTGGCTCCTGTCAGAGTACATTCTATTAACTAAGAATTAGAATCATTTCTTTTTCCAGAAAGAAAAATTTTTTAGGACACATCAAAAATGGATAATACTTATTTTAGAATTATAATAAACTTTAGAGTTTACTTAAACCCATATCTTCTGTACCAGTCACAATAAGGATAGGGTTAACATAGGCAGGAGGCCATGACTGCCCAGCAAGATTGAGGGTAAGGGGAGAGGGGGAAGTGGTCACTGGAACTGGAGCTGGGGTTGTAGAAAAGGCAATGACCTTTGGTAGAGAAATGTGGCTGTTATCATGCACTGCTAACAAGAAGGGAGCTGGTCAAATAAATATGCCTTCCTCTGATCTTCTGCTGGTTCCTTCCATTGGTTGAACCCATCTGGAAGTCAGAGGACAAAAGAACCCATTAAAGCTGTTCATAAGAACCCTAGGACACACAATAGAGGGGGACGGTGAAGAACAGATCTGGAAGTGACTTCATTATACCACACTTCATTTTAGAAGTGAAAGTACTTGGACACAAGGAATTAAATGACTTGCTTAAGATTTCCCAGTAATAGATATGGAACTATCACGGTGTTTATGACCTAATAAAGCTCTGCCCATGCATGAGTAAGGAATGAAAACATTGTCTAAATTTGGAAAATCTGCCACAAACACAACAAACATCTAAAGGAAGTTTTATTTTAAAAAGAGGGTAGTCTGCACAGCTTCTGAAGAATTAACATTCATTAGAAGCTTTTGCATTATGGACTTTGAAAATCTGATTCAACATATATTACAAAGAAAAGAATTTAAGATCATGAGTTTTCTTCCTCTTCTGTCCTAATGATCACCACAGTTTATCGGACATTTAGAAGAAGCCAAAGCAGAGTATTAAATTATAGATGTTTAGTTAGATAAAATAAGATAGCTAAGTCAAAGAAAATTGTTGAAAAGCTTCACAGACTTGCATCCTCAAACAAGGATTTTTCATAATTAAAGGACTTTGAGGCAACTTTTCAAACTCCTAGAAGTTTAGAAGATGCTACTTAAAAGAACTGATATGCCAAGACTTTTGAACAAAATATTAAAACTTCAGGGGAACAAGAATTTTGTATGAAAATATTAAAATTTCAGGGGAATAAGACAAGAATGGTGCCCCCCTTTTTTTCTATCAAGGAAGTAACACAGCCAAGCATAGTAATTAAGAGTCCAAGTTCAAAAATCAAAATTCTTGGGTTTAAACCCGGCTTCATCACTTACTAGCTATGTAATATTGGGTAAGTGACTTCATCTCTCTCTTGAAACCCTACATTTTCCATTTGTGACATGGGAATAATTGGACTTATTTCATCAGATTGTTGTGATGACTAGGTAAAATAATATCTATAGAATACTTAACATGTTGCCTCTGTGGCATATACTAAGTGCTCAAAAAGTGCTAGCTAGTACTATAATGGCATAATACATTCTTCTTGCCACCAGAGGTGGTTTTACAACCATATCTAGTGATTGATTTCTCACAGTTGTTTTGGCTGATGTTGATCTATTGATTTCCTAAGACCACCCACCATGAAGTCCAAGTGAATTATGACAGTCACAATTATGAAGGTTCATCTTCAGTGAATGGTAATGCTGAATTTGATGAGGGAACAGGAGGAGGAGTGAAAGGAGAAAGAAAAAGAAGAGGAGGAGGGGTAGAAAAAGAAGAAAGAGCCCAAAAGATGGGTTTTTTGAGGAGTGAAGAAGAAAGGGTGTGTCAGTGTGCCACCTGGTGATTCCAGGATCCACGTATTGAACCAAGGCAGAAAAGTCCAGGGAAATCGGTCTAAATGCTTACTGCACAGAATGTATTGCCATACCGAGGATTCCAAAATTCAGAAAGGATTTCCTTGAAGGATCACTTACCACCTTGTCGCTGCAATTTTTGTGTGGGAGGAGCTTTCCTCTGACTCCACATCTTAATTGCCTCCTTTACTTGGTGGAAACTACTCTCTGTGATCGTTAGAGTAGGACCACCCCAAACCTCTAGGGAGCCCCTCCCTAGTTACCTTTTGAAGGTCAGGTCCTATGGACACCTCTAGGGACTCTGAAAGATATGAAAACAGCATCAGAATCATCCTTATCCTCAAGGAACTTGCAGCCTCAAGCTGCATGTTGAATTGTTTACGTATTATTATATATTTGGTGGATTTCTCTCTGGTCATGTCTATTGACACAAACAGAAGAGTTAAACAATAAATAAAAAGTGAAAAAAAAAACTTGTTATTCTTCCCAAAGAAGAAAGTGTATTATTTACATCATTTATGGCAGTAACAGAAAAAGCAGGATAAGGGACACCAAACAGCTGATGTGTTTGTTTGGGAATTAAAATTAAGTTGTCCGTCATTAGCTACATTTGGAGCGAGCTCACTTTTTAATGGCAGTAATACTGTCAGTAAGCATTTCAGTTTATTTTTTGTAAAGCCAGGTGACAGCCTTCCTAGGCCCCTTCTACTTCCCTTCGGGGAGGTGTAAGGAATTTTCCACTATTCACAGTTTCCTTTACTTTTATTTGACAAATAAACACAGGAAAATCTTGCCTGTACCATTGAGTTTCCAGTTTCCTAATTCCTTTGGCTGAGGTTTGAACCAATTCTCTAAGTTCTTTGCTCCTCCCCACCCCAGTTCTAAGCCACCAATGTTGCTTATTCCAAAGTTTTGTTATAATTATGAAAGTACTGTGACATTTTCTGGTAGATTTCTTGTGGTTCTTGTGTAGAATGCATTCTGCATTAGGGCATAATTTATTTCTGTAGCATGTTCTTTATGTAAAACAACTTAATGTTCTCTCTTTGAAAGATATAACATTTTGAAACAGAAACCTAAAAATCAGAGATCTATCATGTTCTAGGATAGATGATCTAAGCAAAAGCCTCTAAACTGCCAGGATAATATGTGTTTACTTGATGGATGTTTTAATAATCTATGAGTTTTTTTCAAATTGGAGGATTTGATCATTAATTCACTTAAAGCAATACTAATTTAAATGAGCATCTAATATTAGATTCTATGTTGCTTTAAGTTGTAGACTATGTGCTGTGTAGCCACCAGTAAAATAAAGGCAAGTAGCAGTGGGAGCGATAATAGAGAAGTGACCTGAAACACGTGTGTCACATGTTTTGCAGTGGGAGCAGAAGAGAATAGTCTCAAAATGCTATAAGACTTTCATTACCATGACCTGTTTATAGACGGGGAAATGAAGAGGTTAAATAATTTGCCCAAGGCCACATAGCTAGGAAATAATGGAGCTGGGATTTTCCCAGTCAAATTCCTCAGGTTAGGGCCTCACTCTTATAGGACTGCTCCCCCTTCCCCTACTTCAGATGTCAATCATGAGTTCAGGTTGTCACCTGTGCTTCTGAACAAATGGCTATAGATTGGAGGTGCAAACAACCCCGTTCGTAGGTTTGATTAATTTGCTAGAGCAGCTCACAGAACTCAGAGAACCATTCTACTTACTAGATCACTGGTTTATTATAAAAGGATATAACTCAGGAACAGCCAGATGCAAGAAATGCACAGGAAAAGGTGTGGGAAAATGGGCTCAGCGCATGCCCTCAGAGCGCCCTACGCTCCCAGCACCTCCACAAGTTCACCAACCTGGAAGCTCTCCAAACCCCATCCTTCTGGGTTTTTATGGTGGTCTCATTATTTAGGCATGACTGATTAAATTATTGACCATCAACAATTGAACTCAACCTCCAGTCCCTCTCCCCTCTCTAGAGGTCATGGAGTGAAACTGAATGTTCCAACCTTTTAAATATAGGGTTGGTTCTCCTGGCAGCCAGCTCCCATCCTTAGGTGCTTTCAAAATCACCCCATTCACATACCAACAGACACCTCTGTTGCTCTCATCACGTACGAAATGCCAAGAGTTTTAGGAGCTTTGCACCAGAAACTGGACAAAGACCAAGTATATATTTCTTATTGTAAATCACAATATCACAGCTACGTACTGTATCTTTCCAACTATATGACATTCTGGAAAAAGCAAAAGTATGGAAACAGTGAAAAGATCTTTCTTTGGTTGCCAGGAGTTGGGAGTGGATAGGGATAAATAGGCAGAGTACAGAGTATTTTTAGGGCAGTGAAAATATTTGGTATGATACCATAATGATGAATACATGTCATTATACATTTGTCCAAAGCCATAGATTGTATATCACCAAGAGCGAACCCTAATGTAGACTATGGACTTTGAGTGATAATGATGTGCCAGTGTAGGTTCATCATTGTAATAAATTTATCACTCTGATGGGGATGTCGATAATGTGGGAGGTTGTGCATATGTAGGGAAAGGAAATTGTTAAACTAAAAAATTTTAACTTCCACAGCTGAAAGACTTTTTGTAAGTAAGGTTTTATTGAGCCAAAAAAGGCTAACCAAAAGATAGGTCTTGGGGCATGGAATCTAAACCAACCATATCACGGCTAGGTAAAAAGACAACATGACCATCATCTCAGAGTTTTAGAAGTGTTTTATATATCAAGTAAGGGGAAGCGTGGAGAAGGAAGTAGTCTGAAAAGATTTAGATGTGCTATAGGCACGGGGTGGGGGAAAGTGAAGCAAGAACAGTTCTAGGATAGCAGAGTTCATTTAAAAAGTGTTTACTCCTGTGGATTATCTAGGACAACAGTCCGGAAAGCTTGCGTGTAAACAAGCTGAGGCTCCTGGGGTCAGATGGCGCATGGCTAAGAAAACCTGGAAAAAGTCAGCTGAAAATTAATCCAAAATTCCAATAGGCAAAACAAGAATATGACAAATCTTTTGTTAGCTGGTCAGCAGCCATTAACAGACTAATAGTTCTATCTCATTCTCTCACTCTCTGCCCACTATAATTTAATTAGAACATCTCATAATTTTTCCTTATCAGAGTATACAGGAAATCTCTGTACCTTCACCATAATTTTTCTGTGAACCTAAAACTGCTTTAAAAAATTGTCTTAATAATAAAAACTTACCTTATATTGGATAATGGACACAGCTAAATGTCAAAATAGATAGGTTTTATCATCTTGACAGAGTACAGAACTCATTTTAGAATCATATTAGCGTGCATACAAGTCAAAGAGAAAGCATGTTTATTCTTTACTGAATAGTCCTAGCCTTATACTTTCTATGTAATGGATGTTTATGAGCAAATGAAATCTAAACAGTATCTCTGTTTGGATTATTATTCTCTGATGAGTGTGAATAAATTAAAAGAAATACTAAAATATTTGTTGTCATTATTTATAAAATTTATTGGTCAACTAGTTTATGAAGATCCCATTGTAACTCCCTTTCATAATACAGCCATATTAAAGATGTAGCTTTGGGAGCTGTTTCATGTTCCCAAAAATGGCCCATGGAAGCTGTGTGACCTTGGGAAAGTCACTTAACCTTATTACCTTCATTAGTCAAATGGAGACAATTCCTTACTAGCCTAAAGACAGGGGACCGGGTAGATGTTTGTTAATTTTGTTTTTTTTATTGTTAAAAACATTTGTTTTATGCAGTCTATCATAAATAAGTCAGTAGAGGTTTCAGTCGACTGCAGATGCATCTGTGTAGGAAGATTCCTGTGCCATCCGAGTGGTGAATGTGTGAACGACGTGCAATTTCTTATCCTTTATGTTGTTCCTATTCATTGGTTGCTTCCAAATCCAGATGACTTACTAGTCCTCTGTCTCCAAAGTAGGTTCAAAACTGGTTGGTTCAGGCGTTTCAGGATCTGCACTCCTCTCAAATCCCAAGTAAATCGAAAGAGAAACAAAATCCCAGCAGATGGCAAACCGGTTGTCCTCGAGGAGCTGTACAGCTTCTGCTGGGCCTCTTTGCTCAGTTTCACCATGGCAACGGCAGGGAGCCATCAGTGATGTCTGATAACCCGTTGGTAGGATCTGCAATATGAAAGTCCCAACTTCTTGGCATGTGATACGGTCCCACCCTACCGTCCAACGTGTTGTCTTATACTTCCCTTTCTGCAGTCCACAGACTTCAGCCAGAACAGAGTTGTAATCCCTGATCCCTATACATCTCCACTCCTGGCCTTACTCCCACTAGAATCCCCTTCCACCCACATTTACTTGTTAACTCTACGAATTCTAAGATTCTTCAGAGTAGAGGCTGTGCCTTGCTACCTGTGTTGCCCCACATCTAGCACAGAGCCTGGTATATCATATGAGTTCAACAAATATTTTTAGAATAAAAAAAGTGGATAAAGATGAAAAACTTAGTAAATGGAGAAGATGGAAATATCGGTCGGTGCTGCTTTTCTACCTGGTATCAGCCACTTCTACACACAATCCACACACAAGTTACACATTGTCTTAAATGTCATTTGATGGCTCCTTACCCTTTCAAAGCTGCCCTTTCACGATTTCTCCTAAACCAAAAGCTTGGAAATTGGGTCACAAGCCCACGTACCCCCTGTACCCTGGAACTCCTTTAGAAACATTGTTAATTGGGAAAAAAGATAATTAAGTATAGTACATAAGAAAAATGACAGAGAAGGATAATTATCGATGTGAGATAGAATTTAGTTTATGAAAAACTAGGGTAAAATAACATCTTTTTGAATAGTGATTAAACCAAAGTGATACAGGATGAAGCAAATCACCACCCTCCTCCAAGTGGGGACTCAAATTCTACACCCGCCAAGAGAGGGTCCTTGGCTCCAACCAAGAAAAAATTCAGGAGCAACCCAGAGTTAGAGACAAAGGAAAGTTTATTAGAGGAGTAACGCTCCACAGACAGAGACATGGTCTTCTCTCACAGTCAGAGAATGAGACCCCAAGTGTTTAAGGAACTGGGTGTAAGTCTGTTTTCCTTGCTGGGTGTGGGTGTGCAGCATTGAATAGGCATGGGGATGTAGATGTTAGTAATCTCAGCAGGAATCTTCCTGTAGGTTCCCTGTGGACTGGCTGTATGCTGATCAGCCTGGTTCTTGTGACCAGTGGCACGTAGCAGGCTCTGAATACAACCTGGTTTAATATTTAGTCAATTTGTGTAGTTCTCATGCTTCTTTCCTATATGAAAGGAAGTGTCTTGAAACACTGACTGTTCAGAACTCTGCATCCAGGAAAATTCTTAAGAATGACTTCTTATTTAAATTACTTCACATCTGTGGAAGCAGAGCTACCCTAAGAGTTCAGGAATTGTCACCATTAGTCTAGAATGTGTGTCTAATCCTGAGTATATGCATGTACTGGATAGTCACTGTGTGGTGGACACCATCCTGGGCTGATAGCAACTACATATTGAACACATCATGGTGGTAGGGAAATAATAAATATTATCTCATTTCTTCATTCTAACAACCCCAGTGAGGTAGATATCACTATCCCCATTTCATAAATAAGCAAAATGAATCTCATGGAAGGTAATTGAGTTGTACAAGATTCCATAAGCTTAAGTGGTGGAGCAGGATTTAAACCTAGGTTTTTCAGATTCCAAACTCATCTCTTATTTAGCTTACTTCACAAGTTATATTACAAAGTAATATAATGTAATATAACTGAAGAAACTGCTCTCATAAGACAGTCACGGGGTGAGATGATATGTGATAAAGTGCTAACTTTAAGCATTGATAAAGGTTGTTGATTTCTGATAGCTCTCCAAAGCAGAAACTATGATGAACTCATCCATATCTGAAAACAAATCAACAATGAGTAAATATATTTAAATGTGTACTTTTGGCTAAATCTTATGCAGATTGGCTTCGATTACATCAAGCAAATTTTCTTTACAGTATGTGTGAAATAGACATTATTTTCAATATCCTCATTTATAGAAAAGGAAACTGACATTCAGCTTAATAATTCATTTAGGGCCATGTGTTTTAAAAATGTGGTTTGAAATGTGGCTAGAACTTCTGTGGGGAACTCTCTTTCCACCAGGATGCTACAATAATATGATGTCAGTTAGAGACATAGCGTCAATATTTGTACCAAATTGGTGACAGTGTATCTGGAAATAAAGCTAATATAGTGTAAAGTACGGTAGAAAGGCAGATAGAGACTGGCTCCTGATGATGTTTGAACCTCTGAGCCCAGCTGTGGCTGGAGCTAGGCCTGTGTTTGCATTTCTCCTTATTTGCTCAGTTGGGTATGAATTTGGTTTCTGTTGCTTTCTAATGAAAGAGAAGGTAATAAAGCTACCATATATTAGGGGCTGAGTCTATACCAGGCCCTTCAAGTATGTTAGAATATAACCCTTGTGATGGCAGGGACCTGCTTCATGTTCATCCATAGCACTTATCACCATCTACCATACTATATGTTTTACTTATTTAATTGGTGTGTGCATATCAATACCCCATAGAAGGTGAGCCTCATGTCTATTTCATTCCCTCCTCCATGTTTGGCTCTTGGCGCAAAGCCACAAGGGTTTGCATAGTGGGCTGAGGAGCAATGAAAGAATTCTGAGCAGAGGTGTGACATCGCCTGAATTACTGTTTTAACAAGGTGACTCTATGTTGAGAAGAGACTGAAGAGGGGTTATAAAGAGAAGAAGAAGGGGAAGCGGTTTGGGGGCTGTGGCAATATGCAGGCAGGAGATGATGATGACTTGGGCCAGGGTGGTAGCAATAGTGACAATGGAAAGTGGTCTAATTCTGGATGTATTTAGATGTAGAATTATTAGGATTTGATGACAAATTAAACATGGAGATGAGAAAAAAAGGAGAAATCTAAGACAACTTCAAGGATTTTGACTTAATTGTCTAGGAGTCCTTTTCTCCTCTGTAAATTGATTTGTTTAAGGGTAATCACATCCTCCTGGCCAGTGATTTAGGAATAAGCATGTGACCCTCACTACAGCCAGTGAAATATGACATCTAGAAGCTTCTGCATAAAAAGCCACAGGAAGAAAATCACCCTCTTTTTTCTCTGGATATAGTTGTGCCTGGCTGTGAAACCTGGAACATCTGTCTGCCCATCTTGATTCCAACCCAAAGATGGGTTCCAACCTGGAGATGAGAAGATCTGAGACATGGAAAGAACTGGCATCTTTGGTGACACCAGAGAGCTACTCTGTCAACCAAGCCTAGTTCTGAACATACTAATTTTGAGCTTTTACAGTTCTGTATTATTTAAGACAGCTTGAGGCAGGATTTCTGTCCCTTATAACATAAAGCATCCCAATCCAGGACTCCTTTTGTATGTTTTATAGCTTATCCTTTTTAGAACGAAGTAACAAAGGATCTAGAAATATTTCCAATGTGTCCAAACAACACGTCCCACATTCTGATACTGTCAGCTGGAGAAAAGATTGGTAGGAGGAAAAAGCCTGAATAGGATACCAGTTCCACAGTTATACTAGGAAAAAATTATGTGTACATTGATTTATGACATGAAAGGAAGCCAATTAGTTAAGGAATTGTGAGTGCAAAGCTATGGTGCCCTGGAGCAGGGTTTTTCCACCTGCAGGTTGTGACCTGCTCATAGGTCATATAAACAACTCGGTGAGTCTAGACTAGCATTTAAAACAATGGATAGAACAAAAAGAATCAGGGAGAATAAATAGAATAGAATAGAAAATATCAGAGCACATAGTAAACAAAAAATCCTTGTAGGTCTTATAAACAATTTAGTGAGTCTAGACTAAATAGAATAGGATGAATAGAATAGAATAGAATAGAATAGAATAGAATAGAATAGAATAGAATAGAATACAATACAATACAATACAATACAATACAATACAATACAATACAATACAATACAATACAATACAATAAATACAATGCAATACAATAAATACAATGCAATACAATAGAAAATATCAGAGCACATAGTAAGGATTATTATCTTGTGGACCTTTTGTTTCCACTATATATTTACATATGTGTCTACTGAGTCATCATGTAAAATGTTTGTCTTCTTGTGGGTCATGGCCAAAAAGATTTGAGAAATACTGTCTAAGAATAAATGGAGGCACAGACCATGCCTCTATATACACAACTCTCTAAACCAGCATTGACTGATAGATTTGCTTTAATTATACAAATAACTAAAATATTTTTTAATGAAAAACATTCTCATCATGTGACTACAATAAAATGTTCCTTCTCAAATGAAAACGGTGTCCCAGATACCTGGAACTCACAGGAAATCCACGACACCCAGCGCAGCCCCTGTGAGCCCACTGGGCCCCAGGCTGGGTGGTCCCCTGGAGCTTGCCCTTGTGTCCTCTCCTAGAAGTCTCTCTGACATTATCTTTGGTTTCTGCAGATTCTTGCTTCTTACGCTGACACTGGGGGAAGTGGCAAAAGAGATTTGTTTCCATGTCATTATTGGGGAAAGTAACTTTTACTGGGGTAGATTGATATTAAATATATGTATATGTTTTTAATTTTAAAGAGATTAGATGTCACTCCCCATATTTCAATTTTCAATGCAATTAGTTTTCATAATGGAATTGTATTCCTGTCAAGTGGCCTCATTTGTTCTGAGAGTTCTTATACCTGTTCGTGATATGAAAGGCTTGATAAGGTAAGGGATCTGTGCTCTGTGTCACCTTCTCTCATCCCACCCCTCACTTCGATGCAGGAGCATGGACAGTTCCATGCAGGCTTGGACACTATCAGATACCTGCCAGTGCATTCTCAGGGCCTGTCCCGATACTTGTCATAGAGCATCTGTCTGAGCGCTTATCAACCCAGAAGTACTGGGGACGTAACACCCCTGGGAGCAATTCTCAAATAAGGAGGAATGAGTGCTAATGGACCCATACTCCAGCCTCCTGTCCTTCAGGAGATGACCCCATGAGGAATTTCATATACTTCTCAGAGGACCTTCAATCTCAAAACTCGAATCCCTGCTGCCTGCAGCTGGACCTTTACGTTGACTTCCCTCCATCCTTGTCCTACTCTCCCTTTCCTTTCCCTCCTGCTCCTTTTGGATAGCCTTCCAAACATATAGCCCAGTCCTTTGATGGAATTCTGCTTTAGGGAAACTAAAAGAGGATCTGAACTAAACAATCTAATTGCCTTAAGAAAGATCACAAGTAAATAATTATTTTGTGAACCCAAACAAAGACTTTGCAACATGATACACTTATATACAAATGTTTTTAAAAAGATTCGAAGGACTTGGTAACAGAACTATTTGAGGGAGTAGTCCATGAAAGAACAAAATAAATAAGGTGGAGACTTAGAAATCAGTAGCGAAGTTTAGTGATCTTACAGAATACAAATTAGTCGTCTTTGAACCTATTTCTTATCCACCTGGAAAGCTGAAAAAGGCAAAAGTGGATAAGCAGCACTAAGAGAGGGGGAAAGGTACACCAGGGATACCCTTACCCTTCAGAGAGAGGCCAACAGATGCTAGTTGCCCTTTACACTATATCATATCTTCACGTAAAACTAGGGAATTACAAATGGGAAAATCTATTCTGGGGAACAATCTCTCACAAATACAGATCCAAAAGAAAAAAGAAAAAATCAGAAAAGTGATTAAAAATTTTTATATATATGAATAAATATGACAGTATTGCTTGATTTAGAAAAACTCACTATTTTAAGAAATTTGGAAGGCAGTTGGATTATTAAAATCTCTAAGGTACAAAATATATTTGAGTGTCAAAAATGCAGCATCATTTTCAAGTACTCACATAATTATAATCTGGTTTACTAAACAAACGTTTAAAAGTTTCTTAGGCAAAGTGGTCTAGTAGGAAGTTAAAAACAGCTTATAGTGTATGGTATTGGTTACATTTCAGTTAATGAATGCTTGAAATAGTATACTGTTGTAAGCATTTTAAATATCTTCCTGTACTTCTCTTTATGTTATTACGAAGAAAAATATATTTTTAAAATGGTAAGTCTTCTTTCAACTTTGTTTTAGAATATATCAGATGATGCTTTAGAGATGTCTGGATTAGTGACATTCTCCTGCCCTGACATGTACTGACAGAGTATAGCACACAAAGGCTGAGACCTACAATTTTTTCTATATCTAATATTGGTCAGGCACTTATTAGTGTTGAATGGAATTTTGGTTTCTGAATTTCTAGAAGAGTTGGAAAATGTCCAAAGAGAAGCAACAGAAGCCATTAAAAAGAGGAAGAAGACGACCTCTGAGGAAAGGTTAAAGACATTGAACTGGTTTTGCCTTGAAAATTGCAGGCTGAAGACTGATTTAATAACTTTCCTTGAGAACAGAATGGTTTATTTGGAGGAGGATGCTAGCTGGCTTTTCTCCATCTCTAGAGATGAAATCCAGACAAAATTAGATTAGAGTGCAACAAGAAAGTTCTCTTAGACCTAAGGCAGAACTTAGCTGCAAAGGTGATCAAATTCTGTCATGAACATCACAAGAGAGCTTCGGAAATACGTTCAACGACCATTAGCTGTGGGTGGTTTAGGAAACTCCCTAGAGAAAGAAATTCATTTCAACTCTATACTTCTGTGTATAGATAGTCCTCAGCTTACTGTGGTTTGACATAATTTTTTAACTTTAGAATGGTGTGAAAGAGATACATATTCAGTAGAAACAGTACTTTGAATTTTGAATTTTGATATTTTCCTGAGCTAGTGATAAGTAGTAGGATACTCTATCCTGATGCTGGGCAGTATCAGGAAGCCACAGCTCCCAGTCAGCAATGCGATCACAAAGGTAAACAACTGACATTCTGTAGTGAGCTGGACTGCCAGTACTTTTTGAATATCAAGTTTTGTGTTTTAACATCCCATCATGTATAAAAATTGCCCATTTGTGTCTCCTGCTTCTGGTGAGAAGAAGAGAAAGGCAATTACTTTTGAAATTCAAGATAATTGTCCAACTGTAGGCTAATGTAAGTGTTCTGAACACTTTTAAGGTAGGTTAGGCTAAGCTATGAAGTACCATAAGTTATTTGTATTAAATGTATTTTCAACTTAAGATATTCTCAATTTATGATGGGTTTATCAGGATGTAATCCCATCATAAGTCAAGGAGCATCTGTATTTGAATTCTCAAAAGCAAGTTTAAAAGGTTTAGTCAGTGAATAGGGGAGAGCAAATTTTCCACACTTGGAAACAAGGTCATGAGACTACATCCTCTTTCCTTCTGAAGCTAGAAAAATTCAACATAAAATGAATACTTCAGCCATATGCTAAAGTAACACAACTATAGGAGATAGTTTGTAAATATTACTAATAAAACTAGCATTTCCCAAACTTCACAATAGGGTTAATAGAAACCATGTTGAAACATATTTAAGAGAAACTGTGGTTTAATAACATTCTTTACATCTATTGAATGCTTGCTCTGTTTCAAGCAGTGTGCTAGGCACTAGAAACTCTAAGTCAAATTTTACATGGTTACTGCCCCCTGGGAGTTTACAATCTGGTGAGGAAAGAGACATGTTGCAGGCTAATATGATAAGGAGAAGCACAGCAACTGTGGAAGCACTCTAGTCCAGAAGGGATGTTCTGGGAAGGTTTCCTGCGAAGGGGTCCTGAAGATGAGCTCTGGAAATAGATGAGGTGTAAAACTGGCACAGGAGAGATTTTTTTTTTTTTTTTTTTTTTTTTTTTTTTTTTTTTTTTTTTTTTTTTTTTTTTTTTTTTTTTAGAGAAAGTAGGTGTTAGTGGAAGAATAATGCCAAGAACAAATATGTGTTCAGCATTATGTGCCAGGCACTGTATTAAGTGGTTAATCAGCCTGATTTCATTTAATTGTCATGACCTTCCTCATTTGTTCATTCATGAGACATTTGAACACCTGCTGTGTTCCAGGAACTGTGCATAAAATGGTGAGTCAAACAGATTCTGTTCTCCTAGAGTTTACTTCAAGGGGAGATTCTATACAATAATCAAACAATCATGGACGTGTGATGGAAAAGAGAAGTTGTTAATTATAATATTTGAAATTTCCTTCACTCTTTCAACCATCAAAGAGAATTCTACTTTTGTTTTCTAAGCTTCTCCTACCTTGTGTCCCCGCTCCAAAAAAAAATTCTTTTCTGTCAGCAGGGTTTCTGAGCAATTGTGATGCCAAATCCAATTAATGGGGAGAGAAAGACTAAATTTTAGAAGTACGGAAGAGCAATTTGTGCAAGAAGAACAGAGGTAGATGAAAATAATGTATTTAAAAATAAAACTAAAAGCCTCTTCAATAAATGGTGCTGGGAAAACTGAAAATCCACCTACAAAAGAATGAAAATAGACTATTGTCTATCGCCACATACCAAAATTAACTCAAAATGGATTAAGGACCTGAATATAAGACCTGAAATAGTAAAATGCATAGAAGAAAACATAGGAACTAAACTCAAGGACCTTGGACTTTTATGAATTTGACCTCAAAAACAAAGGAAGCAAAGACAAAAATAAATTAATAGGACATCAAACTAAAAGGCTTCTGCACAGGAAAAGAAACCATCAACAAGGTAGAGATACAACCATCCAAATGAGAAAATATATTTGCAACCAATGCCTCTGATAAGGGCCTGATATCCAAAATATCTCAAGAACTCAATAATAGCAAAAACAAACAAACAAACAAACAATCCAATCAAAAAATAGGCAGAGGACCTGAAAAGATACTTCTCTTAAGAAGACATACAAATCACTAACAAACATATGAAAAGATGCTCAATATCACTAGCTAATAGGGAAATGCAAATCAAAACCACAATGAAATAACATCTGACACCTGTTAGAATAGCTGTTATCAACAGGTCAAGTAATAACAGATACTGGAGAGGATGTGTAAAAAATGGAACCCTCAGTCATAGAAAAATGAACCTTCATACACTGCTGGTGGGACTGCAAATTGGTACTGTCACTATGGAAAATAGCATGGAGGTTTCTCAGAAAACTAAGAACTGATCTACCATAGGATCCAGCAATGCCTCTATTGGATGTTTATCACAAAGATATTTGCACATCAATGGTCATAACAGCATTATTTACAGTGGCCAGGACATAGAAGCAACTAAAGTTGCTTCCTACAATAGATTATTGGCTAAGTAAGCTGTGGTATATACATACAATGGAATATTACTCAGCCATAAGAAGAGGTGAAATACTGCCATTTGCGACAACATGGATGGACCTCAAGATAATCATGCTAAGTGAAATAAGCCAGAACTGAAAAAGTTGAAAACCACATAATATCACTTATATGTGGGATATAAGCCTAAAAGCAAAAACTAAACAGGACAAACAAACAAAGACTCAGGAACGTGGACAAAAGACTAGTAGTTACCAGAGGGTAAGGGGTAGGGGAGAGGGAAGGTAAACAGGGTAAAGGGGGTCAAATATTTGATGACATTAAATAATTAAAAATAAAATAAAATGTTTAAAATATTGCTTTTTATAGCTTTTATTGAACACCTTACTATGTTTTAGGAACAGTACAATACACTTTACTAGCATTGTCTCTTATAGTTCTCTCCCAAACAATGGGAGATATACTAATTTTATCTCCATTTTATAGATGTGAAAACTGAGGCATCAAAAAGTTAAATAACTTGTATGAAGTCATAGTTAACAAGAGGTGGAGCCAGTATTCAAAACCAGGTGGTGTGATCCCAGAGCCCACAGTGGTGCACGAGAGAAGATCCTTGGGGCCGTCATGCGAAGCGTGATTGAGAGTGAGAAGAATGGCAAAGTGGATGTAATGAAGTGTAATCATCGGTTACTAACTGAATCCCCTTGATATTCTCAGACTGATTTTAGTAAAGAATTGAATTGCTTTTACTTACTTACTTTGAGTTGATTCTTCTTTGCAAGTGACTCTGTGCTGAGACTATACCATGCAGGACCACAGTTTTCATTTGGGGTATACAGCGTATGGTTGCAAACTGTGCTATGTGTTCTGAAGAAAAAATACAGGGAATTTTAAGAGCACAGGCAGGGGTCCCCATAGCTCTCCTGAGGAAGTCACATCAGAGCCTGATCTGGAGACTGAGTATAGTTACCTGGTAAAGAGTTTGGGGGTTCAGTGGGAGGCATATTCCAGACAGAGAGAACAATCTATGCAAAGAGAGTGAGCAAAGGGGAAGCATTGACAGTGAGGAAGAGACTAGTGCCAGACAGGGCTGGTGAGGTAAGCAGATATGTCAGATCACGGTGACATTCCCTGAGGCAGGGAACACTGAAAGAGGGCCAGTTTGGGAAAGTTTACTCAGGTATCTGTCATTATCTTTTTTCTTTGAAGGTAAAGATAGTTCCTTTATGCTGGGCATAAGGAGGGCACCTCTTAATGTAGGGAAGGGCAAGAGAACTAAAGTGTTAAACCAAGCTATATTCAGAGACTGCAATATGCTGATCAGCCGTACAGCTAGACCAGGAGGAAACCTGTGGAACAGAGAAAGATGTCTGCTGGGATTGCTAACAAACCATTTACTCATATTGCAAGGGAACACGGAAAAAGAGTCTTTAAGTGGCACCCTACACAAAATAAAATCATTCATTCCTTATGACTAAAACCATGGGGAACCTATGGATCAAAGGCCGGGAATTGCCAGCAGGCCTTTTCCTGCTACATATTCTTATCTTTTCATGCTACTTACTCATACCCTTTCTCACTGCATGTCCATACTATCAAAGGAAAATGGGCAAACAAAGTCTTTAAACTGCAATTCACAGAAACTAAGAATGATATATAAACTGAATTTCCTGTTACTCCTTCTCTAATAAACTTTCCTTTTGACTCTGGCATGCATTAGAATTCTTTCTTGTGCTCAGCCAAAAACCCTCTCTCTAGTGTAGTGTTTGAGTTCCCGTAACTCAGGGGAATTTGCTCTGTCCTTTACTACTCTCACAGGAGGGTCTTATGACCTGCTTCAGGGGAAGGTCAGAAAGTCCTTCCCATACCTGCCATTTCTCAAATTCCCTCAGCTTGGAATGTTCAATATGCCGAGGTGTCATATTTTGGGGTATTGTGTCCTGAACCTTATCAATGGGAGCATAATCTCCAGAGCTGGCTGGCTGAGTTTGAATCCCAGCTCTTTCTCTGTAGGTTGTATGCCTTTGGGAAAGTGACTGACCTCTCTGTACCTCAGTTTTTCTCATATATGAGGTGGGGTTAGTAATACTAATCGAACATAGGGTTGCATGAGGATCAAATGACTTAACACATGAATATCTGCTGTTATTACAAGATAACTTTTGAGATGGTCATTTAAGTAGGAGTAAGATTCCAGGTCTGGAGGTATATAAGTGGAACAATGAGTCTTCAGAAAGAATAGATATGGGAAAGTGGAGGGTGCTCAGAAAGCTACTGGTTTTCCAGTTTGGTTGAGGCAGAGGGTGCATGTTAGGAACAAAAGACATAGAAACTAGAATGTTTGGTGAGCATCATATAAGATGCCCAGTTGAGAAATGTGTACTTAATTCCAAGGACCATATAGTATTTCACAAGGTTTTTGAGCAGGTAAATAGTAAGACTAGGGTTGTATTTTGGGAAAAGTAATCTGGCAGGCCCATAGTATAAATCATCATGGGGAAGACCTACTTTGTTCTCACTGAGAAACCTTGCAGAAATTTAAAAAAAAAAAAACATTTTTTTAAGTTTATTAGGGTAACATTGATTAACACAATTATATAATTTTTGGGTGTACATTATAATTTGACATCTATATATTCTATTGTGTGATTACTACCCAGAGTCCAGTTTCCTTCAGCTATCAAATATTTGATCTCTTTTACCCACTTCACTCTACGCCAAACTCCCTATATATGATCCCCTTTACCCTGTCTACCTCTTCCCTCCTCCTCCACCCCCTACCCTCTGGTAGCCACTAGTCTATTGTCCATGTCCCTAAGTCTCTGTTTGTCCTGTCCATTTGTTGCTTTTAAGTTTATATCCCACATATAAGTGATATCATGTGATTTTCAACTTTTTTCAGCCTGGCTTATTTCACCTAGCATGATTATCTTGAGGTCCATCCAGGTTGTCGCAAATGGTAGTATTTCATCTCTTCTATGGCTGAGTAATATTCCATTGTATATATGTACCACAGCTTCTTTAGCCAATCATCTATCATAGGACACTTTGATTGAGGAATTATTTTTTCTTAAGTAGATCTCTGTACTGGTAAATAAATATGTTGAGCAGCTGACATGATATGCTGGTCTTTTTGGCAGTCATATTTCTCAGGGGAAATTAATACGATCTATGGTTCGTAAATCAATCTATCTGTGTATATATCAATTGATTTGCTTATTACTTTAAAATGCATTTTCTTCTAAATGGGTCTAATAACATTTACAAACACATGCAAATACAGCAGTTAAATAAATCAGAAATGAAATAAAAAAACCATGTAGGGGAAATGGAGAGGTAATTATCTAAAATAAGAATCTAGAATAAGATGGTAAATTCGACTGAGCATTACATTAACTCTAGCTTGTTAAAAGCTCAGGCGTAAAGGGAATGTGAATTCTGCTGTTCTCAATGAAAGAAAATTTATTTGTTTTTTAGGTAAGACTAGCTTTTTCTTCCTGGAGTCTAATGGAAAATTAGCATATACTTTCTAGTAAAGTTCAGTTTTCAGACAATGAAAAATATCAGTCTTCATATAGTCATTTCTAATGACTAGTTGGTTTGAATTGTCCCTCAGAGCCTGATAATCCCCCAGAATTGGTAGAGAAGATTTGTGAACTTATAAAATCGAAGACTTGAGGAGACATATCATGGGTATTTGTCATATACATACAGATGCCAAGGGTAGAGTCACAATGGGAATGATGTGTTTTGTCTGGCACAGAGAAGGAAGTTTAGGAGGGGTCCTTACCACAGAAACAGTCTGGCTAACTTTCTATTAAAAAAGTAGATTATTTCCACTTAATTTTAAAGTAAAAGCTATTTAACATATAGAAAAGTACAGAAAACAATAATGAATATCCATGTTTTCACTACCAATATTTAGTATCTCTATATTTTTCTATTGGAGTTTAGTTTTTCTAAAGGAAAAAAAAAGCTTTAGAAAGAGAGTTGAAGTCCTATCTCATCAAAAAAGTTGGCTCCTTTTTTCACTAAACAACTTTCATGAAGTTGGTATGTATCCATTCAATTTGTCTTTCTAGCTTTACTACAGAGATATGTATACATGTATGATATTGATTGGTGTCAAACCATAGGAATTATTCTGTAACATTTTTTCTATTATTATGTATTTGAGATTTAGTCATCAATGTCTAAATGTAGATATAGTTCATTCAGTATTCAAGTATGAAAAAATATATAGAATACTGATACCCAGTCAATGCACATATGAGTTACTTCCAATTTTCATTGTTATAAATAATGCTAAATTGAACATCTTATACATGTCTCTTTGAGCACCTATGCACATTTCTCTTGGGAATATACTGAGAAATGGAATTGCTGGATTGTGAGGTACGAATATCTTAAACTTTATTAGTGTCAAATTGCTCTCTGAACTAGCTAAAATAATTTATACCACCACCAGCAGAACATCAGAGCTCCTAATATTTGGTATTGCCATACTTTATGTAAAACTATATGATGTATAAAATGGTAGCTCATTGTTTTGATTTCCAGGATTATTTGTAAAGAATTTTATCTTTTCAAATTGTTATTGGCCATTCAGGTACGCCCTTCTGTGAATTGCCTTAACAAATCCTTTATCCATTTTTATAACTGATCATTTGCTTTTTTTTGTTTTCCTACTAGTTTGTATGAGTGCTATATATGGTCTTCTTATATTTGGATTTTATGAGTTTTAAATATGTTCTCTCTGTGACATGTTTTCAAAAGTATTGGTGGTATCTTTGATTTATAGCAGTTTTAAATGATATACTCCGAAATCTAATATAAAACTCACCAAAATTATATTTCCCATGTTTTGTTAGATAAACACAATCTCACTTTTGTTAATTTCATTACTCTTGAGAATAAAGGTTGGGATGACCCATTAGAATAGGTGGGGCAAATAAAATAAACTTGCCTTCAGAAATATCCTGCACACAGCAGCCGAGGGGGATGGGTCTATTGGGCTAAAGCACATGGAGATCTCATGTCCTTTCTCAGCATGAAAAAGAATTGCTAAAATATACCCTCGGGCACTGGAGACCTGAAACTTTCTTCATATAATATTATGCTCTGGATAATATTAAAAAAAAATGAAGAAGAAGTTCTTTGGATGCTTGTGGCATAGTTTAGAAGGACATAAATTTCATTTTCCCAGGGAGCTTGCATTTACCTTTGCTCAATAACAGGATGTGCCATAGAGCCAAGGTGTGTTCCTGTCCCCTTGTGACAGTACCCTGGCTCTGTTTAATTTCCTTTGACTAATATCCCTGAATTCATTCCTCTAAAACATTCCAATTTCTATCTCTTCCCAACAATAACCAGTCAGATATCTTGATAGGAAAAAAAAAAAAATGACTCAAATAATAAAAATTACAAAACTCCCAAAAATAGATTTAGCAAGTGAAAAAGACAAAAGTTTTACCAACCTGAAGCGACCTTTTGGGATATTGATTTTAAGCTGGTTATTAAAAAACAAAAGACTTAGAAAGAACCTTTGACCTTCCCTCTTCCTGCCTAAGAGATTCAGGTGGAAAGGCCGAGTCCTGGAAGGGAATCTCTGGCTGTTGCCTTAGCCTAACTCTAATTAAGCATAGTAAAGAGGAGGGCTTCAGGCAGGGCCCTGTTAGCCTAGAGACCTCGTGTTCCAGTGTTTCTGAGTTGCTTAGTAAAAATTTGCCTGCCAAGTGTGTTCACTCCTCAACTACCTCTAAGTCACTCACTCTCACTTTGGAAATCTAAGACCTCCTTCCTTGTCTTTTCTCCTTTGTCTATAATGTCAAATATACCGAATGTTGCCTTATTGTCTCTGGAATTTTCATGCTTATGTAAATTCCCTATGTGCAGGTGTTAAAATTTTATTTTCTTCTGTTAATATGTCTCTGTTAATTTGATTATTAGCCGTGGACTATAAAGGGACCACGTATGAACTTGACTAGCTCAGGGAAGGCCTACGTGGCAGGCCCTACAAACTCAGAGACTGAAAGTAACCACATAGGATGGTTTGAACATAAAAATTCTTAATTAAAAGAGAGTCATGCAGGTAGTTGTGTCCTAGGCCTGTAGCTTCCTTGACAAATGTCAATCTCTACTTCAAGTGGGGTGCATCTATTATCTTTTTGCATCTAAGATAACATGCCAGAACAATCTTCTTTTCCAGAGCCCTCAGAGCACAACCACACCAGAGACCACAGACCCCTCATTGTTACTTATCCCCTGCAAACCATTTCTCTGTGCTCTAAATGTTCATTATTCACTATCCTGTACCTGCTACTGTAAAAAAAGTTTTTGTCTCTCCATTATGCTTTTTATCAAATCCTAGAGATTTTTTCGATTTGCTTTTTCCTGCCCTCTTAATCTACCACCAGTGGATTTCATGTAACCCTCTTTATATATCTTCTTTTGATTCTAATGTATAAAATAAGCTGCAAAACTGTCATGCTCTGGAGCATTTTCTCAATCTGTTGAGATTTTGCTTCCCAGCAATTGTCACTTTGGCTCAAATAAACTCTGAAAAATTTTCTACAGTTTTGGACATTTCTTATTTAGACATAGCCCAGCTAGAGGAACTTTGAAGATGTAAGAAAAGTTTTTTTTTTTTTAACCTTTACACAAGAAACATCCAGATTCACCCTATTGAGGTATATAAAAGATTTTAATTACTGAAGGGAAAGACTGTGTTCCTGGATGGAGACAAGTTGGAAAGAAGTTAATTATCCCCAAATTAATATATGTGTATACTTAACATATTTACCAATAAAGATTCATCTGAAAAATAAACTGGTAAGAATCGCCAGAAAACATCTAAAAACAAGAGTAATAAATTATAATTGCCTTCCCAGATCTTTAAATGTGCAAAATTTGTGCCAAAACACAAAATCCAAAAGCATGTAAAAGAAATTATTAAATGATGAATGTGACTTTGAAATTAGTTTGAGGATAGACAATTCAACATGTGATGTGAGTAACCATTTAACCAATGTAAAATGAGATCACTACTTCACACCATATGCCAGAATAAACTACAAATGAATTAAGGGGTTAATGTAAAAAATGGTGCCATAAATTATCAAAAGAATGTAGAATTCCTGGATATTTATCTACCCTTGGGATTGCAGATGGCCTGTCTAAGAGAACCAAAGAACATAAAAGAAAAAAACAGAAATGTTTAAAAAATTTCTTCACAGTCATGATGATGCTGACAATAAAGTTTAAAGAAAAAATATTATCTTTATTTTTAATATGCAAATAAGTTTTATGTCTAGAAGGACACATTGAAGGAATGAAGGGTGACAGAATTGTAATGTAGCGGGAAAAAAGAAAAACACTCACTTTTTACTTTGTATATTTTAAAAAATAAGAAAATGTGGGATTATGAATCACTTTTATTTTTTTCTCTGTATTTCCTAGTTTTTAATTTTTCATAATAAACACACAGTACTTTGTCAGGAAAAAAACATAATTTTAAAGTAATGCTAAAGCTAAAAAGTAAGCTAAAGGCTAAGGTAACTTTAAGAAAAAGAAAACTCTTAAAAATCAATTTTTAAAAGTCAGTCATCCCAATCGAAAAAGAGGCAAAGGACATGTTTATAAGACAGCAGCTCATAAAAGAAAAATGGCCAATAGGCATAATAAAATATATTTAATTTCATTAGTAATCAAAAAATACAAATTCAAATAATCATGAGAGTCACAGTGGCCTGTGAAATTGGCAAAGATTAAAGAAAAAGATAATATTTAGAGATCGTAAGGGTTTGAGGAAACATGTTCTCAGGCAGTGCTAGTGGGAAAACAAATTTGTAAAAAGGTTCTAAATGGCAATTGGACAAATATATCAAAAGTCTTAAAATGTACTGCCTTAACACCTAAATATTGTCCTCAGCAATTGTTCCTAAAAAAATTTCAAATAAATGCACAAAGATCATTAAATTGTAATAGTGAAAACTGGAAACTGCCTAAATGTCCTTCAGTAGAGAAGAGGTTAAGTGAATGATGGCACATCTACAAAAATGAAACACTATACAGTCCTTGAATAGTTATGTAGGTCTATGTTTACTCAAATGGAAAGATGGCCACAAAATGGTAGAAAAGGCAGGTTATAAAACAGAATTTATAACTCAATCACATTTTTTAAAATGTGGGTGCTTACATGCGTGCATGCGTGCGTGCGTGCGTGTGTGTGTGCGTGTGTGTGTGTGTGTATGTGTGTAAAAGCAGAGAAAAGAAAACTCTGGAAAGAAACCTGTCATCTACCAGCTTTGCCATCGATTGTTAAGGTAATGATGTTTAGATGGTGGGATTACAGGTGATCTTTTTTTTCCTTTATTTCCTTAATTTTATTTTTAAAAAATTTTCAGTAGTATAATTTATACTCAAAAAAATATTGCTCAAACAAAAGAAACAAAAATGCAGCACCATCTCTGATGTACATATACCTTTTGGAGTGTTGCATATTCTACTCTTGTTTACTATATGTCTAACTGTGAAACATTACGGATTCTAATTCAGACAGACCTGGGGTGGACTTTAAGCCCCAACACTGAGGAGATGGACGTCATGGGTTCAGTCTTAATCTCTCAAAGTTCAATTGACTCATCTGTAATTTCTGTACAATGAGGTGGTGGAAATATACAGGCTGCCCTCATTTATGTGAGCTCCAGGGAAGAATATATGTTAAATAGAATATACTATTACTCTTCACAGGTATTCCTTCATATATCCAGTATATCTTTAATATAGGGAAGAGGCATGATAATTAAATATTAATTCAAGTTGTATTCAGAGCCTGTTCCATGCTGCCTGACACTGGAACCTGTCTGATCAGCATATGGCCAGACCACAGGGAACCCACAAAAAGATTCCTGCTGAGATCACCAACAACTACATCCTCATGCCTTAAATGCTGCAGACCCACACCCGAAAAGGAAAACAGATTTAAACTGAATTCTCTGGGGTCTCTCTCAGACTCTCTCCTTCTTGTCTTTGGAAGGAGACCACATCTCTGTCTGTGGAGCATAGTCCTTCTCTCATAAACTGCCTTTGTCTCTGACTCTGGTGTGCACTCTCATTCTTTTCTGCTCACAGGCAAGGACCCTCACCAACTCTCTTGGTGCAGGATTTGAGTCCCCCAACTCGGGGGCGGGGGGATGGAGAATTTGCTCTGTCCTTCATCATCTCCATAATGACAAAATTAAAATTTTGGTGTAAAGCTATGGCTTTTTGTGTATCTGAAAGTTGGTAAAATAACAACAACTGCTGAATTTAACTATCATTGCATTTGTGTAGGTGTTCTGATGAGTTCGTCATGTTAGTATGAATGATAAAATAAAAATACGTATGATTAATAGATCACTATGCATTTATTCCATAAAATGTATTTTTCTTGCCCTATTTCATGTTTATTTCTATGATGGTGACCACCTTATCTTGTATAGTGAAGATTTTTACCTAATTTGTGCTCTATTGACAGTAAATAGCTGATGGATTAAAATTAAAATGAAATTTTATCCAAAGTGTACATAATTTTCATACATTTTAATTTTTAAGTTACATTAACAGAAATGTTAAAATTTAATTTGTATTAATTTTTAAATAATTTTAATTAATATGTATATTAACATTAAAATTTTAAATTATACCCTAAAAGTTATTTTTCTTCTAAAATCTTTAAAAGCAGATATTAAATAAAAGGCAAATATAAATTATGACAAATGACTAACAATTTTAAAAAGGCTATTTATTTAAATAGAGCTGAATTTTGAAAACTTTTGTAAAAGCAATTCAATCACATTATTTTTTATGAAAATAAAATGATTTGCAATTCTACTACTAAATGTCCATCAATTTGCCGATGTAAGAGTTGGTATCTTACTTCCACTCAATGTTATACCTAGACCAGGGATTCTCAAGCTTTGGTCTCAAGACTCCTTTAAGCTACTGAAAATTACTGAGGACTCCAAAAACCTTTGTTTATGTGAGTTACTTGTATCAATATTTACATGTTAGAATACTGAGAAGTTTTTAAAACAAGAATATATAAACACAGATTTTATTATCTCTTAGAGCAATGATGGCATAACATGTCATGTAACCTCTAGAAAATTCCACTGTATACTTGTAAAAGCATGAGAATGTAAAAGGCAAATAACATCTTACTACTATTAATAAAAACCAGTTTGAGCTGAAAAGGTCTCCAGGTCTTCAGAGGACCCCAGACCACTGATGTAGAACAACATACTACAAATTTAAGTGTAATATGAACTGTCTAATACTGCAACATGATCCTGGTCCTCTTGTGCCACTGCTGCAAATACTGTGCCACTCTGTGAATACCTTTGCATCCATGAATTGAAATCTGAAGAGAAGCAAGAAAATAGGCACTTGCCATGACTACTAAATGATATTTCATTATGCAAGAATCTATTTTATTAAAGATAACTAATTGGAAGGCTTTGACAAGTTCATTTGTCTTTCTTCATACTTTAATACTCCCTCCTTTTTCCCTGGCACCCCAGAGTGTGTTAGTTCCTAGAGGTGAGCCTGCTCTCATTGTCACTTCCGAGTGCCACTTTCTGAGTCTTCTCAGCCCTGCCAAGTTACTTTTCAGTACCTTCTAACTTGAAACTCAGTTCTATTCAGGAGTTGTCCCTTCCTCTGGGTTTTTCTACCTCTTTGTGACTCCTATCCCAAACTCCTGGGGACTTAGCCAAAGTGGGGAATTTAGGAAAGGAAAGTGGGTCTGCTCTGGCCTCCATCTATAGCAGCTACCCCACCCCCACCCAAGTACCCTGGGCCAGTGTAGTTCTTGGCACATCTACAGGTCTTGCTCCTGGAAGTGGTGGGAGCCCATCTCCATATGGGTGCCCATCTGGCTTCCACTAAGCACCTTGGGGCTGATGATGTCTCACTGGCATGGGCCTCCTACCACAGATCTTCTATTGCTTGGTCCTTCTCTTGGACTACAGCAGACCTGTGTCCTCTCTTTCTCTCTAAGTTAACTTATTTACCTGCAGAATATTCTGGATCCCCTTTCAGGCCACTTGGAAGTCTGCGGAAATTTGGGGATAGTCTCTGACCTGCTTAGCTCATCCATACCACTGTCCTGTTGGCCTTCCTTACAGACCCAAAAACTCCAGATGAAGGATGGAGCACAAGTTGTCTCTATTCCTGGATTCCTACCCACCTGAAGCTTCATGGGGCATTTGGTCATATCACCCTCTGCCTAGGGTTTATTTCAGAGTGTAGGGTCCTCATGCTACATTTAAAATTTTTTCCTCAACTGCAAACTCTTCGCCCTCTCTTCAGCTCAAAGCTCTTTATTGGGATTGATGGCAGGGCAGAGGAGGTACCTGTTCTACTAGCCACATCCTCTTTGTAAATCTTTCCAGTCTTATGTCAGAGCCCTCATTTTTTGCCCTAAAAAGTTAAGGTTTCTTTTCTCTTTGCTTACCTGTTCTGTTTCTTGCAAGTCCCCAGTGGAGCAAATGCAAGCCCCACATCTCTGAACCTGAAAGGAGAGTGGTGGAGGGAACTAACACTGGATGCCTCATTACTATTCTGCCACCTATATCTTACTCACTAGATTTTGCTTTCTTTCCCACTTCCTTTTCTTCTTTATTAAAAAAAAAAAAAGTAAATTGTTAAACATTCAACTAAGTACTGCTTATTCATGAACACAGATCAGCAAAGGCTCTTTTACTAAAGAATCTTTTGTGGCTATAGGTATAGTCATTAGGGTCTTTGTGACTGACTAACTCTTCTGCTCCCCTGGCAGGTGCAGGAACAGGATGACACTGAAGTAGAACGCATGTGCACAGCACTGGCTTTGGCCCACTGGACTGGACTATAGAGCTTGTCACTTTAAGAAGGAGTTACAGCTAAATTTTTAGGCCATTCTGTCTCACTTCCATCCAATCTCCTCACAATCCTCCTGGCTTCCTCATCCTAGTCCCTTTGCAATTGCTCCCTGCCAAGTTTAGCCGCTTTCCCTAAGGCTTTTTCAAAGGGCCTCTTATGTGCTCATCCTCCTAGCTTTTCACACTGAGGATTACTTCAAAGGCTCGGCAGCCCTGGGAAGGGAAGAGTGACAGTAAAAGAAATCCCAACTGGAGGAAGTTTTGCTTTGGCAGATGTTTGATTGTTCTGTAGGTGGGAAGGTGCCTGCTCCATCCTCTGAGGCTCACTTACTCTCGCAGTTCATTATAGATGTTTTCGTTTGGTCTGGTTTTTTTCCAGTCCCTTCTGGGTCTCTGAGACCCTACTTCTAGCAGGCTTATGTAAATTTCCACAAGGCCTCAGCTGCTCTTGCTCCATTGAGTCCTTTATCTGTTGCCAGCACAAGATTCTCCTAGTCTTGCTCTGAGCCACATTCGGGAGGGGAGAGGCTCAAACACTCAGAAACTGGGGCCCTTGGCTATTTAGTTCTATGACTTCTTGTAAGGCCATTGGGCTTAGTAGCAATGACTTGCTAAACGACCTGTCAGAAGGCCTGCCCCATCATGTGCTCAGGAAACCCTTGTGGGCCTGAACTGAAATCCTGAACTGTGGCAAGTTTTATTGCTTTGTGCTATTATTGCAAATTTTTAAAAATATTAAAGCACTCTGCAAACCAAAGCAATCACCAGTTGAATTCACCCTGCTGATCTCCAGTTTAGGACCTTTACTGACTTGCCTGGACTAGGAATTCTTGACCCTACTGAAGTAATTTTGACCTTCTTTTGCAAAGTCGGTTTATTTAAAATACTTTTGAAAAAACCTGAGTCAAAAAGCTCAGAAAATGATCCACGCAGTCTTCTGAATAAGTGTCTGCTTAGACATTTTTGAAGGTGTCTGTCTTTCAGGCAAACTTGGAGGTCTGCCTAGGTTAAATACAGAGTCCTCATGATGGGGCCCACAAAACATCCTAATTTCCCTGCAGACCATGCAATAATGACAGACTGGGTGGCTCTCTTGCTGTCAGCACTATCGAATCGGTTCATCAGGAAGAGATGTGAAAACCTAGGACACTCATTGTTCTTTCTGGTTCTATGTGAGGCTGCACCACCCTCCAGAAGGGACCCCTGGCTTGCCTTGGAGAGCCACCACCTTTCCTTTGCCCACAGACTCACTCACTCCATGAAAGGTCAGGGCAGCTGGACAAACACCAGGTGCCAGAGTTAGAGTTAACAAAGGCCTTTTCTGGGGCCTCAAGCTTGTTGATGATGAGAGAATGCTTCCTAAAAAAAAAAAAAAAAAACAATTTCTCAGAGCCTAAGCCACCTGCTATAAAGGCTTCCTGCCTGTCTAATATAGTTCAGAGAACAAAACCTAGAATAGAGCATTCTATAAACTCCTCTAAATTGATCAGAAGGTAAATCATTCTAGTATTGCATTTTTTGCACTGAGATAACAAGTATTAGGGCAGTGAATCACACATGCAAGATTGTGCGCATGCAGAAATACGTCAAGATGTGGGCCAGCAGGCTAACTTCTAAGTGCCAGTGTGTGTGTGTGTGTGTGTGTGTGTGTCTAAAAAAATGATGAAAGTGTCATAAGAGAGTGAAAATTGTACTCCCCAAACTTCTCTCCTCTTAGGGAAAGTACTGCATATATTCCAAAGCCATAAAATTTGTATCTAGTCACTTGCTCTGGGAATTAACCTCTAAGAGGCATTTTTGAATAAAAATAGTTGGTCAACTATTATGTCCTAAGAAAGACAAATGCAATTCATTACTAAGCTTTTGTTTTCCTAGTGAGGTACAGCCAGAGCAGAGATGCTGGGTCAACAGAGGAGATACTGAGTCCTGCCACCCACATTCTCATGTTTTGTCTGTCTACCAGAGCATTTGGCACCTCCCTTAAACATTAAACTGAAAGGTCTAGCATATTTTTTTAAATTTTAGTTTGAAAGGATGCCAACATGTTAACTTGCCAAGGATCCCACACATCTGGCTAAGACCCTGGACCTCAGGAGTTTGCCATCTAGGAGATCTGATTGGTTCATACTGTGGACATAGCATTATTTGCCTGAACAATTTTTTAAACTAGGTGATTCAAGTGTGTCCTGGCTCATGACCTACCTCTTGGGGAGTGGTGGGGAGATCTTGAAGCAAATCTATACTTTAGGGATAAAAGGGGAAGCAAGATATCTGTGCAGTTGCTCCACCAATTTTCACTGAACAATGAATCTAAAGTTACTAAACTCCCTGGTTCTCTTACTCCAGACATCATCTCATTCTGGCCAAGATCCATCCGACACAAATTGGCTTCATAAGAGAATCTCTGGGCTGCACACCTGACACTTCCATCAGGAGGAATTAGGAAGGCAGGTAGTTACAGGTGAAGGGATGAGGTGAAGAAGGAAAGGCTTGGGAATGAAATAATTTCTCAGAGATGCTGGCAAAGCAGCTGGGCCATGGATGAGGTAGGTGCTCTGTAGAGTGTCTAAATGTGAATGGCCATCTTTGTGCCCAGTTCTTTGTTTGGGAGTCCCTGGACCTAGAATATAGCCCCCACAATCTATGTCTTCACAACAAATTTAAGTTGGAATTCATGAAATCTACTCCACGTCATTTTCAGTTCCTACTACCAAAGTACCTACCACCTCTACAGCTGTAATTCATTACTTATATATCTATTAACATGGATATGTCATTTGTTTTCACTCCTTCCCTTCCTCTCAGAGGTCAGGCTCAGAGCAGAGTTCCAGGCACAGTTACAGCTTGAGTGCTGGAAGTTCACAGAACAACAAACTCGTTTTGCAATCCAATCTTGCAGTTCCCTGACTCCCCACAGCCAACCTCTGGTCCTTCTTCAGGGAGGAACTCTCTTGGGCTTTGCTCAGATTATTCACTAAAATGAAAAGTGAATTCAGTGCATTATAGTTGGTCTTTTTTTAGGCAAAATAAATGGCATTTTGCAAGAAGTAAAATAGAAATTTGGCGTCAAACTTAATATTTTTTAAATGAGGGAGTTTGCATGTGCATACATTTGTATGTGTGCATGCTTGGTCCTCAGCTGTTGTCACTAATTGCTCAAACGCTCTTGAACATCAAATAAATATAAGAGAAAATTTCCTGATTTGGTCTGCAGCAGGTTGGCATTGTTCAAAATGGAGAAGAGAAGTCTGAAGACAGTAGCCTGAAGCAAGTCACCATTACCATTAAGTAATACGTGAGTCAAAAGAAAGTTTAAATTGCTGAGTGAGATTTTTATATTAATGAAAATCATTAAATATCAGAATAAGTTATAGCAAAAGAGGATATGGAATCTTCTCTAAGGGTCACTAAAGTAAAGCTTGCTAGTTACTAGTTTAGTACTGCTCCTAACTGAAGGAAGAAGGGATACCTTCTTTATTTTTAGATGGAGAAAAAAGTCCTAATAATGGTTCTTCTAGATTTAATCTAGTTATCTACTGTGCATTTGTAACAAAGTACAAACAGATTCTACAAGATCTCTCTTAATGTGTTATTTATGGGAAAAGCTAGAGTGAACTAGCACATAAAATTTTTTAAAAATGTATGTGTTATTTATGTGTAATGTCATTAGGATCACATTTTAAAAACCAATCACATCAAAGAAAAATTGGCAGTAAACTATATCTCAGCATTTTTTAGACACTTGAAAATAATTGTCTATATTTTTAAGTTATACCTTTCTTTCATCCCTTCATTTCTAGTCCATAAATCATACTCTACAGAAATAATCCTGATAGTGAGTATAACCTTTGACATGTCCTAAAAGGGCTTATTTTCCCTGAGGATTCATAAGTATTTATTATATGATAAAAGTAGGTTGTTCAATAAGTAATCTTGGGAAAATTATTTGGCTGTTTGGAAAAAGAATAAAGTTAGATACTTACTTCAAAGAATAAACCAAAATAAATTTCAAATAAATAAAATGTCAAAAATAAAAAATATTTAGCTAGTCTGTCTGTGAATAGGAAAACCTATTGTACTAAAACACCAAAGATGGAAGATATTATAAAAAGATTAATAGAGATTCATAATGTAGATGTTAAAAAGTTTTGTTGATTAAACATGCACACACACAATAAAAGATAAATCAGATACTAGGGACAAATCTTTGTAACGTGAAAAATGGTTAATATAGTTAAAATAAAACTAGTCTTTCAAATTAATAAAGAAAAGAGAAACTCACCAATAGGAAAATAGAGGACATAAATGAGCAATTATCAGAGAAAAAAGGGAGAGGATAAATAAAAATATTTTTAAAATGTTTAGCTACACTGTTTATTTAAAAATAACAGAAGAAATTTTTATAAGTAATTCAATGAGCTATAATTTTCAAACCCAACACACTTACTAATATTAAAAAAAAATAATATGACAGTGGTAAGGGTATGGGAAGATTGGCACTCATTTATCCAGATGCTGGGAGTAAAATGTGTACTTTTCTGGATGGCAATTGGGTGATAGGTACCAACAATCTTAAAATATACTAATTTGACCTAGTAATTTCACTCATATGGATTTATGATAAAGAAATATTTCTACAAGGATAATTATTACATCATGGTTTAAAATAATAAAAAATTGGAAATAATCTAAATGCCTAAACAGAGGGGATTGGTTATATCAGTTATTAGATATCTAATGGTAGACTGAAACACTAGTTGTCAAAAATCATTCTGCAGGTGAATAAATATTAGCATAAGCAAATGTTCAACCTTTTGCCAAGACTAAAAGTTATATGTGAGGAATGATAGCATTAAATACATTGTGTGTGTATATGAAACATGCACAAAAAAGGTTTTCTCTGAGAGTCAAAGTATGGTTTTTGTTTCTTTTGATCATTTTTTTACTATTTTCTGAAATTCTGTCTGTACTGGGCATATAATCTATACTAGAACAAAAAGATTATTTTTATAATAATAAAAAGGAATGAAGCAACCCTAATCTAGATGACTGAGTAACTAGTCAGAAGTGTACTAGTGATCCATGATTATTTTAGATTCTAGATTTAAAACACCTTTGAAATCAAAGATAAATCCTTAAGGAGACCACAGTACCCTGCCCTTACCCTCTAAGCTTCCACTGTCTCTGGCCACTTTTCCATGAGGGCAACTCTCATCTATTCCGTGTACCAAGTTCTGGCCCAGAGGAGAGAGAAGGTCTTACCTAGCCAAGAAAATGAGGTGCCTGAAGACACTCACACGTAATGATAGGCTGTGCTATGTTAGGCTCTTACATTTCAGAGGCTGCATGTATAAAATGCACGCCTGCCTTGCCTGCCCTGTTATTTACGAGTGTCATAATCAGCAACTTCCAAGCTATAGCAACTGAGGAATTATTAAGGAGTTAGTTAATAGAATTCGTACAGGCAGTTGCAAGAAAAATACAAATGAGAAAATGTAAATCAACAAAACTGTTTATTAATAGATAACCGCTTGTTTTTGTCCTATTTTCCTGTTGGTGAGTTCCTCCTTTCTTTATTAATTTAAAAGACTAGTTTTAACAAAAATAAACATTTTTCACATATTGCAAAGATTTTTTCCCTAGTATATTCCTTCTTTTATGTGTGTGCATGTAAATAGACTGTGATTACCCAAATTCAAGATATATATCAACTTTTAGAGGTGATTTCTCAGGCAAGAAAGCAGGAAAATATATCATTCTTCTCCCCTCTTTTGAAGTTCTTTTTGGGGGGTTTCCTAGCATAAATTATTTTTAATTATTAACTTTATCTGACGGATAACAAGCCTTTTTGTTTGTTTGTTTCTAAGGGTCAGGAGGTGGCAGCTTTCCATTGTATCATCTTGGGGGAAAAGACTATCAAAGCCACTTGCAAGGATATATTTATTGTTATATGGCCTTTATTTGTAGGTCAAAGGAGTACAATGGAGAAAAAATAAACACAGGATGTTTTCTTTACTCTGATTGTTTAGTGTTAAAATAGCACACTGAGTAATAGCCACTGGACCACAGTGATAGGCATTTACACATTTAGCTGGGCCCCATTTCTAGGTCTATGAGAAATCTGCACACAGCAAAGGAAGTCTAACCCTGGGTACTTCTTTCTGTGCTAAGTACTAGGGACCGCTGGGCAGAGTCCTGCTGAGTGTTGTATGGGATTCTTGAAGTCAGTGTTAATTTTCTAGCATATCTTACAAAAAATTGTATTTATATTAATAACTTGAATTTGTTTAAGGAGGCAGCATGTGAAAAAAGCTGCTGGAATTAGACTTGGTTTAGATCTTCACTTTGTTTCTTGTTAGAGGTGTGGCCTTATTCTCAATGAATTTCAGTCTCTTCAGTTGTGAATATGACAAAATATTCATAAGGTACATAGAGCTTTATGATACATTTTCAAATGCATTATCTCATTTGATCTTTGTAAGTAACCCACCAGAAAGATATTACTATCCCTAATTTACAATTGAGGAAACTGAGGTTTAGAAATTGAAATGCCCTGTCCCAAATCACATAGGATAAGGACATATATCTTCTGATTAATAGTTCTACGTTCTTTTCACAAAAATGCACAAAATATATTCTAACCAACTAGCAATAAAGAAAATAGGTTGAAAGGAAAATGGGCAAAATATGGTTGTCAGTAGCTCAAGCAGTGCTCCTCCTTTTAACTAAGTTTGTAGGTCCAGTCAGTATCTGTCACTTACCACCTCTCCCCACCCGCCACAGCTGGGCTGCAATGCCCTATAAATGGAGCCACCCTCATAAATAAGGTCTCCCACTGCTTTGCTACAGAGCAAATCACCTTGGGCTGGGCTGAGAAAGTGGCAGGTCTTCATGTGACCATGAAGGTAGCCCTCTATTTACAGATATGAACTCAATCTAAATTGGCCAAATTAATTAAGAATCTGATTCTACCTACAGGAAGAGAATTTTATGTATCAGCACTCTTGAAATTGTATGAGTGGAAGGTGATCTCAATTAATTGGCATAACAAAAACTAAATGTAACATGAAACTAAAGTTTCAATCTGATCTAAGATGGAAACTCAACAAAGAGCTAATTCCCTGAAACTGACTTTGCCTTTTGCACTCCTGGGTAGTTTCATGATACTAGTCTGGATTATTAGCTCATTTTATTACTTGTGGGGTCTTTTTCCCTCCACCGGGTCCTTTCCCTGCCAAACTCTGCCTCGTATTATAATTCAAGAGCTTTGAGAAACATGAAATTTATGATCTGGGATTTTTCTACTTGTATAATGCAATGCTCTCAATTTCAGTTAAAAATAAAACTAATTCAAAATAATTTTGAGGGGTAAATTTTGTGATGTGAGACCAGATTAATGCTGAATTCTTCACAGGGTCAAGTGTCCACACCTCAAGTCTAAAGTTCCCCTTCCAGATACAGTTCTCTTATAGCATCATTAAAAGCTTAAACTCCAAAGGGAAACACAACTGGATTTTAATTGCAATTCTAATGGGGATCTCAGATTAATTGTTAACTTATTTATGCTCAGTTTCCTCATCTGTAAAATAGTGACAATTATTGCACTTACCTCATAGAATTATTATGAGAATGTAAATGAAATAATGCATGAAACATGATTAGTAACTCCTGGCAGAATCATCATTCAAGAATGCAATTGCTATCATTATTCATTAACTATTTATTTCCTGCCAGGTGCCAGACATGGTGCTGAGCACTGGGGATTGCAGCAGGAGATGGTTCCAAGGAGGTTTTTGATAAAACAAGTCAATGAGAACGAACTACTAGGCAGCAGTCCCCATCCTTTTTGCCTGATGACCTGAGGTGGAGCTGAGGAGCTGGGGAGCTAGTGCTGGAGAGCGGCTGCAAATACAGATGAACAGCCCTGTTCCCTAATAGGCCACAGACCAGTACTGGTCCACGTCCCCGAGGTTGGGGACTGCTATACCAGAGAACCCAATTCTAAGCAGAGGTCCAAACAACAAAACAAGTTCCCACTTAGGAAAGTCAACTGATTTGGGGCAATATCCCAAATTTGTAAAAAGTTCCAACTATTTAATTTTAAAAAGGCAACAACCCATTAGAAAAATGGTCAAAGACTTTAGACAGAAAATTCACACAAAAAATACAAATAATGAAAAAAGATGAATGCATAAATATGATGTAAAAATTAAGATTCTACACTTTCCACTTTTATGGATTTTCTGAACTTTCTCTGAATAAGTATTACTTTAGCAATTATTTTAAAATTATTGTTTTTCTCTTACAAAAGTCTCCATAGAACCAGGACCTAAAATATCTATAAATGAAGCAGACACCATCCTCCTCTACAACCTCTCCCCACCTCCCACCCCCAGTTACAAGCACATGTCAAAGTTTCGTCATAATCTTGCTGCAAAGGAAAAAGCCTGTTGTGGTTATTTCAAAGACTAAGTCTTAGCAGAGCATTTGTGGACAAAGAGAATATTAAATTATCATTGTTAAACAAGGAAGAGAAAGAAAAGAAGGTTTGGTTATTGGTCACGGTCAACTAGGTGGAGGATGTTGACTGGTTCCCCAAATAAATGCTCATTCCATTAAAGTTTATCAGAAAATTACTTATGCATTTTATCAAGGAATGCTTTTACCTCTTCTCAGAATGAGGCTGTAGAAAAGATTTGGGACCATTTTTCTTTCACGTCTTCCAGTCCTCCTTTTCTTCTGATAGTTCCCACTCCTACGATGGGCTCCCTTTCCAGGGAGACACCTAATCTGGAAACCTTACTTTAATCTCCCCCTTGCTCTTTCAGGTTGAATCACCAAGTCCTGGGTCCCATCTCTTAAATAAATCTCTCAGTTCAGAACCCTCTTCTCCAAGACTATGCCCACTACCTCAGCTGAGGATCTGACTAGTTTTTTTGAACCCATAGGATCCTGGGATAACTTACTGTTTAGTCTCTCAACATCTGCATCAAAACTGCCTGGTCAAAATTCACTGTTTTTATATTACCAAAAGGTATTGCTGATACTGTTTTTCCTAATTTCCCAAGTACAAGGACATTCATTTTATACTTTAGTCACATCTGCATTGTTTAATATTATTTTTTCATGAGCTCTTTTAAAAGATGATTTATAATCAAGAGAAAAAATTTTAAATTCTGATAAATCAAGGTTAACCCATAAAAGAGTATCAAAGACATCAAACTGTTAAGGGTGGAAAATTTTCAAGTGAGCCAACTAGCTAAGTCAGCTACAGGGAAGAAATATCTTTAGATACCAGAAGTTGTCCTACTTGCTTGGGTGTGGTTTAGGAGGAGTATTGTATAAAATATGAAGATGGCCAATGTCTGCTTCTGTAATCTACTTACTTGTTAACCAGGATGTGGTACTAGGTGATGTATTGTGCCAATGGCCAACTTCTGCTTCTGTAATCTGCTCATTTGTTCTAGGCTTTATTACTGCCTCACTCTAAAACCCCGGGACTGATCTCCCGTAACCCTGCGTGGTAGAGAGTCAGTCTCGGGCCAGCTAATAAAGGCTCATAATTCATCTTAATTGGCTCTGTGGGTCTTAGAATTGATCACGCCACAACAAAACCAAGATGAGTGTGATGTTATTAAATATAATGTGTATATAAGACTACTGAAAGAATGGTTAGAAATTTGAGGATTTTCTATGCAGTGTGAAATAGAAAATAAATGATCATGTTGTGGCCCAAACAGCCTCTTCCTCATAGATAGGGTGACTATATTCCCCAAGTGGCTTGGGACAGTTCCAGTTCATGCCTATGTTCTTGGAATAATCATTATTTTTCAGTTGGGGTAATAAATTATATGAACACTATACCTAGAGTGGATATGTGATACAATCTCCCCTGCTTTTTTTTCTGGTAAAAGAATCTCTTTGCTTGGGGAGTACCCATCCTATGGAATTCCAGTGAGGCTGAACCCTCATACTGCTACTCCTTTGACCCCGCCACTCTCCATAGGCAGGCACATGCCTCCAGCCTGGGCAATTATTACCCCATAACTTGCACCACAGTTTAGGGATAAGCATATGACCCAAACTGGCCAATCAGAGTCCTTCCTGTGACCATTTTACAGAAGCTATCTAGAAAAGTCCTCTTTTATCTGGGTTTGCTCAGCTGGTCAGATGAGTGTTGAGGTGACAGAGACTACTTGGCCTGCCACGTGAGGAAACCCTGTCGCGAAGTGAGAGAGGCACAATATTACTGCGCACTTAGATCTAGCTAAGTCTCAAGTCAGCTGCATTCCAGACTCTCTTTTTTTATATTTATCATTAAAATAATCCTAATTGATAAGCTCTTTCTCCAGTGTCCCTTTTAAGATATAACATGAAACACCCAAAGAAATCAAACATTATATGGAAACTCATAAAAGTAGAGGTTTCCATTCTTGAGATTTCTCTAATGGAAAATAGAACACATATAAGTTAACGCACTTAATAATATTTATTAACTAAAAGTAAATTATTTTTGCAATTATAACAGCAAGAGAATACCAGAGAATTAGTGGAACATTCTGCAAAATGCATGGGAACTCTCAGAAAAGGAGCAGTATGCTTATTGAGTGTTTAGGCTTTTTCTGAGATAACCTGCAGTGAGCACATGATTCCTGGTTACATGTGGCATATCTACCAGATTTTGCCTAATTCTCACCTTCTATCTCACCCCATCCCTAACCTCCTTAGATTCAGGTGTTGGTGTGGGGTGAGGCTCTGCAATGGGGTGAAATGGCTGTTTGTATATCACATGGTAACTTTTAAGAGCTGAAAATTTAATTACCTTTAGGTCACCTCAAAATATCTCTGAGTCAAAACACTAGCTTCAGTGTACCACATATCTGCTGCTACCTTCCATCTAGCCTTGCTCCCTTAATTTGGTTTCTATCCAGAGCCCAGAGGGATTTTTATCAGATGAAAATCTGATCTAATCATGATCTTATTTTAAAGTCCCTCTGGCTTCTACTTTCCTTTCTCCACCCCTTCCCCACACGGCTTCCCAGCTCTAGTTATAGTAAACTATCTGTGGTTCCCTGAATGCCCACGTGAATCATGCCTCTGTGTCTTTGCAAATCCCTCCCTCTGCTTCTCTTTCTTCTTCCCCATTCCACCTGACAAACTCCTCATTCTGGCTCATTTCCTCGAGAAGTACTCCCTTGTCTCCCCAGACAGGGTTAGTTAGGCGTTTCCTGCTTTGGGCTTCCACAGCATTGTGCACCAATTCCCTAACATCACGGTTATTCCTTCAGTGGAATTATTTGCTCTCATATTTTCTGTCTCTCTTGCGAGGCTGTGAGTCCCTCAAGGACATAGGATACATCTTCTTTATTTCTGTAGCCTTTGAACTTGGCATAGTACATCGCATGGCAATCATTCAATAAATATTTGTTCAATGATTGAATAAATGAAAAATAAATTGAGCGAAAGAAGCCAACCATAATAAGATGATTACATTGGGGTCTCTCTCACAGCTACACAGTTTCCAGTTTCTTCATGTGAAATCTGAAGTTGCTAGTTTCCTGCCTTCCCCACAGGGAGAAAGGAAGTTTATGCTGTTCCTTAGGGTTTGGGAATAAATTCTGTTCATCTTTACCTGTACGTAAATGGCAGTTATTTGGTAAATAGTTATTTACCAAAATTTTAAGGACTCTAGTCTGATTCAGATAAGATGTTTCTTGGATATTAAATTAGATATTATATGAGGTAATACACATAAAGCACAGTGCACGGCACAGGTAGGCATTAAGAATAGTAGCTATTGTTATTAGCATTATTAACATCATCACCGTCATCATCATCATCACCGATCATCATTAAAGAATCACATGGTTGGATATATAGTAGTAGAGCATAGAGGTTAGAGAACACAGGGTTTAGAGTTCACCTGCCTGGGTTTATATTCTGTTTCCACTACTTCCTAGCTGTTGGCCTTTAAAAAGTAACAATGATCTCTGAGTCTTAGTTTCCTAACCTGTAAAATTAAGATGTATTCATTTTACAAGTATTTATGGATTGCTTTCTCTATCCCAAGAATTGTTCTGGGTACCTGGAATCCACCTTGAATAAAACAAAGATCTCTGCCTACATGGGGTTTAAACACTTACCAAAATAAAATGTATCCAAAGAAATAAAATATATCAAAAATTTTCATGGTGATAAGTGCTACAACTGAAAATAAAGCTGGAATGAGGATAGCGAGTGGGACAGGTTTGCAATTTTGAGAAAGGGATTTTTGAGTAAAGACCTGAAAGTAGAAAGGGAGTGAGCAGAGAGAAAAACAAGAGTGAAGTGTCGGCAGAATAAGGAAGCAAGAGCGGGAGAGAAGGGGAGAGGAGGAGCTGTGATTTGTTGTAAAGAGTTTGAGTGAAAGCCCAGTGAAAGGCTCTGATCAGAGGCCTTGACCTGACTTACAGGGTCGTGCTAAGTACTGTGCTGAAAGTGGAAGCCGGAGGCCACAGTAATAATTCAGTGTAGGTAGTGAAAAGGACCTTTGTAGCCTGTAATCATCACATTTTCCTTTCATCTCTCAGAAGACTGTTATAATGTGCTTATTAGAACTGACACCTGCTGGAAAATTATTACACTTAGTACACAAATCTATGATGCCTACAATGTAAATGGCTACTCCTCACCTCGTGAAGTGCACAATCTGCACAACCATGTGTAATGGTCGAGAGAGAGAGAGACAGAGTGAGAAAGAAAGAGAGAAATTAAGGATGACTTCACAATTTTTGGTGTAAGCAATGGTGATGATGAATTTTCCATGAACGAGAAGAGTAAGACAAAAAGGACGTTTTGTGGGGGCAGGAGATCAGTTTTGAACATGTTAAATTTTAGATGTGTGATGTTGAGCATAATAATAAAACTTGTCTCATGATTACTGTGAGGATTAGTTATTATATATAATCATTAAAAGTAGTTCCTGTCAGTAGTTGTCCAATAAATACTAGATATTATTATTATCAGGTAATAAGAATTTTCAACATACATATATAAATTTTATGTAGATATATGATCATATATGTAGACATAGGATCATCTTTTAAGTGATTATTGTTTCAGCTTACTATTCCCAAACATAATTTCAAACAAAACTTCAAACCAGACTAATCTATACACACACACATACACACACACGTATATATGTTTTGATAAAAACTATATGAATGTGTAAGTTTCAGGGGAGAGTTATTTGTTTTGCAAAGTCTTCTGTCCTCTTTCCCTGGTATATACATGGGTGCTTTATCTTGATAATATACAAACAAGTGAGAAGCCACTTGGGAATAGAATTGATTATCTTTCAGAATGTCTTTCTGTTTCTAATCAGACCTGACAAACTAGGAATGCTCAGATCCAGGTTGTTTTACATATGAAATTACATTTCCATATGCATTACAAAAAATTGAATTACATATTGTATGTATTTTGATGTGGCTGCTTAAAAATTTTCCTGTCAATATGTAACAAATATGTACTACAATCAGTGCAGCAGGCTTCTCTCCCAGCATTGACGCAAGTTCTCTGGACCACACCAAGCTAGACTAAGCAGAGAGGGTTTGTGGATAAGGTTAAGTATAAGAAACTTGTAGGGAAAAAAAAAAAAAGACAAACACTCTGTACAGTTAAGCCAAGTGGCAGCAATTCTAGAAGTCTTTGACAGGGGATAGAAACAAGAAAGAGATGCTAAATGGCCTAACATTAAGAGATTTTAGTATCAGACTGAATTGGACATAGCTCAGGAGTCACAGAGTATGTGCTCAGTGGACATTGTCACCTGTCTCTAAGCTTTAATGAGGTTGCCTGTTTGGTACATTAATAATTTTTAAAGTACTAAATTTTTAAAGCTACTGAGTTTAAAGCCACTGAATTAACTAAAAAGTTAATATTTTAAAAGTACATTTACATATACATATAGAAATAAATAGTTTTAGGAGACTTAGTTTTATACAAACGCTATGTATTTTCAGCAACTTATCCAAAATTTTTATAATGAAGTATTCATATGAGAATATATATATGATATAACAATATCATAAAGAAACAAATGTGATGCCCAACTTTTAGAAATAAAACAAAACCAATGCCTTCAATGCCCCCAATTTTCCCCTTCATGATCAGACTCCCTTCCCTCTTCCAAAAGGTAATTATTCTCCTGCTGCCCTGAAATTGGCCTTATATGTTCCCTTGTTTATCTGTTAGTTTTATTATATATGTATCTGTAAATAGTAGTTTGCTTGCAAGTTGTTTACCTTTGTCTATAGTAATTGTTCTATAGTTGTTTTTCTGCAATAAGCTTTTTTCATCAACATTATGTTTATAAAATAAATCCATGTTGAAATTCATAGCTATCATTTAGTTGTCTTCACTACAGTTTAGTATTCCACTGTGTTAATAGATGAAGATGTATTTTTTCTTCTTTCCATTCACTGGAAATTTTGGTGGTTTGCAGTCTTTGCTTTTAGAAACAATGTTGCTATGAATATTCTTGTTTCCTGGTGCACACGTCCAAAAGTTTCTTAGACATCTACCAAGGGTAGACATATATCAGATACATATACCAAATGTAGAATCAAAATGTCATGTTTATCAAGTACTCTCACAGACTTGCAAAAATGTCAGGCTTTGACAATGTCAGGTCTTGGCAAGGATGTGAATCAACTGGAACACTTTTATAGTGCTGGGGAAATATAAGATGGTATGTCTATCCCAGATGGCAGAAGTGTGGTGAAAATGAGCACTCAATATGAAAATCTTAAGCAAATAACATTTTATAGCTTCAAGCTGAGAAGATATATTATTAATAAGAAATTTCAAAGCACATTAAGCTGAGCTGTTCAGTGAGCATTCTGTTAACACCTTCCTACTCCCTTGCAAGAGGCACATTCACATGGCCTTTGGCTTGTCTATGATAAGGTCTCTGAGATATTGAAAGCCTCATATTTGAGAAAAACTTCCTTTAGCAAGTCAAGTCATCTAGAGGTATCATCTGGGTTACAGGTTCTATTTCTTATTACACCTCCAGCATCTTCTTGACACACACCTGCATAGTTGCAGTGCCACTTGGTGGCAGTGACCAGACTGGACATGCAAAGTCAATTCCAGGCCTAGAAAAAATGGTGTGAAATCCTCCATCAGATTTTTATAAATACCAAATTCTTTTCTTTTTAAAATATTTTTATTTTTTCAATTATAGTTGACATATAATAGTATATTAGTTTCAGATGTATAACATAGTAAAAAATATATCTTTTCATTTATATAACTTATGAATTGATCACTCCAATAAATCCAGTACCTATCAGACACCATACAGTTATTACAATACTATTGACTGTATTCTCCATGCTGTACTCTACATACCCATGACTATTTTGTAACTACAAATTTGGACCTCTTAATCCCCTCCCCCTTCACATATCCCCCTCCCCCAATCTGACAACCATCGAAATGTTCTCTGTATCTATGAGTTTGTTTCTGTTGTTTATCCTATTCTCTAGATTCCACATACAACATCTGTCTTTCTCTGACTTATTCTAGTCAGCGCAATATCCTTTAGGTCCATCCATGTTGTTGCAGATTGAAAGTTTTTATTCTTTTTATGGCTGGGTAATTGTGTGTGTGTGTGTGTGTGTGTGTGTGTGTGTGTGTGTGTGTGTGTACCACTTCTTTATCCACTTATCCATTGATAGACACCCAGGATGCCTCCATATCTTGGTTCCTGTAAATAATGCTGCAATGAAAATATGTATTCACATGTCCTTTCAAAGTAGTGTTTTGGGTTTTTTTTTCAAATAAATGCCCAGAAGTGGAATTACTGGGTCCTTCTTTGTTTCTTGTTAGAGCCTTTATTTTAAAGTCCATTTTGTCAAGTATAAGTATTGCTATCTCAGCTTTTGTTTGTTTCCATTTTCATGAACATCTTTTTTCATCTCTTTAGTCTGTGTGTCTTTAGATCTGAAGTGAGTCTCCTGTAGGCAGCATATCTAAGGGTCTTGTTTTCTTATCCATTCAGCCACCTTATCTTTTGATTGGAGCATTAAATTCATTTATATTTAAAGTAATTATTGTCAGATATGTAGTTATTGCCATTTTATTATTAATATTTTTTATCTTTTTTATTTTTCTTTTTTCTTCTTCTTGCAGATGTCCCTATAACATTTTTCTGTAATACTGGCTTGGTGATGATGAACTCCATTAGCTTTTTCTTGTCTGGAAAACTCATTTGTCCTTTGATTTTAAATGATAGCTTTGCTAGGTAAAGTAATCTTGGTTGTAGGTCCTTGCTTTTCATCTCTTGGAATATTTTGTACTAATCTCTTCTGGCCTGCAAAGTTTCTGTTGAGAAATCAACTAACTGTCTTATGGGAGTTCCCTTGTAGATAACTGCTTTTCTCTTGCTGCTTTTAAGATTCTGTATTTAAGTGCTGGCATTTTAATTATGATGAATCTTGGTATTTGCCTCTTGGGGTTCATCTTGTTTGGGACACTCTGTACTTCCTATGCTTGTATGTCTATTCCCTTCATCAGGATAAGGAAGTTTTCAATCATTATTTCTTGAAATTAGTTTTCAAATTTTTGTTCTCTCTCTTCTTCTAGTGTGCCCATGAAGTGAATGTTCATATGCTTGATGTTGTCCCAGAGACCCCTTAAACTATCCTCATTTGGGAGGGATCTTTTTTCTTGTTACTATTCTGATTGAATATTTTCTGCTATCTTATCTTATCAAATCACTGATTTGATCCTCTGCTTCATCTAATCTACTGTTAATTTTTCCTAAGTTTCTTAAGGCATTTTTCATTTCAGTTATTGTGTTCATTTCTGAGTGGTTCTTTTTTATGCTTTCTATCTCCACTTTTATGTTTTCTATCTCTTTGTTAAAGTTCTCACTAAGTTCATCTACTCTTTCCCTAAGTTCATTGAGCATCCTTATAACCAGTGTTTTGAACTCTGCATCTGGTAGATTGATCCTCTCCATTTTTAGTTATTTTTCTGGAGCTTTGTTCTGTTCTTTCATGTAGGACATGTTTCTTTTTCTCCCCATTTTGGCTGCCTTCTTGTGTTTGTTGCTGTGTATTAGGTAGGGCTGCTATGTCTCCTACCTGGTCTTAGGCCACTACCTGGTCTTAGTTGAGTGGCTTTATGTAGTTGTTGTGTAGTGGCAATTAGATTTATCAATGTTGTTAATTTTATCAATCATTTCCTTTACAGTTTTCACTTTGGGGATCTTATGTTCTTTCTTACCTTGAAGCAAAAAAAAAAAAATCCTTTCATAAATTTCTTCTAAAAATGCCTATGACATTTTTTACATAGCTTTATTGAGATATATAAAATTGACCCACTTAAAGTTTATAATTCAATGATTTTCAGTAAACTCACAGAATTGTACAACTACCATAATCAAATTTTAGACCATATGTATCATCCAAAAAAAAAAATCTTATACTCATTAGCAGACATTCCCTCATTCCTCCTTACTTCCCACTTTTAACATAACCCTAGGCAATCACTAATCAACTTTTTAAATAATTTCAGTTCTTCTTGACATTTCATATAAATGGCATGATCTTTTGTGACTGTCTTCTTTCATTTAGCATACTGGTTTAAGGTTTATCAATGTTGTAGCATGTATCAGTACTTTGTGCTCTTTATGGCCAGATAATAATCTATTTTATGGATACACTACATTTTGTTTATCCATCATCAATGATAGACATTTGAGTTGTTTCAACTTTTGCACTATTATGAATAATGCTGCTATGAACATTCATGTATAAGTTTTTGTGAGGATATGTATATTTTCTTTGGGGGCCTATATACCTAGGAGTATATATGATAGATGATATGATAACTCCACATTTAACTTTTTGAAAACTGCCAAACTTTTCCCACAATGACTACTACACCATTTACATTCCCACCAGTAATGCACGAGGATTCCAAAGTCTCAGCATCTTACCCAATACTTATTTCTGCATTTCTTATTTTAACCATCCTAATATGTCAGAAATTATATATCATTGTGGTTTTAATTTGCATTTCCCTAATGACAAATGATATTGAACATGTTTTCATGTCGCTTGTGGGCTGCTATATCTCCTTTGGGAACATATGAAGTGCAGAACTCTGTGAACTGTCTATTCTCTTTGAACTATCTATTGAAATCCTTGCCCATTTTTAAATTGAGCTATTTGTTTTTTAATTATTGCCTTTTAAGTGTTGTTTGTATATTTTGGGTACATAGTCTCAGTATCTCTTAATTATTCTTTTATATTGCCTATTTCTTTGTGTGTATATGCTACATCTAGGTAATTTTTCAAATCTATCCTCTAGCAGTAATTTTCTCTTCCGTCATGTCTGTTATTTAAGGACCTAAAAGTATAACCGGTGCATGTTAAATAATTCAAAAGGTTTTCTTTGTACTAAAAATGTAATTGTAATTCAAACTTAATATGAAAAAATGTTCTGTTTCTTGATATCAGCTTCTCAAAACTATTTGAACAGCACATTTAAAATCTGTATGTATACTGTATGTAATTTATACCTTAATTAAAAGGAAAATACTTAAAAGCTGAGACTTAGAACCTGGTGCAAAAAATTAATTGATGGTTAAATAGGGTAGGGTGGGATGGAAATGGCAAAGGCAGAGATTGTAGTAAGTTTAGAGAGAAATCATCATTCAATAAATGTACAGGGAAGGATCAATACATGAGTGAATATAGAGATACATTAACTTAACAAGGTTCATTTCCATGTCTAGCTTGGCAAAATCACAGTCACCATTTTGTAGTCTAACCTCATAGAGTTCTGTACTTCATGTGTTCCTTGGTTGCTATTGTAACTACTATCGTTGTCTGTGGGCAGAGCGTTCTTTGTCCTTGCAATATAGAGAGAGCTTCCAGGCTGCAAGGATTGTGAAGCACCATTGTAATCAAGGAAACTCAGACAATCTCCTTTCCTGATTTCCCAAATCTCCACATTTGAGAACATGATTTTTTCTGTGCTAAAGTGATATTTCAGCATAACACCTAAGAGAATAACTTTCAGTTCTATAGTTTTGATGCTTTTCTGGCCAGCAGAGGTCAATATATAGGCAACTGGTGGGCCTACACTTTAAGACACTGTTCTAAAAATGTGCTCTCAGAACATTGCTAATCTCCTGGCAGGTTCACAAGAAAGAGCAAAGAGACTTTGGTTCAATGCACATTTCACAAATTTTAAATAAAAGAATTGAAATTTTCACAGAAATGCTATTAAAGTCTTAAAAATAATTCATTCTTAAAACTTGCACTATGCCTTATCAGAAGAATAAGCTCATATCTAACATCATTATTTGTTTTATTATCTAATTGATAAAAATGGACCAAGGTACAAAATGGCTCCTGAAATGAAAAATAATAAGTGAAATGTAACATAAATACAAGAACTCAAAAAATGCTGTCATTGTAAATGATTATCAGAAACTCAATGTAAATATAGACTGTGTATTTATACACTCTTGTTCAAGGTGATCTGCAAATGAGAGGACTTCCTACACAAAGCCTAAAAAGAAAGTGCAAAAAAAAGTTTACTATGATGAAAATATTAAATTTAATTTTATGAGACTATTAATTCATTTATCCCTATTCCTTGATATACTGTTTTGAAATTTTGTCAACTGGTGGTGTGAAGCCAGCAGAACATTCCCATAACATCCAAATAAAGAAGAGTAACCTCTATAGTAAACCAATAAAATTTTTCCAGCACCAGCCTTACATAATACAGCTCAGGAGGGAATAATGTATGTTATCACTAAAAGCAGAGATCAATATTACTAAGACATCATTAATCATTTTACTCCTCAATACAAAATTAGACACAAGCCCTACTGTTGCCAAAAATTTATAAACCTTTTATAGGTACAAAAATATAGTGCTTGAGAGGAAATGATGCACTATTAGACATAATTCCTTTATCAAGTGGAACCATTGGGTGTCACATAATGACAATGACATATGATGTGGGGGCTGTCACAAATTCATGGTGTATGTGTGTATTCTTTTCAGCTGAGTGGAACTACTGATATGCTGGGTATGAATCCACACTTGGCATATGAGCTGTCCTTCTCTGAGGGAGAAGTGCTTGGTGGTATTTCTTTCACTTATTCTTGAAATCCTATGCTACTATAGAGAAAAGCTTCTTCATCAACTGAAAATTCCTTTGTGGGAAATGACATGGACTGGGAGAAGTACATTTGGGTAACTGTTGACAGGTAGGGATATCTGGAAAGGGGGTTTTTATGAGAGTAGAATTTGCTTCTCAATACCTGTCCCCCTTTGTTACATTCATTCTTTCGCATTCAATGCTGACTTCTGATCTAAATTGGGGGTTGAAGAAAATAATGTAGAATATGATCAAATTATATCCCCTAACAATAGAACTGTTTAGCATGTTGTGTGGGGGAAAAATGTGGACAGTGACTAAAAAAAAAATCGACTTTCCACACGATCATAGGACAAAATATTCACAAGACCATATATAGAAACTTAATTTTATTCAAAAGTACTCACATGAGACCATTTGTAGAAACATTTTACATTACATAACACTATTTTTTTTTTTTAATACCTATAGCACCTGGTATTCCTAGGTGGTCTCCCATCCAGGTACTAACCAGGCACGACCCCGCTTAGCTTTCGAGATCAGATGAGATCAGGCCCATCAGGGTGGCACGGCCATAGACACATGACACTATTAATATGCTAGGAAGGATTAGGGAAACCATTTAATTTATTGTCCGATCAAGGATACTTTTGAGAGTGAAAGTAGGCATTTTTAATAATTTTATTGTAATAATAGACATAAACTGGGACTGTCCCAGGGATTCTATACTAGAGATACCATAGTAAAGAATGTCTATAATTTCAAGTGATTTGTTCAAATATTATATGCATATTATCAACATATGAATACCTAGCATAAAACTATCACTTTAGGATTGAAATATAATGATTTTTAATGTTGAGGATAAGCTATCAAGATTTACTTAAAAGACTGAATTATGACATAAGTGTTTTGATTGCTGAGCATTTCAATTTTTCCAATTCTGGATGATTTTCTTCACTTATTGGAGAAATAAACTGACCTCACATAATAAACATTTTTTTAAAAAATATAAGAACATTCTAAAAACATGTGAAGAAACACTCTCCAAAGCTGAACTTGCTTGCCCAGGTTGGGTTTAATAATCCACCCATCACTGTCTCCCAAGGTGAAACATCAACCTTGAGTTTATTGCCAATAGAGTGGAGAAAGCACTTGTAGTGAAAAGTCTCACCATAATTTCTCCATAAGCATTTGAAAGACATGAAACTCTATCTCCTAAACCTTTCATTGTGAGTTAGAATGTTGCAAACTAATAGAACAAAGAGAAATGTAAACTAGATGTGAAATTTGGCCAATGGCACAAAAGTATCTGTAGATCCCTCAGTCAAAGATAGTAAGCAAGTATCATGCTTCTTACTGATGTAAAACTATTAGTAGTGATATTAACAATGAAGAGTTAATGTACAATGCTTTAGTTTCATTTTTAAAATTTTGATGAATCTTTTGAAAATGTTTAGATTAGTTGGTGATTTGGGGAATTCAGAAACAAAGTAAATGGCCCACAAATGCTGGAAGTTTTAGAAACCTTTTCAAATGATGGTTCCATGCCAAATTTAAGGCTTATAGTTTTAACTCCTGTGCCTTAACCAAGATTGCCAAGGGTTGAGAGAATGGATATCATTAAGGCCTACATTGCTCCAACTCATCCTGCATGAATCATCTCAGGTATCCTTTCTTACAAACATCTGGATCTTTTCTATGTCACAGAGTTATAAATATGTACAAAAAGTAGCTCTTGTCATCAGGGAACTTCAGAGAATCTGTGAAACCTTGGAGATTTAAATGCTAACAGCATTTAGAAAACTTAAGAGGCTCTAAAAATATGCAAGAAAACACCAATCAAGACTTGGGGGAGTCAAATCAGGCAAGTGATATCTGACAGCTATTGGAGTGGTGAGAGAGAGCATTCCCAGCAGAGGCAACATGATTTGCATAAATCTGGAAGATGAGAAAGAACATACCACACTCATAAACTGAGATCATTCAGCATGGCAGAGCACTTAATGTTGAAGAGAGGAGATAGCCTGGTCACCATGGTTTTTATGAGCTATGTATGGAGCTTTGTCTTGGGCACTATGGGTAGCCAATAAAGGATATTAGAAAGAGAGTTCTGTGATTAGATTAGTGCTTTGGAAATATTTTGTAGTGTGGAAAATGGATTAGAGAGACAAGGAGACTTGTTAGGAAGCTGTAATAGCAGTGGGATTATTTAAGAGCAGTAATAGCAATAATTATGGAAACGCAAATGAAGAAAAAAATAGAGGATAGGAGTTTTAACATTTCATTTAGGATTTCGAAGGACGCATAAGAGTTTACCAAGCAGGCAAGAAGGGAAGGGCATTCAAGACGTAACAAAGACAAAAACAAACAAACAAACAAACCTAAAAAGTAAAATATATATTCCTGGATTTTCATATATAAAAGAAATGAGATGTGAACAGAAAGATGGCTTAGAAACAGGTTAGAATGCTACTCGGTTTTTTGAGCCAGAGAGTAACATGCTCAGGTCTATATTTTTTGAGTAATGAAAGTAGAGTGAAGCATAAATTTGGAGCACAGGGAGGTGCCACCCTATCTTTAGGACAGCACATCTGGTCATCACACAGCACTCTGCATCTCCATAGGAATTTTTCCAATCCCGGAGATGTGAGCAAAACAAGGGCAGGCCACGATTTTCATAACAAAATACTTTCAACAGACTCAGAAACCAGGCCAGTGTCCCAAGTTTTGGGGTATTATGCTGGCTCTAGATCTTTTTTTAACCTTCTCATGTCTCTATTTTGTCAGGCACCCCCCTTTCCTTCTGTGATTGAATAACTCCTGACTGATTGAAGCTAATCACAGTGGCATCATTTTCTATCAAAGTGACTGTTTTCTTGGTAACACATGTGATACATTCTGGCAAATGAAATGAAAGGGGATCTTCTGGAAGCATGAGATTCTAAAAAAAAAAATTTCTTAGCTCTTTGAAAGAGAAACAAGAAAAAAAAAGGTCCTTTTTTCTGCCTTTATCAAGATGTAATACCTGCTGACCCTGTAGCCTTCCTGGGATAAAGATGCAGGGAACAGGAAATGTTGAAGATGACTGAGGAGAAAGATGGAAGGAATCTCTGTGCTAGTTACCATCAATGAGGCTCTGAATGAACCAAGTCCAGACTACCCTACCTTGGAAATTCCTGTTGTGTGGGCTGAGCTTCTCCATGGTTTTTGCCATTTTGAGTTGCATCTTTCGTTACTTACACCAGACAAAATCCCGTAACCAATTCAGAACTTCTTTTGGAGTGGAGAAAATGAACATAAGGTTTAGGAGTAAGGAAGGAAATATTCTTCCACATGGATTACATCTCTTCAAGTTCTCCCTCCCTTTTCTTCTCCTTTTCCTGACTAGTATGAATCTATCACCTGTTCTGGAGACTGCTCTGTGGAGGCAAACAGATTGATAGAGTGTTTAATTGACTAATGGCTAGAGTGGATATATCACTCCTGGATATTTAAAGGAGTCCTATGAACACCTGTTCCACTACATGTTGTAAAAAAAAAAAAAAGTCCTCATTTTAATGCCAAGCTAATTTCTTTATAAGAATTGGGATGAAAATGTCACAAAGAGCTACTGTAAGCAAAGTTTCCCTTAATTGGGTGGCATAGCTAATTTGCAGCATCCTACCAACAAGCAAACACCAGTCTCACACAAACTTAAGAAATGCAATGAAGGGCTGTGAGCTCCTATTATTTATGATTGGGTAGAGAAAATAGATGCCACAGAAAATGGTCCCTGGTCCCTCAAAAAACCAGGCAGCATTCCAAGAGCACGGCAGGGACTCCAGCAAAGAAAGCTGTTTGTCAACTTTTGATTTCTGTAACTTATTTTCTTTCACATTTTAATTTCCTGAAATTGAAATGCATCTGACAATAGATATGTAACATTTAATGTGCTATTATTTCTTTTTTCATAGATGTTATTAAATAGATATTTGTCAGCTGACATGCAAGGTAAAGCATGGACAGATCTGCTCCCCTCAGTGGGTGGCAAACTTGTGCAGCCAGTGACTTCAGAACAAGAGGCTGTTTGCTTATGGTGAGCTTCTCCCTGGAGAATGGTGCCCACTGAGCTGGGTATCTTAGAGTGGGGGAGGGGGAGGAGGTGATCTGACCTCTCAGTGGACTAGAGAAGTGCCTTGAATGGCATGATTGTGGGGGTTGCTTAAGGAGGGAACCTCCCATGCACTCCGTTGGTCTGATATTCCTGCATTAGAAAGTCATTTCTTTAGATCTTAAAAACTCATCTTGTCTTTGAGTTTTCTATTATATGATTTTCAACTTGAATAGCAATAAACTCTTTTTTCAAGTAAAATCTCATTGCAAATAATAGTATATCAATAGATATTCCAATGAGTCTCTTATTAGAAAATATTTTATCTGTTGTGGAACTTTTGAATTACCTCCATGGAACACTGCTTGAAAACCACTAAAATCCAATGATAGATATATGGAAATAATAAAGTTATAAGGAAATAACTTTGGGTGGTGAACACACAATGCAATATATATAACATATTCTTGAATTGTACACTTGAAACTTATTTTATTTTATTAATCAGTGTCACTCCAAATAATTTTTAATTTAAGAAATGTATTGAGGGAAGAATCAGACTATTAGAAACTTTTAAATTTATCTAGTCCAACATTCTCATTTTACTAAGATGGCAACTGAGGCTCCAAGAGGTTAAAAGTCTCGCCCACAGTTAACACTTGTCAGGGTGGTGACTGCTGGGATCAGAACCTGGGCCAACTGGCTCCTGGTCTGCAGTTCTGGTAGGAAACTAGGGGCTCATTGACAAGAGGGGCCGTCAGAGGTCTATATCCCTGAGTCACCATTTGCCTGGAACTGGCCCCTCGCCCTCAGAAGAAATGCCTGACATCACAGCCATTGGAGTGTCTGCAGCCACTGCCTGGTTCTCCTGCCTCTCCTCATCCCCTGATGCCAGCTGCTGCAATCAGGAGGACAGTCATCTTCACGCAGAGACAGATGACTTCATGTAAACAGACCAAGCAGTCTCCCATCAAGCAAGGTTGTATGGCCAAGTTCCAGAGAAGGAAAAATCTTTCCCTGCTTTTCTGTCACCCTGGGTCCTGGGAATGTCTTCACAGATATGCCTGGTGAGCTTCCCAGATCTTCTGACATTTCTTCCCAAGAACCAGCTCTAAGGCATAGTGGAATCTGAAGGCTGTTTGGAATCCAAGCCATGTTCTAATTTCGTGAGGTAGGCGTATTACTTAATGTGGCGTCAATGGCCTCAGTTATAAAATGAGATAATAATAGTACTAGGCTCATGGTGGTGTAGTGAAGGCTCAATGAGAATAATAGATGGAATACTTATCATGTGGTGAGAACTCAATCATACAGTTACCTCATATTATTAACTAGTTGTTACATAGATCAACCAGTTTCAAAAAAATACGTTTGAAAAGCTGTATCTTTTATAATAGGTTGGAAAGTAGGGGATAATCTGGTTTGACTCTGCCGCAAACCACTAATCACCAAACTAAGAAAGATTCAGCTAAGATAATTCCCTATAAATGCATTGCTCTAATCCCAGCTGATAGAGTCAGTTCAATTTCTGAACACTATGATGCTAAAATACCAATTCTGTTCCATAAAGACACACTCAGACAAAGGACTTGATCAACACAGTGGACCTTCAATCATAGAACTATAATGAAAACATGTTTTCTCTTAATTGTTTTAAGGTAGTAGTCTTTTTTTTTTTGTCCTAGATTCTCTCATTCTTTCTGTTTTTCTCCTTTACTCTGTTTTTCTTGTTTCCTGCCTTCCAAATGTGATAGGACTTATTTGCCATCTACAGAAAAGGACCATGGCTGCCATATACTTCTCTTCCTTGCTCCAGACAAGTGAGGTGGTTCCTGAAGGCTCTTCTCCCAAGGGAAAGCTGTGCAATGAACAAAATATTTTTATGACTTTGTATGTGAGAAGGTATGATACATGGGTAACCGAGGATATCTAAGTAAGTTTCACAGAATAATCATTCAACTTGATGATAAAAATGTTTGTAAAAATAATAAGCAACATTTTAAAACTAAATAAACATTTTAAAACTAAGTAAATTGAGCTTGTACATAAAGTGTAATATAATGGCAAGAAAAGACTTGATAATGGGTGTCATGTGATGGTGGAGGGTGTCTTTGAAGGTACTAGAGAGTCAAGTGATTGACTTTCATGTAAGTGGCCTGTGATGTTGTGATTTAAATAAAAAATATATATATTTGTTCTTCATCCCATTCCTGGCACACAGCTCCTAAAACGTTGGAATTTCCCAAGTGATAAATAAGAGTGATAAAGGTGTTACTCATAAGAAGCCATTTTCAACCACACCTGAATTTATGTTAATGAAGTGACTTTTGCAAAGCCCCTCGGGATGGGGCTGGTTGCCAGGGGAACCAACCCTGTGTTTAGAGGGTTGGAACTTTCAGCCCCACCCCCACCTGAGTTCAATCACCAATAGCTGATGATTTAGTCAAGCATACCTACATAATGAAACCTCCATAAAAATCTCTAAAATGCTGAGAGCTTTCAAGTTGGTGAACATGTGGAGGCTCTGGGAAGGTAGCCGTGCCTGGGGAGAGCGTGGAAGCTTCATGTCCTTTCCCCTGTAGCTTGCCCTATGCTGCTCTTCTCTCTGGCCATTCCTGAGCTATATCCTTTGCAATAAACCCATAATCTAGTAAGTAAAATGTTTTTCTGAGATCTGTGAACTGTCCTACCAATGACTTATAGCCAGTCAATCAGAAGCCAATATGACAACCTGGATTTGCAACTGGTGTCTGAACCTGGGGTTTGTCTTCTGAGACTGAGCCCTTAACCTACGGGATCTAGTGCTCTTAAGGTAAACAGTGTCAGAATTGAGTTAAATTTGTAGGACACTCAATAGCCCACACACACAATAGCCGGAAGAACTGAGTGTATGAGTAGAAAACAGTTTTTCATTTACACATCTTTGGGGTTCATGGTTATCTTGCACTTGAACTTCAAACTGCATTTAAAATTAAAGTTATAGACAGAAAAAAGCTAAACATGGGAGCACTTTGAGAACATAGTTTACAATCACCTCTGTCATTTATCTAATTTCCACATAATTATAAATCTGTTGCTGGGCTCTCTATTCTGTTTCACTGGTCTATTTACATTGTCATCAATACCACACTGTTGGAATTATTATATATTTTTAATAAGGTATGTAATAAAGTGAGTCCCCGAACTTTTATTTTGCCAACATTTTCTTGGCTCTTCTTGGTCCTAATGCTTCCACATACACTTTAGAATTAACCTTTCAATAAAAGGAAAACAAAAACCATTGAGTTTTGAACGGAATTGCATTGATTTATTCTACTAATTTGGAGACATTTGATAGCTTAGAGTATTCCTACCCAACAACATAATATATGTCTCTACTTAGATTGGCTTTAATTTTTACAGCATTTTATAATTATCTCTTGTAAATCTCAAGTAGTCTTATAAATCTTTTGAAAGATTGATTCATCTTTTAATTACATTTTTATATTTGTTGCCCGTGTCTAAGAATGCAATTGATATTTTATGCCCTCATATCTAGCAATCTTGTGAAACTTGTTGGTTAGTTCTAAAAATTAGACTGTGGATCCCCCTGAACTTTCATAATTTCATACATTTCATAATGTAGAGAATCATAATTTGTTTGATGGCAGTTTTGCTTCTTTCTTCCTATACACATTTCACTTTTTCATTATTTTTTAACTTAATATACTCATAGGACAGCTAGTACATATAAAACAGATACAGTGATAATATTTTATCTTATTCCTGATTTGTAATGAAATACTTTTTACTTTTCATGATTACGTGTAATGTTATTGGTGAGTTTTGGTAGAAATCCTTTATCAGATTAAGAAAATATCTTCTATTACTAGTTCTCTAAATGATTTTTGTCAGAAGTGTGTGTTTGATTTTATCTAATGCTTTTAAGATTCCCTTTTGAGACATTCATGTGGTTTTCCTCTTATAAAATGTTAATATGAAGAATTAGAGCAATAGATATTTATAAAAATTACATAGAATGTGGTTTAAAGAGTCAGACATCTCTATGATGTACCATTTGCATGTCTTCCAGCAATGCATGAGCATTCCAGCTGCTCCTCATACTCATCCACACTTGGAATTTTATTGGGTGTGAAGTGGTATTGCATCAGTTACAAAATTAGGAGCTCTATGGTTTCTGTGGGGAGTAAAACTAACAAAAATCAATTAGTGTAGGCAGAACCAAGCTAATATGTTTGTAAACTAGTAAATAAATCAACTCATGTAACAATAGATCAGTCTAAAGTCAGATTCCAAAACTGCTGTGACTAACTATTCTAAGGACTTTGTGAATCCATTATCTATAAACTGTATCTGTGATAATTTGTGAATCTATTGTTTGTAAACTAAAATAATAAAATTATAACTTTATGTGGGTTTTAGCATTTCTGTAACTTAAAAAAAAAGGTATCTTTGTTGACTAAGAGCACAGGGTAAGGCCTGGGTTTGAATCTTGGCTCTGACAATTTTTATATTCAACCTTAGGTAAACTCTGTCTCTAGACACAGGCTTGACCAACACCAGAGAAGATTTTAAAGCTCTGCCTCAAAATCTTGCACCCAGTTTCACCTCAAATCATCACCTGCAACAGAGAGAGCATGACAGCACCTGTATTTATCTTGAATTTCTACCCACTTCCATTGACCTGCCAGAGAGGGTCTTATCCATGACTATCAACCTTGGCTGAACATTAGATTCACCTAGGGAGCTCTAAAACCCTAATGCTTTGGTTGTTTACCAGATTAGTCACATCAGAAAATCCGAAGCATTGGAATTTGTAAATTTCTTGGGTTATTCTGGGTGCACCCAGAATGAAGAATCATGGGTCTACATGAATACCAGCCTGGTTTAGTTGCATCAGAACAAGAGAGAGCTACGGGATGATCTTCTGGGAAACAGGGAGATCAGGAGTGTTTTTCTCCTGATGGTGAGACAGGGAAGGTAGAGGCAGGAAGAAAGCTTTATGGTCAAGTCCTATGGCCACTCTGCACTGGTCAGGATTAATACCTATTGTGAAGTGTTGTGGGCTGAATTGTGTCCCCTAAAATTCATATGTTGAAGTCCTACCTCACAGTACAACTCATACCAAGTAGGTATTAGAAATGACTATATGAAGATTGATATTTTCATTGTCTAAAAACTAGACTTCACTAGAAAGTATATGCTAATTTTCCATTAGACTCCAGGAAGAAACAGCTAGTCTTATCTAAACAAACAAACAAACAAACAAACAAACAAAAACTTTCTTTTATTAATCATTGAGAACAGCAGAATTCACATTCCTTTTATGCCTGAGCTTTTAGCAAGCTAGAGTTAATGTAATAAATTTACCTCAGAATGTGGCTATATTTGGAGAGATAGGGCCTTTAAAGAGTTCATAGGGTGAGCCCTCATCCAACAAGACTGGTGTCCTTATAAGAAGAGGAGATTAGGACACAGACATAGAGGAAATAACATGTAAAGATACAAGGAGAAGGCAGCCATTTGCAAGCCAAGGAGAGAGACCTCAGAAAAAAAAATGATCCTTTTGACATCTTGATCTGAGATTTCTAGCCCCCAGAACCGTGGGAAAATAAATTTTTGTTGTTTGAGACACCTGTCTGTGGTACTTTGTTATGGCAGTCCTAGCAGACTAATAGAAAAGGTATAGGCACCATGATGATGATATGGTTGTCTGAATGCCTTATTATTTCTGTTATTGATAATTAAAACATATTCATGGTAAAAAAAAAAAAAAGAAAGAAAGAAAGAAATCATTCTAATAATGGAAAACAGTATAGGATAAAAATTTTAATTTCTCTTTTTTCCCCTGAACCCTCTATAATCACTCACTAGAGGTAATAGAGTTTTATGGTAAGTAATATCAGGTGAGAGTATCAGGGTTTATTTATTCACTACTCAGTGAGCATGAGTCCCACCTATGTGCCGACACTGTGCCTGGCAGGCATACAAAGAAAGATACAGTGCTATTCCAGTCCTTAGTGCTGACAGTGTGGCAGTGCCTGGCTTCTGTCTCTGGGGTCAGGGCCGCCCCCACCAACACAAGACGAGGCCAATGCTGAGCCAGATTGGAATGAACAGTTGTTACCTGGAGGAGCCAAAAGCAATCACAACCAAGGAGTAAGTACCAACAGGAACTAAGATGTGCCCTTAGTCCTCAAGGAAAGATAGCCAGCCACAGATCTAGGATGAGAGTACCAGGCCATCGATGGATGCCAGGTAGAAAGTCAGGAGCACTGGGAGAGCCCCAGCATGAACTACAGAAGAGAAGGGATTTAAGACCCAGGCTGTGATACAGCAGGGAGCAGGTTTGGCTGAGTGGACCTGGGCTGACCAACAGGGCCAAAGCCTCAGGGCCTCACATGACAAATACACGTTATGTGGGGAGCCCAGCAGAGTTGGTCATGAATAGTTCTAGTCATGGGGTAATCGTATCCAGAGTGCCATGAAACACAGAGAAGGAGTTGCCAAGAGGTGAGGTTGGATGGAACTCAGTCTTGAAGAAGATGAGGGTGTAAAGGGCGTCATAGGAAAAGGCAGCCCAAGGCAAATCCATGATGTCAGGAGGAAAACAGGTATGTCGGGGGAACAGAGAGCAGTCTGTTTAGTGTATAGAAGGTCTGAAAAGGTACCCAGAGTCAGGCTGCACAGAGAAGATGAGAAGCAAGTTTGTTTTTTTTCCTGTTTTTTTTTTTTTGTTTTGTTTTTTGATGGGGAAGAGAGATACTAGATCTGGGGTGTCGACATGGAGCTACAAGGTCCCACTAGGGCAGTGAGAAGACAGGTCTGCCCCCAGGAAGATCATGCCAGCACTAGGGAAACGCGTTTTACCGTCAGTCTCCTTCTCACCTTTTCCACAGCTGGGGACTTTCCTTGGCTCTCTTCTCCCTTTCATTTCTACAGCTCTTTTTTTTCCCCCCCCAAGCCAGTCACTGCCTGTGACAAAGGCAGGCATGCCTACAGTGCTCCAGGTCTCTGAGGAGTGCCTTGGCACAGACTGCCCACAGCGAGTCACACCGATGCCTCAAAGACATGGAACAGCTGCAGCCTAGGTTATGGCTGTGAGCCCTTTCAAAGTGTACACGGAGTGTACACGTGTCCCTCTGCACCAGTCCAACACCTTCCTCACACACCATGCATTTGAGAATCTTGCCTGGTGAGTAAGCAGACGTGTGCATCTTTATGATATTCTTTAGGTTGGAATCTAGGCCTTCTTCCTCTCTCTCAAGGATTATGTGGATGAATGTGTCACTTAGGATTTCCAGCATGTAAAATAGAACCTCTGCAGGGTTATCTCTGGTTGAAAATCAAACAGCTGCTCCCCACAGTCTCCCTGGAATAAAATGCTTCTACTCAAGCAAAATTGACAGTCGCACAAAGCAGATAAGTGTGAGATCTGGGCTGTGTGAGGCACGGTTATCTGGAATACTTTCCTTATGCAGGAGAGAGGCATTTATCTGAGAAGTACTGGAAACATGTACTTCAGATAACAAAGTTTCCTAGGGAATCCTTCATATCAGCAGCAACTCTTTATCCCTGGACTTAAACGGAAAAAAATTCAGTACGTAGTTCTCTGCCTTACATGGCTAAGAGAAAGTGTTTGAGTGTCAGGGGAGATGAGGATTGAAAGGAGCTTGTTCAGGGTGTGTCTCAGTCCCTGACCTTAGCAAGGCGAAAGAAGCTATGAGAGTGGTAGGTGGGAATTGTCTGGCCGTGAGGACTCATAGAAGAGGTATGACTTGAGGGCCCTGAAAGGCCATTCCCCTGTCTTCTCTTCCGAAAAGGAATCCCTTCCCCAGTGATGGTGCCTTCAGTGCCCACATTAATGGCACCTCTGGGCTAAAGCAAGTTTTCAGTCCGGGCTGCTTAAAGATCTAGGAGCTCCAGGGCATGTGAGGCCAGGAGAAGGAAGGGTCCTAACCCTTCCCCACACTTTAAATTGGAGTGCTCTCAGTTCTTCTATATTACTTATCAGGTTTCCTTCCCTTTGAGATTTCTTTGAAAAAAATTTCTTCTTTTTTGTAAGTATGATGGTTACTTTTACGTGTCAACTTGGCTAGGCAAATACCAAACTAGATGTTACTATGAAGGTGTTTTTGAGATGAGATTAACATTTAAATCAGTAGAGACTTAGTAAAGCAAACTACCCTCCCCAGCATAGGTGGGCCTCAGCTAATCAGTTGAAAGCCTTACGTGGAAAAGACTGAGGTTCCTTAAAGAGAAAAAAATTCTCACTCAACTTGCAACATCAACTTTTCCAGTCTGCTGGCCTGCCCTGCAGATTTTGAACTTGCCAGCTTCCACATTCTTGTGTGCCAACTCTTTTAAATAAATCTATTTATTCACATCCAATTTGTTCTGTTTCTCTGGAGAACACTGACTAATACAGTAGGTTTGTTAAATTTGTGGTATAGATGAAACAACTGGAAAGTATTTTCAGTGTAATACAGAACTGAGCAAAAGAATAAATGTGCTGATATTGTTGGATTTTCACTGTGCAAAAAGGACCATACAAAAATGGAATGGAGCAAGACAAGAAAGAGCTGTGCAGAAATGGATGGGAATTGGAGGTATTATGCAAACTCAGGATTTCTAAATTATGTATGTGTATATGTATGTACATGTTCATGTGCCTATGTATGTATATTTATGTAAGTGGATATGTATATATGAGTGCATAAACATGCTTATACTTCCTAATTCTGCCTGCTGAAAGCACCAAGAAGCAAAGGAGCCCTGGCAGCAGCAGCAATGAGTACACTAATGTTCTCCACAAAAAGAGCCCAGGACTATTTAGAAAAATGGCCAATTCCAAGGCTAAGGCAGGGTAAGTCAAGATGAGCCTGGAACTTGTTTGTTAAGCCAGAAAATAAAGACATGCACAGAAAAAAAAAATACATGCATGTTACAATGACTTGGGAGACAGCTCAAAGACATTCCACTGGCCACACTGGGTACAGTTGGAACACTAAAATATTAGTGCAATGATAAACTATTGAAAAACGAGAGCACATCAATCCATATAGGTAATTTTAAAAGACATATAAAGAGGGGAGAAGATAATTCTGCTTACATTAGAATGCTGCGGGCCAAATGGGCGATCAGCAGGGAGTGCTAGAGAGGGAACTTCTCACTTTGTAGCCACAGAATAAAGATGCGGTCACCAAGAAACACCAAGGAATGCTAATCTAGGCGAGATTTTGATGAGGAGCAAAATACTCACATGTTTTAAACTGTCCCCCCACAGACTGCTTCTTAGTTCAAGGGAGAAAATAAAACCTAATAATTACTCAGCAGAGATCAGAATTACTTTTGCCAGGAAACATCATCTGTTTCCTGCTGTGGTACCCTGTGAAGGACACAGCTTCACCTGGGTGGCGTTATGGCCAGATGTGCATAGTCCCAGTCTAATGATGAGGAAACATCAGACAAACACAAAATGAGAACTGTTCTATTTTTAAAAAGGGGATACATGTGTGTAGGGAGGACTCTATTTTTCAAAATGCCAGCGTCATAAAAGACAATGTGAGGCTGTGGAAATGTTTCAAATTAAAGGAGACTAAAACATCATGCAATACCTGACCCTAGACTGAATCTTATACTGGAGCAGATTGAAGTGCTAAAAAGAACATTATTAAGTCAACTGACAAAATTGGAATATGGCTGCCAGATTAAAGTATAATATAAATGTAAATTTATGAAGTTGATAACAGTACTGTGATTATGTAAGAGTATACACTATTCTCAGGAAATACACACTGAAGTATATAAAGGTAAAATGCCATAAAGTAATTTACTTTCCATTGGTTTGGAAAAAAGAATTCTGTATTCATACACATATATGTATATGTGGATAGACAGATAGGTAGGTAAGTAGGTAGGTAGGTAGATTAGATACATACATACATACATACATACATACATACATACATACATTGACAGAACACAAAGATCATTCTATAGGAAAGGGAGATATTTGGTCCCTGTAGCAGCATATATTCTAAGGCCATGCCACATATAACTGAACAAACTAGTCCTCTGGCCTGAAGAAACTACTAAAAATATGTGAGGTTATGTTGGGGCACTGGTTAGAATCAGGTTTGTTAGTCCAACTGAATACACCTAATGCACCAGCCCCCTCTCAGTATCCATGTCCTATGATGCGTTATATAAAATGTTAGCTTAATCACTGTACCAATCAGTTTTCCAGGAGGAAACAGATGGCACAAACTAAATAATTGAGGGCAGTGCAATAAAAGGGTTATTTACAAAGGTGGAGGGCCAAGTGAGGAAAGGAGTGAGCAAGGAAAGGACAGCTCCCCATGAAAAGTAGCAGTGAGGAGCCAGTGCTATTTGAAAAAATGAAGGGGGGGAGCTGTTACCAGAATCTGAAGCCAAGAGATGAGCTGTGTGAAGACCTTGTCTGGCCACCTGATAGGAGCTGTGGTCTTTGATAGAAAGATACATGTGACTCTGCAACCCAGCCCTCAGCAACCCAGCCGGGAGTGGGCCATGGAGTACAGTTAACTTGCCATACTTTCCTTGGAACTCTGGTCTCCTGCCAGGGTCTCTCACTGACAAAGTCCACCCAGCAGCCAAAGGGCAAGGGAGCCTAATGATGCAGCCAATACAGGTCATTCTCCCAGGACACAAAGCAGGGTGAAGAAGGTTAGAAAGTGAATCTGGAAGGGGCGATGGATTTAGTAAATCAGTGACATGGGGCTGAAATGAATGTTTAGCTTTGTGGAAGCATGGAGAACTGACATTAAATATTACCATGCAAGAGTTCTGATTATATGCAGAAGATTCTTGGAACTGGAATGATTAAAGATCAAATATTAGGGAAGTTAACAACAACAACAAAATTGCTGCTTTCCTGATTATTGGAGATGAGATTTTTGAAAGTCTTTATTTTCGCTAAATAAGTTATTTAACAAATTGTCAGCCACAGCCAGTAAGAAGGTAAATATAGGAGACTTGTTAACAACATAGTAGTAAAATTCAACATGGATGGAGAAATTCTCCCATTAACTTTTCCTAGAAGTAGAATATTTGTCAGATTTGATTTTAAAAAAAAGCAGTAAATTTCTGGAGTGCTCCACTAAAGCGTGGTCCAGGGTCTGTGATGTATTCAATGGAGGGTCTCTGCAAAGAACAGAGGAGACAAAGCCAGACATTAACAGGACAGCTGGTTCACAAAGAAAATTCAAGAGGCAGTGTGAAGCTATTGACTAGAAGATGAATCATAGAATGAGAAGTTAGGAGGTTTGGAGGAAGACCAGAGGCATGGCATATGACACTGCACGGCCATTGATTTAGGACCGAGGCTGTGAGAGGCCAGCGTGTAGTGTCATTAGCTGTTGGTTTTGGAGGCAGAACTTACATAGAAAAGAGAAGAGGACAGGCCTATTAAGACCAAGGCTGTCTCTACACAGCCCAGCATTGCCTCTTTAGTGAGAAACCAACCCAGTCATGATTTATGGCACATGAAACTATACTGCTTCCTGCCTTTCCAACCTTTGCAGCCCCACTTCCCACCAACTGATTTCTCAGTCTCTAGTTACAAGATTTCCCTGAACGTATCATGCTTCATGCCGTTTCACATCACTGTGTCTTTGAGTACTGAATTAGACTTAAGGTTAAATTACTGTAACAAAGAGAAACTGCAACAGAGGGCCTTAGTTTTTCTCCTGAAGTAGCCCAGAGGTGAGTGGCACAGAGCCAGCAGGGCAGCATGGCACCACAGTCACTAAGAGACCCAGGTTCCTAACATCTTGTTCCTTCACTATCTCTTGGGATATTGCCATCATCCACAGGGCTGAAGTGGGCTTACCTTCATGTCTAGCAAAGAGAAATTCCAGTGTTATTTGGCTTTGTCTCTAGAGAAAAGACTCAAAAGTTGCACAAATAACTTTTACTTATATCCTCTTGGCCTAAACCTAGCCACATGACCATGCCTACCTGCGAGGGAGGCTGAAAAGTATAGTCTCTACCTGCTTTACACAAACACATGGTCCATTTTCATAACAGGGGGTAATTAAAAGTTTCTGCCACCTGTCAGCTATTTTCTTGGCCTGGAATGACCTATTCACCTTGATCACTTCTCAGACCTTCACTTCCTGCCACTTTGTTGACTTCATTAAAAATAAACTCTATTCTTCACTGCCAGCATTTTGTTAACCCCTCTCTGTTATAATTACCTGTGTATAGCTTAGACTGTGAACTGAAGAAGCCAGTAATAAACTACAGAAATCACTCCTGAAATATAACAACTTTAGAGTGTCTAGGAAACCTCCCAGTTACTAGGGTCTTCATTTGGTCATCCTCCAGAACAGTATTGATACTGACGAAAAAAATTTACAACCTTGATCACACTATTTTATAGACTCCCAAAGTCAAAGATCTGTGACCAGGAAATGGTCTGTCTACATTGTGTCCCACTCTACACTATCCTCTAGGATCTGTTCAACTTCAGGCACCAGACATCACTATAATCACAAGATGCTTTCATCTGTATCAAAATAAAATTAATTCATTGACCAAAATTTGGCAGCTCATTTGTGAAGTTTGTGGCACAGAGAGTTAAAGTTCTTTGGTTAATTATTACTGAAGCAGGCATTTGCTAAGTGTTTACTGAACGGATGATTCATTCATTGAATGAATAAATGAATGAATGAATGAATGAACAAATAAAAGTGTAAAGTTGGTCAATATCCAATCTAAAAGCTAATTAGAAAGAGTATGATTCTTTCCGTTTTCTTAATCGTCACATGGCATTTGCAGGTTGCACATCTGCTCACTAGTTTCCCATTGGTGGAAGCAGATTGTCGTATTGCAGAATCTGATCTTGATGAAGGTGTATGGAGTTTCATGCTTTCTAGAACTCTTGGAAATTAAAAGAAATTAATCCTATTGAACTGTTTGTGTAGAAGTCAGTCTAGATAGAATCTGCTTTTTCTAGTTTACAGGACAGTGTTGTCCTGGCACTCCCCCAACCCTTTGCCATGGTCATTATTTAAGGTGGAGAGGTGACAGCAGAACACACAGGCTTCCTGTTACTTTAGAACCTACCCATGGCCCTCGCATGTAGTAGGAATGCCCTGGGAGCTACCATAACTATAGTCTGGCATCTTTACCCAAAAAAGGCTTGCTTGGGCCTGAACATTGAGGAGAACAAAGTAAATTCTTATATATAGTATTTATATTTAAAGACAAAACAACTGACCAAATATATCCTAGGATCAATAAGCAGTCAGCCCTGCTTACATTAATATTCAAAATATTCTATGAAGATCACTGTAAGTGATCTTTGATTCCAGCAATGATGTTGCTCAGGCTCTATAAGACCCTAAATGATCCCAGATTCAATTGTGTTTAGATTCCTATACTTCCCAAACATTGGAATATGGGCTTATAAGTTTATAAGCAAAGAGTCTAAATGAAAAACTCACTTCACTCTATCCCTTGCATTTCTTGAGTTCATTTTATCATGTAACCTGTTTCTTCTCAAACAAAGTAGAGTCAGAAGTCAGCCAAGCTTATAAATCCCTAATCAAGAAAATCTCTAAGCTACTCTGCACAGTCTCCTTATCTAATCAGGTATTTGGTGTATTTTTTTTCCTAAGAATAACAGGAAACATCCTAAAACATGAATTGGAACATTTTAAGGCCATCCTAAAAAACTAATCACAATCTATGAATAATTAAAAAGTATCAATTGAATTATAATAATTTATGTCACATTTTAACTGAGGGAGAAAACACTTGTTGAATGCGACTGGGAAGATTTTTACAAAACAGAAACACACTAAAGTTTAGTCAAAATGAGAGAAAAGTTTGTTGAGAGGAAGGCCAAATAAATACTCCTATAACAATATTTTAAAACATTGAGTATACATGAGTATACTTACAGAGCGCTAAAGCTGATAGCTAACTTGGGGCTCATATAGGATTCAAACGTATCTGAATTTAACTGTTGAGCGGTGGTCAGGTCTTGAAGTTAACAGTATACATTAGAAGAGTTGTTTGTGCTGAAGGAATAACCAGAGGTTAGGGCACATGTGCCTGGGTTGTGCACTAGGAACAGAGGGCCAGTGTCTTATCAGTGCCTTGAACAGCTGGTGCAATATGAGAAACTCAGAATACACTTATTGCTAGTGAAATGGACATGCTACAAAAAGAATGCAAAGTTGATATGAAACATTCTGGGCTGGGAGCTCAAACCTATCTTTACTTGACATCCCTTCCTTTGGCTTCTGTTTTCTCACATGTTACATAATTTGTTTGGGCTTGATGATTCCTGTGGATCTTCTAGATATAATGTTCTCTAGCTCTAAGGAGAATTGTGACCAAAAAAAAGACAACTAACATGGTGTGGTATAATATTAAGATCAGAAAATAAATGGGGGGCAGAAAGGCATTGAAAAGAAGTGGCAGTGTGTCCCCTTTATGAAATGGAAGCAGGACCTGAAATCCATTTCCTTGGACACAGACAGAGGGCAGCAGTAACAGAGGAGTTGTATATTTCTGTCATGTATGTCTGCAGATTCCAACGAATTCTTGTTTCCATGGGAATGAGGAAACAAGGCTGCTTTCTAACAGATTGATGGTTTTAAAATCCTATTTCTTTCGAAAATTTCCTTCCATCTGTTTCTGTTGTGCCAAACTCTGCTTTGGTAGCATGAAAATAGAAACACAAGGAGCAGCTGAAAGAAAAAGAAATTGTTCCCTTCTATGCTACAAGTACATTCTATTCAAAAGGTGGGCAGTAGGGGAAAATAAAACAAAATAAAATACTAAAAAATTTGAACATCTTTTTTTTTCATACTCCATATGAGTTCACAAACCTATTATAATTGGCTACTAAATTTTTAACAAATATTGAACTTCAACTCTAACTGAAAAAAAAATTTTTAACAGGTTTATCCAATCTACTTACTCCCTATATTTTAGTATTGATTCTTTGTAATTCCCTTATCATGCTCTTGCTCTTGAAATTTTCTGTCTCCTTATTGCCTGCAGAAAAAAACTATATAGCACAGTGGTTAAGGAAATGAGATTGATAGACAATTAGGAAAAACATCCACCAAAATGTATCAGCAATACTAAATTCTTATCTGCAGTTATCTCCAGCTAATGAGTGGTAGAGAAGCAAGTTAGGAAAGTGAAACACGCTTGCTTCACATTCTGCTAAGCTACTGTATGTCCCTTATTATGAGACTCAATTCTTTCAAGTAATAATAGTATGAACAGTCTGCTTTCTGCCATTTCTAGATTGTTTTGCTCTAAGATGACCTTAAAAGTAAGTAGATGTGAAAGAGGTTATTAGTGTAACTTACTAGTGAGTTACTTGAAGAATTAAATGCAAATAATAGTGATAATCAAGGCTAATATTGTGTATTGATTGCACTAACAGGCCAATCTTTTCTGCCCCCCTATCACCATGCTCTTTGGTAGTACCATCCACATTCTGACTTTCTGCTTTTGTGACTTGCTTTGGTCAATGGGCTTGTAGCAACACTGATGCAAGCAAGGGCCTTCAAAAAAATTCTCACATGTTTCCACCTCCTCTCTATGCTCTGTAATCATAAAACTGGTGAATGAAACTAATGTAGTTAACCCAACCATGGTCTATCATGATAATTGAGGCCATAACAGGTTAGATGACAGTCAAATGATCCCCACACATATGAGTGAGCCCAGATGAGCCCAGCCCTGATCAGAAAAGCTGCCAGACAACCTTCCATCACACATTCTACTTTTTTAGAGTAGAATGAGTTTGTAGGAGGTTATTTAGGACAAAGGAAACACAAGAATACTAGGATGCATGATTTTTCTTTGTGAAGTGTTTATTTATTTATTTATTTATTTATTTATTTATTTATTTAACAATACAGCTCACCTTGATAGGGAAGACTAAAAAATTACTCCTGCCTTTTTCTTCCACTTTGTTCAAAATTTGGCAGAAAGAGGCTTGACATACCTAATAATGTTTTTAACAATGAACTTCAATCCTACATCATCACTCATTTAATAAATAATACAATAGTGTTCATGTATCTTTTATTCTAGATTTAGATGATTTCTGCTTTTGGTCATAATGAAATAATTGATATTTAACTTATCTTCCCACTATAAAGGACCATAAAACTAGACAAAATATATGAGGCAACTTTTTTCAGGCAGAGAAAAAAAGCAATAAAAAACTGAGATCCATGAGATATGGGAATATATAAAAATTTAGCATTATGTTCACTTTGGCTTTCTGCTTAGGAGTACTTTCAAACCAAAGTGCAAGATGATGGAGACCAAGAAAAGGGAAGTGAACTTGCTGAGCTGAGGAGGCAGAGATGAGAGTGCAGGGCTGCCAATGTGGCTGGTGTTTGTCAGGCAAGGTACCAGAGAGGAGGGAGTTTCACAGAAAGGGGAGCATAGAAGTCTGCATGGGCATTTGCCTTAGGTTCTAAATGGTGCATGAGCAATGTGAGACTTTTGAGGTCTAGCGGAGAGTGGCTACTGCAGACTAAGAGCTGAATAGGGTTTCCAGGGTGTATAGTCCTGGAAGACATTATAGTCCTAGTATAAAGGTCCATCCATAATGGAAAAACCCATACTAGCACCTTGGGCTTTTCAATGAGACCACAGAATGGCCACACCTTAGGAATAAGAACCATGACCTAGAGAAAGGGTCACACTTTAGAAATAAATAAATTATCAAAATAGACACACCCTAACAAAACCTAAAATCAAGTTTAAAATTATTTAGAACACTTTCCAGCAATTTACTTACCTATCACAACAAAACTCAGATCCTTTTAAAAGGAAATCATACTTTTAACTCCTTACAAAGTAAAATTCATAATTTTCAGCAAAAAAAAATTTTGGACATGCATAAATGCAGAAAATATGACCCACAATAAAGAGAAAATGTAGCCAATAGAAATAGATCTTAAGTGGATCCAATTATTGGACTTATCAGAGTAGGACTTTAAAACAACTAGTCTAAATACATTAAGAATTAAATGAACAGATATACATAATCAGTAAAAATATAGGGGTCTCAGCAGAGAAATTAAAGTACAAAAAAGGAAACAAATGAAAATTCTAGAACTTAAAAATAAAACATCTGAAATAAAAATTTCACTAGATGTGTTTAACAGCAGATAAGATGCAATAGAAGAAAGGGTGAGAAAAATTGAAGACAAGTCAGTAGAAATTAATTCAACCAAAAGAGTGGAAAAAATTTTAAAGAATAAGGAAGAGCATTGAGCAACTCAATAACTTATAAGACAATATTGAGTGGTCTTACATGTGGTTAGAGTCTTAAATGAAAATGAGAAAGAATATAGCAAAAATAAATTAGAACTAATGACCAAATATTTCCCATATTTTGTAAAAAAAAAAAAAAAAAATCAACCTACAGAGAAAAGGAGCTCAGAAAATCACAAGTTGAATAAATACAAGGAAACCCCAAATAAGCATATTGTAGTCAAACTGCCTAAAAATTAAAGATAAAATATTTAAGTCAGCTGGAAAAAAAATTAAAATGTTGTTACAGAAGAACAACTATAGGAATGATATCTGAAAAGACTTCTCATCAGAAACAAAGGTGGCCAGAAGACAATAAAAAGACATCTTAAAGTGGTAAAGGGTGAGGGGAGTCAATCTGGAATTATATATACAGCTAAAATATACTCGAAAATGAAAGCGAAATAGATATTGTCAAGTATATGAAAACTAAGATAGGTCACTGAGAAAACCACTATATGAAATGCTAGAAGAAATTCTTCAGGCTGAACAGAAATAATATCAGATGGAAACTCTGATCTATAAATGCAATGAAGAGTACCAGAAATGTAAATATGTTATTATATTTAAAGGCTATCATCTTTCTCTTTCATAAGTTACATTAAAAATAAATGACTCATTAAAATGAAAAAAATGACTTTAGAATATACAAAATGTCTGTTGTCCTAGGGTTCATAATACAAAAGTGTGATAGAACTTACTGTAGCTCATTTGTAGACATTTTGTGAAATACAAGGGGGAATACCAGACTTCATTTCATAGCTGACGCCTGAACAAGTATGCATGAGCTGGAATTTCAGCCCACCAGTGGGCACCTTTGTGCGTGGAAGCTGCACAAACATCCACAGTGCCTCTGATCTGAGTAGATATAGAGATAATAAGGATTCTTAAATCAAATCTATAAAATCTTTAAGCCAGCCAGAAAAAAACTTAAAGAACTTCATGAACTATGCATTAAAGAATTTCATGAACATTGACTGTCCTCACATTCAAAAGGAAGAAGATAACTCCTGCATTAATTTTCAGGAAGAACTTCGAAGAATCTCAAGCCCGGTATATTTCTGGAAGTGTCATGTCCAGCCTGATTAAACTTTGCTCCATCTTTCTATTTTAAACAATCTTATGAGAATATTTTACACTTCATTCTTAAATTTCATTTTTTTTTAGGAGAAATTATAGAGACAGGTATTTAAATAAAAGAGAAAATATAAAAGTTTGTACTTGTTAATTAGTATTAAATATTAAATAGCCCAAAGAATATTTTACTAAGCGATGACTCTCAGGAATGATCTTTAAAGGAGTCTTTTTCCCCCTTCTCCATTGAACACACTCATGTGTGCATGCACACATATTCCATCTGTGCTAGTACCTATATTAATTTAAAATCTGGCAGCACAATTATCTTTTAATGTGATAAGTCGCCAAATTGGGAGTTAACAGCTCCTACCATTTAAAATTATCATTAATTTTCTTGAAGGGTATAGAAATTTTATTTTTTTTGATTAAGGGGAAATTATATTGTTTATATATTAAAGAAAATAAAACCAAAATTTAAATTTTTTTCTAATTGTATCCTCAAAATTCATGTTTGTTAATTATGAAGTTATTAATGTATACTGTAATGTTATGTTTTGAAAACATACAAAAACTTAAGAAAACTTTAAAATTCACAATCCTCTCACCTAGAAATAAGCAATGCTAACATTTTTATTTTCCCTCTGGTCTATATTTTCTGCATGAATAGGCACACCCAGACAATAACATAAAAAGTTATTTTTAAAACTCTTAAGTTATACTAAAGTTTTGAATGTTTTCTTTCATCTAACTTATTAAAGACCTTTTAAACACATTATTTATCATCATTGTGGTAGCCAGTCTCTCAGATGGCATCCAATGATTATTGCTTCCTGGTATTCATGAACCTGTGCCATACCCGCCCTGCTCTGCCCCTCCCCCTTCAACATTGAAAGAACTGACCTGTGTAATAAAATACTTCAGAAACAATAGAGTGTGACTTTTAAGGTTATGTCATAAAAGACATCACAGCTTCCATCCTTGCTCTTTTTTGGAATACTCACCACAGAAGAAAACAAATGATATGTCACGAGGACTATGACATCCCTACAGAGAAGTCCACATGGTGAAGAACTGAGGCCTCCTGCCAATAATGAGCACTGATTTGCCAGGTATTTGAGTCTGTCACTGTTGAGGTAAATCCTCTCACTCAGTCAAGTTCTCAGATGATTGCAACTCCGGATGACACCTTGTGTGTAACCTCTGTGACAGTATCACCAAACTAGTTTGCTCCTGGGTTTCTGCTCCACAAAAATTGTGTGTTAATAAATATTTATTGTTTTAAACATCTAAATTTTGGAGTAATTTGTTACACATAGATAAATAATATTTTTGGTGCTAAACATAGGCCACTACCGTAACAACAACAACAAAACTAAAATGTTGAAGGGCTTTGCAACAGTACAAAGGAAAAACTTTGAGAAGTTAAAGCAAAGTGCATTGAAAAAATTGTTAGCAGAAGCCCGGTGACCTTCATGAAAGCTATTGGTGAGGGCTTGGAGGAAAATATGGAAACCATTATTGAAAACTAGAAGATGAGAGATTCTTGTTAGATATGACAAAATTTAGCAACACTGTCACGTGCAAAAAAATATGGAGAAAAGGAAAATATATCTAACAAACTAAGTGATCTAGCTAAGGAGATTTCCAGGCAGAATGTTAAAATGTTAAAAGTTGTTTTCCTCTTGCTGCTTATAGAAATATATGAGAGAAGAGATAAGCTGAAAGAACCTTTAAACAAAAAGTAGTCAAGACTTCCTGCTTATTAAATTTTCCAGATGACAGAAAATGCTAAAATTGTAAAATGGCTTCCAGGCAAAAATCAAATCCAGGGCTCTTCCAAGAAAACATGGTCTAAAGCTGAAGCAGACACTGTGACTATAAAATTCTATTTTAATTATTTTTAAAAATCTAGGGGAGTACTTACTTCAGAGAACTCTAGGGCTTCCAAGCAGCTTAAGGGCACTGTCTTTCAAGCATTTTCAACAAAAGTCTAAGGTAGAAAATGGCTCATTTTGAAGAGATATAATGGTGTATTATCTAATGGAATGAACCTCACCTACAAACCTTTTGCAGGTAACTTAACAAAGTTCTTTTTTTTTTTTTTAAATTAATGTGGGCAGAAATACTACCAGGTTGGACAGAATAGACAGAAACCACATAAAATGAAAAGAGGCCTCAGACTCCAAAACTTTGATAGGCAGAAAGTAAACAGATTGTTTCTCAGCTGCAAAACACAGGTTACTTTTAATGAAAAAAGAAGGAAGAATCAGAGGGTGGGACCAAGGGCTCAGAGGGTAGAGGCAAGAGCCATGGAGAATCAGTCTCAGAAAAGAATAGGCTTGAGTCCCAACTGAGGAACTTTCAGCATTTGCCTGACCAAATTTTAGAATTGCTATGAAGCAGTGAGTGACCTCTCTGTGCCTTCTGTTCTCCACTTTCTTGAATAGCAGTATCTATAGGAGCTTTCCTATGCTTGTCTCACCAGTAGATAGATGTCAGGTATGGGAGGAAATGGATAACTTGTCTGTAATTCACAAGTCTTCAGATCAAGAGGAACTATACTTGGAACTATATGCTGAAGGAACTATATACCCCGAGATTCATCTGCCCCAGGACCTGATTTAGATGGTGAGATTCTAGATTTGGAAATGATGCTGTAACAGCTTGAAACTTTTAGGAGCCTTGTGAAAGGGTGAGCATATTTTATGTGTGTGAGGGACATGAATTACTGGGATCAGAATACAGATTGTAGTAACCAACCAGTCTCCCCAAAAACCCTTAGTCATTCTTACCTCCTAGTACCTATGTCCTTGTTTAGCCCCCTACCACAATGAATAAGATCTGTGCAACACATAGGATGTTGTGAAAACAAAAGAGTGTGACTTCATAAAAGACACTGTAACTTCCATTTTGTTTTCCCTTAGATCACTCACTATCAGAGAAGTCAGCTGCCATGTCATAAGAGGACATGCCAGTCTTATGGGGAAGTCCATGTGGTAAAGAATGGACTCCTGCCAAAACCTGCACTATCTTCCCAAGCACATCTGTGAGCTACCTTGAAGCAGAACCTCCAGCCCCAGTCAAGCCATCAGATGACTATAGCCCTGGCCAACATCTTGACCAAAACAGAACCATCCAGCTAAGCTGCTCCTGGGTTCCAGACCCACAGAAATTGTGTGAGATAATAAATGTTGATTGTTTTAAGCCACTAAGTTTTGGGGTAATTTGTTATGTATTAAAAACCGTATTTTATCATATGGATATACCATAATTTATTTAACTATTCTTCAGTGTTGAACATTTAAATTCCTTCTAATTTTTCATCATTACAAATAATACCACTATGAAGAAACTGATAAATAATATTTATTAATCTTTTAGTATATCTCTAGACTAAATTCTTAGAAACAAAATTACAAGATATGAACAATGTATGTTTCAGGCTGCATTATATAAGAGTCTCAATTTTACTGTAGGTTTAGCCATGCTTTTAAAAATCACAAGACAAGAATATCCACTATCACTAATCTTATTTAACATTACACTGGAATAATTATACTTAGAAAAGAAAATGAAATTCAAAGTAAAAAGAATAAAAATTAGAGAGAAAAAATTTAAATCTCCACTATTTTCATTTTATATGATGAATATTTGGAAAACACAAGAAAAACTATTAAAAAGCTATTATAAATGATAAGAGAATTTAGTTAGATGACAAGAGACCAAACAACTGTCTCCACCCTAGGTGCATTCAAGAAACTTTGAATAGAGGTCTGACCAAGTGTGTTTATGGGCAGTGATGGGAGGAAAGTAGAGCTTCTTCTTGATTGTATGCTACTGAATTCATCTCATTCAACAAACAAGTTACGCCAATACATAAAACCTTTTTATTTGTATAACACTTGAATAGTACGTGTGTCACTTTCAAATGCCTGCAGACACTTATAATCCCTAATTATCATATGGGGAGTTGTTGCTAATTTTAAAACTCCAATTTGCAGGAGGAAAATAAGGGAGCACATGGTGACTGAGGCAGTTTGTCAGCCTAGCTCCCTCATTTCTTCCCACACTCCCCGCAGGTTCTCGCACCCCTTCAGATAATCTCTGACATTCAGGTCTTCACTGTTTAGCGATTGCTTCCTGAGTCACTGCTGAGTCACTTACGCTTCCATCCTGGCACACTCTCCCATGTGAGAGTTTAGCTGGTTTCTATCCTGCAGGGTATATTCCAGCCCAGAAGCCTAAGTAGATTTCACAAAGAATTGTGAAGCTGAATTTACAGGATTGTATGTTGGTAATTCCCAGCCACCCATGGTCACAGGCTTCAGAAATAGATGGATCCTGATGCTGAACCAGAAACTAGATTCTGCCTCAAGATTACCCTCCTTCACCAGATCCACTAATAAGTGATAGATTTAACCAAGATGTGTTGCCTTTGCTCACTCTGCTACACACTCCCTTAAGAAGACATCTGTGATAAGAAAAATAGATAAAAATGGGGACAAAAATAAGGAGGGGGAAAGGGTCAAAGTGATCCACAAATCTCTGGAGCAACAAGGACTTGTCTGTGATCTCTCCTGGCACTGCAGGGCCCACCTCCAGACTCAGTGCCTTTGCAGTAATGCTTTATATACATTTGACCTTCCTACAACGTCTGACAAATATTCATTAGGCTTACATGTGTTAAATGTGGCAAGATAGTGGGTTGTTTATTCCCACAGCCTACGCATACATCACAGAGCTGAGTGTGCTGGCCACTAGAAAGAGCCTGCAGATGCCCCTGCAGGGTGTGGGCAGGGCACTCCATAAAGGGGGAGGGGTATTTAAATAGCTTTTCCTGCACACACAGGGAAAGTGGATCATTTTCCATAGGCATAGGCAACAAATTGCCAGAAGCCAAATGCAGACTGTTGCAGTAATTTGTGTGCTTTCTCTGAAGTGAACAGCAGAAGTTGTATCCTCCAATTTCAGCAAGTAATGAGAATCTCATTCGTAGCCTGGAGAATGCCGGACTAAAGCACACATCGTGTTTACTCACAATAAACTGCGACCCACATCTATGAAGAACAGAGCAACTACGTTTAAATGGTTAGAAAGAGAGAAAATATGAGAAAGTCATCCCCAGCATTCAGCCATCTATAAAGCTATTAATATATCATATCTTGGAATCTTCAGAGAGTGCATTTTCTGTCATGGTTTCACAACACCTTCCAATCTCTCTATTTATCCCATGGGATAGTAAAGAATTCGTTAAACAGATTTATAATTAATTTTATTTCAAATGAATATATAGCATATCACATTTACTGAGCACAGAGAGAATATATGAAATAATAATAGGATATTGTAAGCTAAAAAAAAGTTGAAATTCATAACTCTATAGATAACTCTGATATATTAAATGGATATAGAGCAAGAAGAGTGCATCAATGTCCTTTTTGAAAGTCAAAGTTGTTTTAATTCTTGTTTGGGTTTTAACCTTGATTAATGTTGAATTTCAAGAGCACTTGTCTCAGTCTCTAATTCAGTTAGATTCAGCCTCTCTCAGTGCTTGGCACTGAGGTAGGCACTGGCATATGGAGAGGAATAACACATATCTGCCTAGAGCCTACAAGGTGACATTGTTGCTATTTTGTTAGCAAACAGCAACAGTGCAAGTCAGTTCAGTAAACCTTATGGAGAGCTGACTAGAAGGTCCTGGGCAAGGCCCTGGTAACCCCCCAAATAATGACAAGCAGCAAATGGCTTTTTAAAGTCATATTATGTATTGACTTTGCATAATGTGCATCTGGGCACGGCAGATTTACTTCCCAAATTACGTTTTCCTTGTGCTAATATTAAAATTAGCCTGTATTCCCTGATCACCTTCAGGGGAAGAAGTGGCTTTAGAAGTATGCTGGGCAACAAGATAAAGAAAAGATTCAAGATGCCTTTTCTTTTCTTTTCTTTTCTTTCTTTTCTTT